>OZ026607.1:10361531-10404531 GCA_964020085.1 Micromussa lordhowensis
GCTCACTAGTCGCACTCTCGAATCGCTTCTTAGGTACATTGACTTCTTTACACATTCTTGCTGTCTCTGAATTACTTGGAGAGTCAAAAATACAAAAATGAGAGCAATTCAACCTGATGTCTTTAGGAGTAAGATAATAAGATTGACTTAAATAGATTACACTACAATTTTTATGACGACCACCAATAAAATATTCAATGAGAGGTTTTTGGTTTCGTTCACAAACATAATCATCAAAGATGACTATTTTTTGGTTATCATTATCTAGGCTTTCGAGAGGAACGACATCACCATTACTCTCTTCTATGACATCATAACCAACCTCTTCTGAAATGGGTCGAAATGTTTCTAATAGTTGTCTGTACTTAGGTTGCTCGAGATTTTTAGAAAACAAGTAAATCTTATCATAGTAGAGTAGATTATAAAGCATATGCATGAGAACGTTAGTTTTACCACAACCGCTTGGTCCACAAATTAACATTCGAAAAGTGTCTGAAGGCATATAAGGTAGCAGTCTTTTGAAATTGCTGTCATTATTACAAGCTGAATCATAATTAGGAATTTTCATCTATATAATATTTATATTTTAAATAAATGTCGCATATTATTTCATATAATATAAAAAATATAAATATTATATGAGTCTCTCAAATTGGAAACGATTAGCTCAGAAACGGACTGAGACTGGAAGGATGAAGAATCAGCTTTATGATGAGATCACTGAAGAGAAGATAAAGAGTAAGACTTCTGACCAGCGGATAACAAAATCATTTAGACTAGATGAAATCATAGATGGGTTAAAGGCACAAAAGCCTAAGAATAGACCACAAATGAGAATACGTCCTGCCCCAGCACAAGGTAAACCAGATGAAATTGATTATGCACCTGAAGTAGATCCATATGAAGATATGGATGTGGAGGGATTATTAAGTCTCCAAGATTATGTAGCGCCACAGGCAGAAAAACAAATAGCTAAGATGCCTTCAGCCGGGCCACCAAAATATGAAATGGATCCTAGTTTTTGGGACCCAGGAGAACCACCAGAATATTCTTTTGTGGAAGAAGGACCTTTAGCAATTGAAGCACCACCTGATGATGAAGATGAAGATTTAGATAGAGGAGATATTAATAGAATTTTAGACCAATCAAATCTTCCTAACTATGATGATGTTGAAAAGAGATTAGCCCAACCAGAAATGACACCAGTTAAACGTAGTAAATATCTCGAGAGTAACATAAAACGAGCAAATTCTGAAATAAGCAGTATTACAAGTAAATTTAAGACAAATACAACTAACAGACTAAAACAAGCCATAAAAAAAGGATTGCCAAAAGATGTAATAGAAAAGCTAGAGCGAGAAAAGGATATGGCTCATAAATTTGCAGATACAAGACTAAAACCTATTCAAGAATATAGAGACTATCTAAAAGTACAGAAAAAGAAAAGTACAAAGGGAAGTGGCGTCAGGGGAGGTGTTAAAAGAGGAAGTGGTGTCTATTTCTATAATGATGCTCAAGAATTACTAAAGAAATTAACACTAATTATTGGTGAAATGGAAGCAGGCAATACAAGTGTCAAGATGAGAAATATGGGTCAAACTATCTTAGACACTCTATTACGAACAAAATCAATCAATAAGTCACAATATCAAAAGTTAGTGAAAAAATATTTTGGGGTCTGAAATATATTTCAGGGTTTAGTAAAAAATATTTACATTAGTAAATTATATGGAGAGAGAAATCTCATTAAGCAGTTTTTCTGTTAAAGATGAACCTGGTAATCGACCTGGTGATTTTACTACAAGGTTTTCTAGAACGCTGGACTATGAACACAGTGATGGGATTTGGTATATTGGTTTTAATAAAATTATTTCAATGGCTTTTACATGGACAAATATAAATTCTGGTTATAACAATCAAAAGATAGCTTACAGTAAAGACGGTGGGAAAACATTTACAGATATTGATTTTCCAAAAGGAGTTTGGGATTACATTGATATTGATAATTACATTAAGGAAAAGACTAAAATAGTTAATGGTGATGGTGATGAAGAATTTCCAATCACTTTAACTTTTGATGATTCAACTTTTAGAGTCTTAGTGACTTTAGACGCTAACTATCAGCTTGACCTGCGTAAATCTAATTTTGGTAAACTAATAGGATTCGATAAGGTGATCTTAAGAGATGAGAGAAACGTTAGCACCAAAATACCTAACATATCAGAAGATACAGATGTCCTAAATATTCATTGTGATTTAGTCTCTGATTCATTAGTAGATGGGAGAGAATCAGATATTGTTTTTAGTTTTGGTGTAGGAACGCTGAGACCTTCTTACAATTTTACACTTGAACCGCGTCGTATTATATTTAATCCTATCAATAAAACAAGAGTTTCAAGCGTTCGAATCTATGTAACTGATGGTTTAAGAAGACCAGTCTATTTAAATCATGCTAACACTGCATTTTCATTAATCTTAAAAAAAGTTCCATTCTAATTAATTTTATTAATACTAAGGTTATATGAAGTCAAGAGAGTTCAAAAAGATTTATCACCCAAGAACGGGACGATATGTCTACAAACACCGTGGCAATGGAATTATCGTAGATAATCTTATGAAACCACTAAAACGAGTAGCTAGTGCTTTAACTGGACAGGTTTTAAAACCATTTGCTAAAAAAGCAATACAAGCTGGTGTATCTCATGCGGGAGAACGAGTTGGTAAAAGGCTGCTGATAAAGTTATAGAGCGATCTGGTGAGCTTATCCGAAAAAGGCTGTCCTCAGGAAAAGCGACAAAGTCAACAAAGTCAACAAAGTCAAAGCCAGGCAGAGCAAAGCCAAAAACTCAGGATGAAGTTAATGCACTGATTAATAATCTAATAGCACGCTCTTAAATTAAAAAATGTCTGATAAAAAATATATAATGGCATTTAGATCACCAGAGAACGTTCAGAGAAACGAACTAGTGCAATTTCGTCTTCAAGATGCTATAAGAGCTCCTGCCAATACTCAAGAGCAAGAAAAGAAAGGATACAAATTTCATGTTACTGATCGTGGTATTATGCTTGATTGGTTTAACGCCTTTTTTGAAGTGCGATTCAGATTAGACCTTAAAGCAAATGGTGGAGACAATGCAGACGCCAGAACAACAATTATTAATGGATCGCATTCATTAATTAAGCATATGGTTATTAAGAGTGCTGGAAAAATCGTCTACGACACTGATAATCTTCATCTTGTAACTTTTGCAAAAAATCTTTTAGAATATTCAGATGATTTTGGGCGTAGTACAGCCAAAAATAGCTTATGGTATTTAGATACAGATGCCACTTCAGATGATACAAACACTGGTTTGGAAAGTAGGCGTTTATTAACAGCTAACAGAGCTCATGTTAATACAAGTATTCCATTAAACAGGTATTCTTTTTTCGAAGAATTAGAAGGACGATTGTTACCACCAATGGATCTCCAATTTGAAATAGAACTTACACCGGACGCTGAAGTATTATATGGGGCAGTTGATACATTGAGATTAGTAATTGATCGTTTTTATCTATGGGTACCCCGACTAGAACCAAAAGATGCTCTTATGACTAAATTCATCAGTGAATACCAAAAACCCAGTAAATGGAAATACCTCAAAGAAATGTACCAAACTTCAGATACTACCAGAAACAGTGGTGATTTCAGAATCTCAGCTAGTATTGATAAAGTAAAGCATGTTTTCCTCTACTTCCAGAGACTTAAGACCAATGATATGACAGCAAATCCTTATATTTTTGATACTTTTAAACTGAACGCAGCCAATAATAATAGTCATCTTGCTACTTGTCGTCTTGAATATGGTAATGGTGTCTTCTATCCAGAACTTGAATATGATACAGAAAGTAAAACAAGAATCTATTATGATTTAATGAATTATTCATGGAAAAAGAATGATTATAATACAGGTACTCAGCTCAATGTCAGTAATTTTTCGAGTCTTTACCCAATGTTATATTTTGACCTGACTTATCAATCAGAACAGGTTAGCCGAGATCCAAAGCAACTTAACATAAGATTTCGCCTCTCACAAGCAGCAGCTGCTGATTTTAGAGTGCATGCAATTGTTCTCTATGAAGAAGATGTTGTTGTTGATAAAGTGGGAGATCAATTAGTAATAGTTTAGTAAAGTTCCTTTACATTAGTTTACATTAGTAAATTAATAAATTAATAAATTAAGTGTCTTAGAAAAAATATTTTAATATAATATATATGAGTGTTAAAGCAAGTCAGAACGAAAGTCAGAACAAACAAGAAATAGTCGATTTTCTCCATATTGACACTTCAAAGATAACTTTTAAAAAACCAAAGCCAAATAATCACAATGGAACACAGATTGGAATATTATACAATGGAAGGACATTATTTGTTAAATATAAAGGATATACTCCGTTCGGTTTAAATGAAAATTATGATAAAAATGGAGAATATCAAAGTACTAGCATGCAAATTAATTGTGATGGGGAATATCTAGAAAAAGCCAAAGAATTAGACCAATTCTTCATTAATTACATTCATTCTCTCGATAAAGAAAAGGTTAAAAAAAAACCAAGAGAAGCTGTAGCGGGATATGATGAACACGGTCAAGGTGGTTCTTGGAAAAGAATCTGTAAAAAACCGTATAAAATTGTTGATGAAGAAAGAGTATATCAAAATTACCCATCAAGGATGGAGTTTAATCTATTTTTTAGAAATGATCGAATAGCTACAAAATTTTTTACATGGGATGGGGAAAATTTAGGATATGATTCAGTAAAAATTGGTTCAAAAAGCAAAGTGAAATTTATTGCTTCCTGGTTTTCAATTACAACTGGAACTTTTGGAGCTACTATAAAACCAAAATTAATGCAAGTATCATATCGAGAACAAGAAGATCTTTTCGATAACTTCATCTTAGATGATGATGAAGAAGATATATCTATTGGATCTGATTAATAACAACTATTCCAAAGTCATAGAATAAATATTATTTATGAATTTTTTAAAAAGTCCATAAATAATATATAATGACTGAATTACATCAAATTTCTGTCACACTTTCTCAAGGTCAAAAAAGAAAACTATCTAAGGCTTACAGAAACAGAGAAGAAATAAGTTTACGCTTAAATAAAAATGCGTTGAGTGGTTCTGATGTACTTATGGTTCCAATGAATACTGTTAAGAGACTCGCTAAGGCCAAAACAATGGATCGAGGAATGGTAATTACTATATCAAAGTATAATATCAGGCGTCAATCTGGGTCTGGTATCTTTAGCTCAATATTGCCAGTATTAAAGAATGTAGCACCAACTATCGGTAAAACACTAGGATTGTCTGCCCTAGCAGGGTTAGCTTCTGAAGGTGCAAGCCAAATAGTTAAGAAAATTAGTGGCGGACAAATGTATCAAGTACCAAATAAAAATCTATTTATGTTAGCTCAAATGGGTGATCTACTGACTAAAGGACAAATAGGAGATTTAGCCCGAGCTCATAAATTAGGAGAAGACTTACTTTTCAAAATGACACAACGACAAGTAGGTAATGGTATTGGAACGTTACTAGCTAGTATTGGTATTCCAATGATTATTGATGCATTAAAAGGAGGAAGTATAAAAGGTGGAAATCCTAGAATGGGCGGTCCAAGATCAAATGGTGGAGCAGCAGTAATGCCTATGGCTCCACCACCTTTTATTGGCACATGGGGCAGGGGAAAAAAAAAAAAAGGTAAAAAAGCCTAAATTCCATAAAGATATCCCAATGAGTAATTTTGATCTTTTAGATTGGTGTAAATACTTGAAGATACCTATCAAGAATGTTTTAAGTAGAGATCAGACTGTACCACATCAGCATAAGTTAGCGCTTTTTATTTATAATTTAGAACCTCATTATATGAGTGGTAGTCATTGGGTTACAACCTATGTTCGTGATGGTACAATAAATTACTTTGACTCTTTTGGTATGCCACCTTTTCAAGAGTTGGTAAACCATGCAAAAGAGAAAAACTTAAATTTATTACACCAAAACCGACAAATACAGAATCTCTATACTACAACCTGTGGCTATTTTTGCTTGTATTTCTTGAATGAAATGCATAAAGGAGTAGATTATTTCGATTTATTGCAAGTTTTTAGCTTTGACACAAAAGAGAATGAAAAATTCATAGAGGACTATTTTAGTAAAGGAACTTTACATTAGTAAAGGAACTTTACATTAGTAAATTACATTAGTAAATTGCTTAGGTAGTTCTCATTTGTTGGATTTGTTTGATTTGTCGGATTTTTTTTAAATCTCGTTTCAAACTATTTCTCATATTTCTCACTCTTTTAGTTTCTCCAGAACAACATAAAAAGGCAATTTTTCTATAAAGAAGTTTGTAATGTTTATACATCGCTTCTATTCTACGTATTTCATTGTCAATTTCAATTTCTTCCATTATATAATAATATATTTAAATAATAATATATTAATATATAGATGAAAAGCTATTGTGTCAAACAACGTAAACAGACAGAGTGCGTTCCTGGTTCAGAAAGGGTTGTACAGACAAGAAATGGTCGTACAATGATGCGATGTAAATGCGCAGAATGCGGGATAACAAAAACTAAATTTGTTAAGTCCGGTATGACTGGGAGAGGTAGAAAAGGAAAAGGGCTATTACTGGGTAAAAACAGTCCATTTAAGGGAATTCCCCTCATAGGAGCTATATTATAGTTAACAATAGATTAACATATATTTATTATAATATTAATTAATATATGTTATCTTATTGCGTTCGACAAAGAAAAAGGACAGAATGTGTACCTAATTCTGAAACTTTTGTAATTACAAAAAATGGTAGAAATGCAATGCGATGTATTTGTGCTGAATGTGGAATTACAAAATTTCGTTTTATATCTAAAGCGGAAATGCAGGGAAGCGGTTTTGATGAACTTATTGTCAAAGGGTTGGCTGCTGGTGCAAAAGGATTGTACAACCTAGGTAAAAAAGGAGCTAGTAGAGCAATAAAATCTGACTATGTAAAAGACAAAGTTAAAGGCATTGGTAAAAGGTATTTGAATAGAGCAATTGACTCTCTGGCTGATGATATTTCTAAAAAAATCAGTGGAAGGGGAAGAACAGGTTCTGGTCTCGATATTCATAAAGCAATAGGTAAGTTACCTAAACCGAAAGCTGGTTGGACTCTTCCAGGACACAAATATACTGGTCCTTACAATGATTTAGAAAACCAAGTAAAATGGGATCGTGATACTGGCCAAATCTATGAAATCTATGATCAGCCAACAGGTAAGACAGATGCTATAGCCATGCAACACGATGTTGATTACTCAGTATGTGCTGATAAGGGAGGTAATGTAAAATCATGTAAAAATGTGGCTGACAAGAAAATGGTCCAAGCTTTAGATGCAATTCCCTGGAATGAGAGACAGTGGGGCCATTGGTTAGCTAGAAACACTATTAATACAAAGCAAAAACTTGGTTTAGGAGTAAAAAAAAAAAACGCTAAAAATTTAGACACATGGGAAGGGCTAGCTAATGAGTTACACAAACCTATAAAACGAAATTTTACCAAGCGAAGAGTCATTGCACATAATGTAGATGATATCTGGTGTTCAGACTTAGTTGATATGCAAAAGCTTAGCAAATGGAACCGAGGTTATAAATATCTACTAATGGTCTTAGACCTTTTCAGTAAATATGGCTGGATAGTACCTCTAAAGACAAAAACTGGCTTAGAAGTCGCTAAAGCGTTTGAAAGCTTATTTTTCTCTAATAAGCCTAAAATGTTATGGGTAGATAAAGGAAAAGAATATTATAACAAAAATGTGTTGGATCTCTTAGCTAAGGATAAGATAAAGGTCTATTCCACTGAAAATGAAGAGAAATCATCAGTTTGTGAGAGATGGAATAGAACTATCAAAGATAAAATGTATAAGAGATTCACTATGCAAAACAATACAGTCTACGTTGACATACTTCCGAAAATTATTTAATAAAAAAAGTTTATAATAATTAAAAAAAATTAGAATATTATAAATATTTATATAAATGGAAAAAACAGAAGAACAATTGAAACGAGAAAAATGGAACAAAATTACCAATGAAAGACTGAAAAATACTGAATGGTACTGTGATGTATGTGGAAATGGAAAAAATTACACTTATAGAGGAAAATATATGCATCTAAAGACAAAGAAACATGAGCGTAACATTCTAAAATACACTAATCCAGTTACTGGCACACTAATTGATTTATAGTAAAGGAACTTTACAATAGTAAAGGAATAAATATTATAAAAAGTTAAAATTTAAAATTTAAAAAAAATTATACATATATTATTATTATAGATGGATTTTAAAGTTAAAATTAAACCCAAAATTAAATACAAAAAGATATCTGCCAACACAATACCAACACCATCTGATTGGTATTGTAATATATGCAAGAAAAAATATGCAAAAGGGGGAAAATATCAGCATTTAAAGACAGATTTTCATAAGCTTAATGTAGCAAAAAAAGGTCCGCAAGGTCAGCCACTGCCAGCCCCACCTGCCAACCCACAACCACGAAGATCTATGAATCCAGGAGATTATGTTGAAAATCGACTAATCCGATTAATTGCAGAAAGGAGACTAAGGGACTCATTTCTTGGAGGTACTTTAATAGATGATCCGATAAGTCCCTCAGTCAATTTACCAGAACCATTAAGACCTACTGAATATAGACCAGCTGCCCCAGTACCAAAACCACGTACAAAAAATCTAAAAAAACCAGTGCCTTTCCCGAGGCTAAGAATAATAAGACCTATAAAACCTGTACCTACAAGACTTCAAAAAAAGGTTAAAAATGTGATTGATCAAATCGCTCCATATTATCAGCCTGAAACTATAAGAGAATTCAGAAGAAATTTGAAATTTATCCCTAAAGACATCACTATTACTGAGCGATCCAATGCATTAAGAGGTAATGTTAAATCTTATGATGTACAAATTGTCAATAGAAATGACCCATCAATACAGTTAAGTAGGACTAAAAATGCAATATTTGATCTTTTAATGCGATCATTATCAGATAGAAGGGGTTTTAAATACAATACTACACTAAGGGTACGATTATCAAAGCGTAAAGAGGGTACGATAATTTACCGAGAACCTTATTTTAACGCTGGCCCTTTTACGGTGACCAATAGACTAGATATAGAAGCGAGTATCGATAATGCTATTGAAAGAATTTTAGAGTTAATAGCTGTTTGGCTCTCTGAAGGTTCTGGTTGGGTATTTGAATCGGTAGAATTACATATCATTAATATTGTCTCTTACTTTCCATTAAGAGGAACATCATATATTCAGCTTCCAATGGAATTACGTCACCCTATGAAGGGTTTAATAAATCCTAAAAATGAGGATAATCAATGTTTCCTATGGTGTCACATAAGGCATCTAAATCCTCAGGAAAAAGACCCACAGAGAATTAAATTTTCTGATAGAGAATATGTCAAACGGTTGGATTACACTGGTGTCACTTTTCCTGTCACTATCTCTGATATGAAGCGGATTGAAGATCAAAATAAGATTAATATAAGTGTATTTGGTTGGGTAACGGCAGGCAAGGCAGGTAAAGGCAAGGCAGGTAAAGGTGAGGCATATCCTATCAGAATATCAGAAACTAATTTTACAGACCATATGGAATTACTATGGATTTCAGAAGGTAAAAAGAGTCACTATGTGCTTATCAAGAATTTCAATAGATTCATGAGTTCGTTCACTAAATATCATGGTAGGAAATATTTTTGTTTGCGTTGTCTCCATTGTTGCTCTTCTGAGAGAACATACAAAATTCATAGAGAGGATTGCCTGCTCCTTAATGGAACCCAAGCAATCAAAATGCCTCCAGGGGGATCAAAAATTAATTTCCAAAATCATAAGAAAATGTTACCTGTGCCTTTTGTCATTTACGCTGATTTTGAAGCCATTACGGAGCGAATAAATAGTTGTCAACCATCTGATGATAAATCTTACACAAGTACTTATCAGAGTCATAAGGCCTGTGGTTACGGCTATAAATTAGTCTGTAGATATGATGAGAATTATTCAAAGCCAGAAAAGATTTACCGTGGAGAAGATGCTATAGAAAAGTTTATCAGGGAGATGCTATCTGAAGTCTCCCATTGTCAAATAATGGTGAGAGAAGAGTTCAAGAAACCATTAGTTATGACAGACCAAAATGAGAAAGATTATCAAAATGCTACTAAATGTCATATTTGTTCCAGAAAATTCAAGTTTGTAGATGGAGTCATTAATGGAGGCCGTGATGGGGCTAAATTGAAAGTCAGAGATCATTGCCATATAACAGGTCAATATCGTGGTGCTGCTCATAGTGATTGTAATCTAAAATGGGCTATCAGTGCAGATAATTTAAACATTCCTGTGATCTTTCATAATCTTAAAGGTTATGATTGTCATTTTATCATGCAAAAGATTGGTCATTTAGTAAGGCAAGATGTTAATATTGATGTATCCGTCATAGCAATTAATTTTGAGAAATACATTGGTTTTAATATTGGCAAACATTTGACTTTCATTGACAGTTTTTCATTTATGAGTCAGAGTTTAGACCGTTTGAGTAATAATTTAAATGATGATGCATTCTTCCATACAAGAGGTGCTTTTCCAAATGATGAAGAATTCAGATTAATCAAGAGAAAAGGTGTTTACCCCTATGATTACATGGATTCATTCGAGCGATTCAGTAAGAAGTCTTTACCAAGGCGAGAAGATTTTTATAGTATTTTGAATGATGTGAATATTTCAGAGAGTGACTACTCACACGCAAAGAGGGTCTGAAACGCCTTCCAAATAAGAGACTTAGGTGATTATCATGATTTATATTTGCGTACAGATGTACTACTCTTGGCTGATGTATTTGAAAATTTCAGGAGGACATGTCTCTCTTATTATGGTTTAGATCCATGCCATTATTTTTCAGCACCTGGGTTATCGTGGGATGCATTACTGAAAATGACTAGGGTCAATCTGGACTTGTTTTCAAACCTTGATATGCAATTATTCATTGAAAAAGGAATGAGAGGAGGTATTAGTACAATTACACATAGATATGCAAAGGCAAACAACAAGTATATGAAGGGTTACAATCCAGAGGAAGCGAGTAGTTATTTAATGTATTTGGATGCAAATAATCTTTATGGATGGGCTATGTCACAGTCACTACCAGTCGGAGATTTTAAATGGATAGACCCAGCTGAATATGAGGACCCTGAAGATTTTATCTTAGAAAATTACACAGTTGACACAATAAAAGGTGTTATTTTAGAGGTTGATTTAGAATATCCACATGATTTGCATGATTTGCATAATGACTATCCATTAGCACCTGAAAAGATTTTAGTCACTGATGATATGTTATCAAATTATTGTAAAAATTTAAAAGAAAGGGGTAATATTAGCAGTGGTAGAGTAAAGAAGCTAGTACCTAACCTCCTTCCTAAAGAAAAGTATGTCTTACATTACAGAAATTTAAAATTGTATTTATCACTTGGCTTGAAGTTGAAAAAGATCCATAGAGTCTTGGAATTCACACAGCGACCTTGGATGAAAAAATACATTGATTTTAATACTGAAAAGAGAAAAATGGCTAAAAATAGTTTTGAAAAAGACTTCTTTAAATTAATGAATAATTCAGTGTTTGGTAAAACCATGGAAAACCTAAGAAAAAGATCTAATATCAAATTAGAAACTGATCCTGATCATTTATTGAAGCTTACAAGGCAACCAATGTACGTTTCTAGTAAAATATTTGATGAAAATTTAGTAGGAGTACAAATGAAAAAGGAGAGACTAACCTTAGATAAACCATCTTATGTTGGTTTTAGTATCTTAGAGTTAAGTAAAACACTAATGTATGATTTCCATTATAACTATATCAGAAAAAAATACCCAGATGTGAAGTTACTTTTTACTGATACCGACTCTTTAGTTTACCATATAAAAACAGAAGATGTTTACGAAGATTTATTTGCTGATAGACATCTATTTGACAATAGTGACTATCCTGAATCTTCTAAGTTCCATTTTGCTGAAAATAAAAAAGTAATTGGTAAATTCAAAGATGAAGCGTCAGGTGACCCGATCACAGAATTTGTTGGTCTAAAAAGTAAAATGTATTCTTACAAGACAGAAAACAAAGAAAACAAGACTGCTAAGGGTGTGAAAAAGAATGTCATCAAGAGTGAATTATCTCTCTCTGATTATCATGATACCTTATTCAATTGTACTACCATGAGGCATAAGATGAGAACTATAAGGTCAGAGTATCATCAAATATCAAGTTACCAAATTAATAAAGTATCATTATCACCTTTTGATGATAAAAGATATATTTTAGATGATGGCATCTCCAGTTATGCGTATGGGCAACATAAAATAAAAAAATATTAGATTATATATATGCCAATTCCAAATTATAAAAAATTCTTGTCGGACGACCCTCTTGCTGATACTGATAGTAGCGATAGTGATTATGACCCTAATTCAGATGAGGAATCGACGAGCAGCGAAGAAGAAATAAATATATCTCTCTCCACTGTACTTTAAAGAATAAGCTAACTATATATTATAATTATGAATAAAGAAACTATTGGCAATCTACATCGTAAAAAACTTTCAGAAATTGTTCTGAAAGAAAAAAAAATACCAGATATAAAAAGAAAAATTGTAAATTTATCCAACAAAAAAGATTATTCTAGAATTGATCAAATTGAACAAATAAGGTTAGAAAATGAAATAAATGATATCAAAAATCTTCGTACTAGTTATTTATTAAAGAATGCTATTTTACTTTTTTTACATACAGAAAATCAAGCAAAAAATATAAACAAAAATTTTGTTTATGGTGTTGATATCTTAAAGAATAAGAATTATGATAAGATTGATCATAATTCTTATTATAAAAGGTATAAATATAATATCTTTCCTGATGAACTCCAATACAGTGAAAATAATATAAATGAAGATAACTATTGTTATACATGTGAAAAATTTAAAGTATTTATCATCGATGAAGCAATAAGTACTTGTCTAAGTTGCGGAATAAGCATTAATGTCTCAACAAATCCAGAAAAACCATCTATAAAACCTGCAGAAAATGATTACAAAAGATATACTCATTTTTGTGACTGTTTGGCCAATATCCAAGGCAAAGAAAGTTTTAAAGTGTCAGAAGAGGTTATTAATACCATTATCAGATAAATCGTTCATGAAAAAATGGAAAATTCTTTGGAAAAGTTAACAGAAGCAGATATTAAAAGATATCTTAAAAAACATCGTAAATTACATTATTATAATCATACCACACAAATTTTGTATCGAATAACAAAAATACCTCCATTACAAATGACTCCTATAATGGAAGAAAAAATGAAGATGAGGTTTTTACAAATTCAAGAGCCATTTGAAATTTTTAAAGGTAAAAATAGAAGCAATTTCTTTTCCTATTCATATATCATCTATAAATTTTGTCAAATACTTGGATATAATGAATTTTTACCAAAGCTAAAATTGTATAAAGATCGTTTAAAACTCTATGAACATGATAAAATTTGGAATAAAATCTGTGAACATCTAGGTGGTGAGAGCGCTGGTTGGAAATTTATCAAGTCTTAAAAATTACGCATCGTGAGAACAGTCTAAATTTTACTATATCCTACACTATCCAACACATTTTAGGCATTTTTTAGCGTAAAATAGTATGTTTAATTTTTACGATATCTACGCTACTTACGCTACCTACGCATAACTACGCTGTTTTAGTGTGAGATATCATATAATTTTGACTCAGAGATTTTACGCTAACTACGCTAACTACGCTGGTCCGCCAAAATTCCTAATTACTTAACTACTAAATAGATGTTTGCTTTCTGATTTTTAAGGTATGAGAATATACTCCTCCTCTTGATTTGATCTCTGATTCCACGAACATTCAATGATAAGACGTCAAATTTGGACAGACAACTCGTACTCATATTACTCAATAGAAAAGAAAAGAATTACCGAATTAAATTACGAACGAAAAGATACACAAAAACTCACTAAAGTATAAACAAACACACACAGCAACACAAGAGAGAACAACTTAACCTTTTGGCAGGTAGGGAAAAGAGATAAGTCGCAAGTTCCAAACAGACAGAGTCCGTCCACTCTCCCAAAATACTTCTTAGCAGGCTACAGATTCTCGAGGTCCTCTAATTCCATGATTTTAATGGGTCGCCCGTCCGGCGAAGTCTTCACGTAAATTGTTCCGTCCATTGACCATGCACTTAATAGTTCACCATTTCTACGTTTCTCGTTAGCTTTAGACATGATGCGGCGACGGTAGGAAGTTAAATTTTCGTTGATGAAGATCCGTGTCGATTGTACTCTCGTTGCGTAGGAGGAGTCGGGGAAGACGTCGGCCATTTTAACTTATTTAAGTTTTGTTCTTGCTCTATAGAGATTCGTCTTGACGTTGTGACTAATAAATTTTGCAATTATTGCTTTGTTGCCTTGAGTATGTGTCTGGTATTCTTGGTTAAGTCATTTGCCCAAATTGTGTATGCAATATAGTTTTTGGGGGAAAGCAAGTGTGTTGAATCTCGACTTGTTTTCTGTGGTTTGGCCTTTTCTTTGAATTGACAGTGTTCTTTAACGTCTTCCTTGCCTTGCTCTACCGTATTGTTCGCAATGTGTGAGACGTGTTTCTCGAGCCTTTAACTCAATTGCTCTGCGGTTTTTAATGGCCGAAACTCTTGAAGAAACACCGAACAAACGGAAAAGAGTGTCTTCGTCAGATGAATCTTCGATATCGAACACTTCTCCAGAAAGCAAAAAATCGAGAAGCGGTGAGCACGCTGCTTGTTTCCAAGACGTTATATTATATACCTTGAATATGACCGAAGACTTTGGCGACATACTTCGAAACATTTTAAAGAAGCTAGACAAATTGGACAGTAGTGAAAAATCAATGAACGATTTTCAAGTGACGCTACTGACCTCGTCACGTCTTGTAAAATCTTTCATGCACCTGAAACCGATCACTCCGCGATTTCGTTGAACATCCAAGCCAAAATTAAGCAACAAAACAGGACCCCTGGTTTCTGGAAGTTTAATAATTCACTACTCAAGAGATGAAGCCTATGTCAATGAACTACGTAAGAACATAAACTCTTATAGAGCCAAATATGAAAGCATTGATGATAAAGGCTTGAAATGGGACCTTCAGTAAAATGGAAATAAGAGGTTTTCACAGTTAAGTACGCCAAATCGAAAGCCAAGAGATGCAAAAACGATGAAGTGACACTTCAAAACAAAGTAAATGAGCTTCAACTAAAACTGGAAAGTAACCCAAATAACAGCCAGTACCTAAACGATCTGTAGGCGGCAAAATTACGCCTGCAAAAAATTATACACTTTAAGACAAAAGGTGCAATCCTCAGAAGCAAAGTAAGATGGTACGATGAAGGTGAACGTACCACTAGATATTTTTTCAACCTTGAAAACCGATGTCAATCCAAATAGAATATTGAAAAACTGAAAACAAACGATAACACTTTTATTTACGATCAATTTGTAATTCTAGATAGACAAAAACAGTTCTCCGAATCAATTTACCAATCCAGTGAATACGACAATAACAACTCTCAAGAGCCCGTTTTCCTCAAAGCCGAAAATATAACCCCATTATCTCTCGACGACCAAAAACTATGTGATGGTCCCATCACAGAAGCTGAATGTCTAAACGCAATCAATAGATTTAAAAAAGATCAAACACCAGGAACCGACGGTTTTTCTGCGGAATTCTATAAATTTTTATGGCCCGAACTGCGAGCCGAAATGATCAAGGTTTCATTTCGCCTTTCAAACCGGATCACTCTCGATCAGTCAACGCCGAGGAGTTATTTCTCTCATTCCCAAAAAAGACAAAAACAAATCACTATTAGACCATTTGCGTCTGATTTCTTTATTCAATGTAGACTATAAAATACTCACCAAAATCATTGCATAAAGAATTGAAAAAGAGTCTTGCCCAGAATTATCAGTCCTAACCAAAGAGGTTATGTAAAAGGTCGCTTTATAGGTGAGAACATAAGACTGATTCAAGATGTCATGTTTCTCACAAAAAAACGCGAGCATACCCAGAATCGCGATATTTTAGATTACCGCAAAGCCTTTGACAGAATTGAATGGAATTACTTATTATCCGCACTCAGACGTTTTAATTCTGGACCCGATATTCAAAGAAGGATAGACGTTATTTATCACAATGTATCTAGCTGTGTCCTGAATAATGGTCACGCTTCACCTTTTTTCCAACTCCATCGAGGCGTTAGGCAAGGATGCCCTCTGTCCGGTCTTCTTTTCGTGATCGGTATTGAACTCCTCGCAAGGGCTTTGCAAAACGATAACTCTATCAAAGGCGTTAACATTAATAAAAAAGAAATAAAACTCTCGCAATTCGCAGACGACACAACAGTGCTTGTAAACGACCAAGACTCTGTGTCTAATCTGTTAAAACTGTTACGTAAATTTAAACATGCATCCGGTTTGGAAATCAATACAACCAAAACAGAAGCAATGTGGTTGGGTGCCATGTTTTGCTCGCAAACAGCAATGTCCCGGATGTACTTGAAATTTCATCGAGCGGGAAAGTATCGTTTCAACAGTACAACATACTTTTTTCTAAGTCTTTAGCCACATCAATGTTCAGGCCAAATAACGCAACCAGCAGCTACAAATGTCTAGTCCGTTGCACGTCTAAGCCCCGAATTGATTTGGCTAAAGCTCTTTGCTGAAGCAAGCACAACATTATCGCCAAGCCCATGCACAGTGCAAACACGGGTTTACACATCTCAGGGCCGTTTCATGTACGATAATGGACGACGCCTGCTAGCAAATCGTTAGACTTGCACCTTCATTGGACTTAATGATGTCCTCGGGCAGACTTCCTTTAGACAGCAGTTACAGAACGCTAATCGGTCGGCTCCTGCTCAGAGTCACCGCTTTACCGGGGTCAGCTTTGATTTAACCAAAGTATATATTACCTTGTTATATATTACGAAACTTGTTTGGAATACTGATTCTGCTCGTAAAATTGCCGGCGTATTCTAACGGTAGGAAACACTCAGAAAGAGCTATGGCGTTTTCTGCTCAAAATCTTGTTCAGGCAAGCAAATTCTGCTCCGGAATCCTGCTCGAGATAAGTGACCGATCCCAGCTCAGCTACATCTTGCATCGATAAATTGTAAACACTCATTGACCTTCGCAGTGAGTCGACCAACTGTAAGCAAATCTTGCTTTGCACAGTACCGCTTGGTAGCCGTGATAGCGATCTCTTCTGGTTTAATAAATTTGCAATTAAAAGCAACAGTTACGAACGATACTCAGAACTTTCAGTTAGTCTTGAAGTCGGCAGGTACAAAACACAGGTCACAGGTCACAGGTCACAGGCCACAGGTCATTGTTTTACCTATACTGAAACAACCCAGAACAATGACCTGTGACCTGTGAACTGTGACCTGTGTTTTGTACCTGCCGTTTTGAAGTGTATGTCTGTTTCAAAATTGCGACCGTTACCTTCTTGGTTTCTCGCTGTTTCAAATCGTTTCCGAAAAATACTCGATTTCGGCTCAAAAATGCGCAATTCTATTCGGCACAATTCTGGATGACCACAGTAATGAATAATGCTTGAGTTTCTAGCGGCACAATTTATCCAAACCTCAGGTCTATCTATAACAAGTAGAATACAATCCCACTCTCTGATTAAGCGAGCCAGCAATTTTCATATGAGCACGTACTATACGCATCTTAATTTTTTGTCAACAACCCAAGGGATTTCCAGGTGGTCCAACAGGATGAGCTGCGCGCGGCTGATCCAACGGTCGCACCTGGCGGTCGTAAGTTCAAGTCTCGATATGTCATAAAAGGGGTTATTCTCGAACGGCTTGGGTGTCGAATAACTTCTCCCCCGATCGAGATTCGAGCTCGGGCCGGGAAAAAAATCCCAAGCGGCGCCACAGAATTTTTTGCTTGAATTAATTGATTTATTTACTTAACTACATTTTTTCCAGGCTCTTTGGTGTTTTTTTTTCCCCTCTTTTTTTCCCCTTCTAAGGGCCTGTTTACATGGAGGTGGGGGACCCCAGGTAGGTGAGGTAACCCGCCTAGGTGGGGTAACCCGCCTCTCCATATAATCTCTCATTTTTATTTGATCATGTTTACATGATAGGTGAGGTAACCCGCCTAGGCGGGTTCCCCGGTCTGCCAGGTAGGGTAACCCGCCTAGCCGGGGTCGCATTTTGCCATGTAAACGATTCAAGGTGGGGTAACCCGCCTAGCCGGGGTCGAGTTCATGTTACATTTGCAAGCGCGCCAAAGCGCGTAAAAATTTGAACCAGAACAATATGGCCGTTAACTGCCTCTGGCGGAGGCTTTGTATCATCAAAAGTGACTGTAAAACGCCACAGCATTGAAATGCTGCAGCGAGAGCAGAAAATAAAGATAAAATATCACTGACCGCCAAAATGCGTCGTTCGTCCGCCATTTTCAATGTTTACGTCAAGTAAAGTCACCCCGGGACCCCGGGGTTGTAAGTTTGCATGTAAACGCTGGCCATTTTTCGACCACGGCTAGGCGGGTTACCTCACCTACCTGGGGTCCCCCACCTCCATGTAAACAGGCCCTAACTTGAATGTTTTTGTTTTAATTAATTGATTGATATTTATTGATTTTTTCCAATGTGTTTTAATTTTTTTTGTTGTTTCGGATCAGCTTTTTCCTTATTGCTGTCGATCTGAGAGACTTTGTTTCTCCTTTATCGATGTCTGATTTCTTTGCTTTTTAAACCCTCTTGCTCGGAACCATTAGACTTCTAAGACCGAGGAAGTTTGCGTAAGGTGGTTTGTTAGTCGGGAGCAATCCATGCCTTGGTTTCCCTGTGGGCAATATCGCACACAAACAGAATGCCAACCTTTGGTTTACCCAGAATATATATTACCTTGTTTTCATGAAACGTAATCGATCAGGAGCAGTAAATATGTAGAAGGCTTCTTTGAAACACGCTTGAGCCGATGAATGCTTTTAGTGAGCAACAGATCAGTCAGCTCTCGCGGTTTTGAGTGCAAGTTGTTTTTTTATATTATTAAGAATCACATTTCACGTTGTTGTTGTTGTTATTTATTTAATTACTGTGAATCTATCAAAACGTTCTGTAATATGCAATTGTGGAATTACCATAAGTAAGTTTGGCAGATCTAGTCAGAATAAGTGAGATGGGACGGCGATTGAGAGTCGACTTGGGCTGAAATATGGCGCTGATTTAAGGATTTCCAGTTCCTAGTTTGTCGCCTTCTGGTGGGTGAGGGTGGCGATGAGGAGAGGGTTGGAGACAACAATCCTTGAAACACTTCTGCGTCATTCTTAATTTATTGCTGTTGTTATTCTCATAGATTATTACAATTGTCGTTTCCCGCCCACTAGTAAACCCTAGTCAAGTCTCTCGTTTTAGAGAGTTGGACGTTTGAACCCAGTGAAAAGCTACAATACTGAAATATCAGTGTAATATTTCAGGTTCCTGTATGACATGGCTAGTTTCCGCATTGGATCTATTTACCTGTATCCGCCAAAAAAAGCCACAGAATTTGACTTATCACCATGTTATCACTGATAATCTTTGATAGAATTCTGTCCTAGAGCTAGCTTTCCACAAGACTTATCGTGGCTCAAATTAAAGGAAATCACTCTCCCGTACGACTTTTGAAGCCAAAAAGACTACATCATCCACAGTCTTTTCATCGAATCATGAATTGTACAATTTAATAAGAGCTTCTAACAAAGAATTTGAGTCTTGGGAACACAAACCTTCGCATATCAAAGCCGAGGCGGAGAAGGCCTGCATCGCATGCCTTAAGAGTCCCTGTCCATAAATATGGAAAATAACTCGGCAAAGGTCGAAAATTCGAAAAATTTCGACATGTTCTTACCTTATTTGCTGTAAAAGGCAGTTTCAAAAGCGCATTTGACGTGTTTCTCTCACTATTCGTCGCATTTTAAGCGGTTAAGTTTGCTTCTGTTTACACAACGTCCGATGTACATTGTCAACTGTCACGTATTCAATGGTCGAATAACAGGAATCTGTAATCATCTTTCGGCGCATATGATCACCACTGCATCTACCTAAGTCAACAACGGCTAAGTCATTCGTGGATAGTTGCTCGCTTTGTACGTACCACACCAAAATATTACATTTGATTGCTGGCCATTGCTCCCAAGCGTGTCGGCCCTTACAGTACAATCTTACCGCGTTCGTCATTTGCTCGTCACGCAATGCTGTCACCGCATCTCGTTTTAGCGGGTAGAGGTATATAACAAAAAAATAAAATAATAATGATAATAATATTAATAATAATGCTGCTGCTGCTTCTGCTGCTACTACTAGTACTAATGATGATGATGATGATGATAGTGAAGAAAACAAATATAAATATTATATAACTGAAAATTCGTATTCATATTTTGTAAAGAGCACTCTTAGGATAAGTGAAACAATTTATTCAGTGTTTATCCGTTTATATATCAGACCATATTTGCAAATACTATGCCCGCAGACAGCTCAAAGACAGACCCAGCTCTGACAACCCCATCCTACCCCCCCCCCCCCCTCCCTCCCCCAAACCTGGCCAGCAGATTGTACCTGGGTGCCAAATCAACGCAGAACCAACAGCAATACAGTCAATATCAAGATTATTTGGCACTGCAAACTCGACGTCTAGCTAAGCGAAGGTGTCAGTAAAAGACACCCTCCCCCCCCCAGCAAACCACCAGCAGATGATAAAGTGCCTGTACTCACCACAGTTTTAAACAATTGCTATAACAAAATTGCAGATCAAAGAACCAAAAACTAACCGAAATAACAAATACGAAATCACAACGTGACCAATTAGTGAGAAAAAGACTAAATTTAATTAGTAGAATTCTACTAGTATACTAATGCAAATGCTGCAATCTGATTGGCTGAGCTACTCGTATACTATCAGCCATTAGAGTGCAGTGGCTGTCGCTCGTCCACGAAAGGCGACGTTTTTATCGTTTTTCCGAAGTTTTGAAAGAAAGTTTAGATGTAAATGGATAATTAAATTCCAGAGAAGACTAAAAAAAGGTCAGTAACGATAATTATTGAAAAAGCGGCTGCGCTCGCGTAGACAACTGCAAATTTACCAAGGACAATTCAATACGTGCGACTTTGTTAAAGCGTAAAGTTCAATAATGCGTGGAAAAATAATTGGACACCCTCCCCCCCCCAGCAAACCACCAGCAGATGATAAAGTGCCTGTACTCACCACAGTTTTAAACAATTGCTATAACAAAATTGCAGATCAAAGAACCAAAAACTAACCGAAATAACAAATACGAAATCACAACGTGACTAATTAGTGAGAAAAAGACTAAATTTAATTAGTAGAATTCTACTAGTATACTAATGCAAATGCTGCAATCTGATTGGCTGAGCTACTCGTATACTATCAGCCATTAGAGTGCAGTGGCTGTCGCTCGTCCACGAAAGGCGACGTTTTTATCGTTTTTCCGAAGTTTTGAAAGAAAGTTTAGATGTAAATGGATGATTAAATTCCAGAGAAGACTAAAAAAAGGTCAGTAACGATAATTATTGAAAAAGCGGCTGCGCGCGCGTAGACAACTGCAAATTTACCAAGGACAATTCAATACGTGCGACTTTGTTAAAGCGTAAAGTTCAATAATGCGTGGAAAAATAATTGGAAACCGTTATTTGCGTTAATTTCAGTTAGAATTCTACTAAAACAATTAAATTATTCGCTCTCGTTTTCTATGAGGTGATAGTTGATTCGGCCTTCGGCCTCATCAACTATCACCTCATAGAAATCTCGAGCTCATAATCTACTTGTTAATTAGTAGTTACCAGGAGTAGACAAACCCTGGCCATGCCACAATATTTGGAGCCTTTTGTTTGCTTAATTGCGGGGTATTGGTATGTTTATTAGTTCTGTTTTGTGACAGAAAATGGAGGGCTGTTGTTCTTTTGAAGTTATTGTTGGTAGAGTTTGTGGTTGTAACCCTAAAGATCGGAAGCGGAATCCTGAAATTGTTCCGTTACTTTCGTGCAATTGAGCATTAGTAGTCCCACCATGCGCTAATTCTTCCCGGTCTGGTCCAATATCTCCTTTGTCTTTCGTCAGTGGCTGCCCTTACTCAGCTCTTTGTTGTTATAACGGAATCGCACAAAACGCTTCAGGCAAACATTTGCGACATTTGTTTCCGTGCGGAGATCAGGCGACTTAAAATCGCGGACGGGTTTCGGGGGGGGTGGGTGTAAGGATTTGTCGTGTGAAAAAAACGTGTGGGAGCGCGGGGGGAGTACGAGCACGAGCAAGACAGAGGTAGCGGTACGATCATGTTGCAGAAAACAATTTGAGAAAAAAACTTTGCCAAAGGCGCTAAAATTCTCCGACTGTCGCGAAAGAATTCGGAGACAAATTCAGCCAAGTTATAAAAAATCTTAGGTCTTCGTTAAGTGTTTGCATTGTTTGTTTTTCTGGAAGTTGGGAAATTTAGAGACTCGGGTGAATTTTCGGATTGAATTCGTAATGTTTGAGAAAAGTAACCAAAAAAAAATCGGCACAGCGCGAAAAGACCTAGTTTAGGGCCACAGTGTTACGCAATGCAGGTAGATGATGACAACTGGAGACGGCTCAGGTGACAAAGGTAAACTAGTCATTCTTTCTTTTCCTTTATTTACGCTCTTCCTGCTCAACAAGATTGTGTGCTCCAAGTGGTCGCGTGTCAGGATAGAAATTGCCCTACCCCTACCCCCTAAAATAGAACGACCGCATTGCGTGACGAAAAAATAACGAACCGCGATTCACTGTGCAACAATCGTTCAAATGCAGTTTTTACTGCTGGAAAATGTTAGGACTGGAAAATGCAGGTGTCAAATGTGTATTTTTAACTCTTAACATCTTGCAGCAGCGAAACCTCTATAATTGAGCCAAAATTGACATTTGACCTCTAATTGGATTGAATTGTACAGGCTTAGATCTGCGCAGTTTAGGCAAATTTGACGTGAAATGTTGATTATGTCCCAAAAACACAGTTTCGATTCTCTGCAAGACTGGAAAAAGCATATTTCAATCAAATTAGACATCAAATGGCGATTTTGGCTCAAAAACACAGCTTTGGCTATTGTAAGCTGTAAAAGCTTGAAACTGACCATTTTAGCCAGATTTCACTTGAAATGTCGATTATGGCGGGAAAAAAGTTTTCGCTGCTCTAAGATGATAATAGTAAAAAATATGCATTTAAACCAAATTGGACCTAAAATGTCGTTTTATACTCAAAAACACAGTTTTTACTGCTGGAAATTGTGAGGACTGGAAAATGCATATGTCAAATGTGTATTTTTAACTCTTAACAACTTGCAGCAGCAAAACCCCTATAATTGAGCCAAAATTGACATGTGACGTCTAATTGGATTGAAAAGTGCTTTTTCCAGTCTTTACATCTTGCAGCGAAACTCTGCTGTACAGACTTGGATCTGTGCATTTTAGGCAAATTTAACGTGAAATGTCGATTATGTCCCAAAAACACAGTTTCGGTTCTGGAAGCAGCGAAACTGTGCTGTACAGGCTTGGATCTACGCATTTTAGGCAAATTTGACGTCAAATGTTGATTATGTCCCAAAGACACAGTTTCGGTTCTGCAAGATGTAAAGACTGGAAAGAGCACTTTTCAATCAAATTAGACATCAAATGGCGATTTTGGCTCAAAAACACAGCTTTGCCACGAAATGGCGATTTCGGCTCAAAAACACAGCTTTGGCTATTGTAAGCTTTGAAAACTTGAAACTGACCAATTTGACGTGAAATGTCGATTATGGCTAAGAACACAGTTTTCGCTTCTGTAAGATGTTAAGACTACCAAATATATATTGCAGCCAAATTGGAATTAAAATGTTGTTTTATACATTTGACGTCTAATTTGATTGAAAAGTGCTTTTCCAGTCTTTACATGTTGCAGCGAAACTGTGCTGTACAGGTTTGGATCTGGGCATTTTAGGCAAATTTGACGTCAAACGATTATTATGTCCCAGAAACTGACCATTTTAGGCAGATTTCACTTGAAATATCGATTATGGCGGAAAAAAAGTTTTTGCTGCTCTAAAATTTTAAGAGTAAATTAAACCAAATTGGACCTAAAATGTCGTTTTATAGTCAAAAACACAGTTTTTACTGCTGGAAATTGTGAGGACTGGAAAATGCAGATGTCAAATGTGTATTTTAAACTCTTAACATCTTGCAGCAGTTAAACCTCTATAATGGAGCCAAAATTGACATTTGACGTTTAATTGGATTGAAAAGTGCTTTGTCCAGTCTTAACATCTTGCAGCGAAACTGTACTGTACAGACTTGGATCGCAAATTTGCCGTGAAACGTCGATTATGTCTCAAAAACACAGTTTCGGTTCTGCAAGATGTAAAGACTGGAAAGAGCACTTTTCAATCAAATTAGACATCAAATGGCGATTTTGGCTCAAAAACACAGCTTTGGCTATTGCAAGCTGTGAAAACTTGAAACTGACCATTTTAGCCAGATTTCACTTGAAATGTCGATTTTGGCGGGAAAAAAAGTTTTCGCTGCTCTAAGATGTTAAGAGTAAAAAGTATACATTTAAGCCAAATTGGACCTAAAATCTCGTTTTATACTAAAAAACACAGTTTTCACTGCTGGAAATTGTGAGGACTGGAAAATGCAGATATCAAATGTGTATTTTTAACTCTTAACATCTTGCAGCAGCAAAACCTCTATAATTGAGCCAAAATCGACATTTGACGTCTAATTGGATTGAAAAGTGCTTTTTGCAGTCTTTACATCTTGCAGCGAAACTGTGCTGTACACACTTGGATCGGTGCATTTTAGCCAAATTTAACGTGAAATGTCGATTATGTCCCAAAACAACAGTTTCGGTTCTGCAAGATTGGTATTTTACTTGTAAAATAGAGTTAACAACTTAAAGCGTTGTATAGATGTCACACATATGTATCATTCCTTAGCCACACTGTACTACACTCATACTTGTCGAGGTTTAACAATTGTCAACACTCGTTATTAAGTCACGAAAGACATTTACATAAGCAGACATTACTCACTGATGTGTGTGAGCTAAACATTAGTTGGTCCTTGGAACTTCAATAACAACTTCATTTTAGAAGAATAATTGGGATCTGTTCATTTCTTCGCCTTATATGCTTGTTCTTGGTCTGCGTGTCAAGATGTGGGCAGCCTAAACAAGACTCTGTTATTATGTGTAATGGACACGTGATAAACGATATCAAGTTATCAATTATTATTACTGCTCCATGTTCTCATACCGAACAACGCCTTTGTGTTGTCTCGAGTTTCACTAGTGCAATCTAGTTTGCGTTTTGTCTTATTTTTCGAGCCTCGAAATTCTCGTTATTTCCATCATGCGTCGCCACTCCAATCGCCGCAATCGTCCGAAAAGCTTCGCCCCAAAGGCCATGTCATTCCAGGACTTGCAAGCCTTGCCCAAGAAGTCTTTACTGTTGTTGGCCTCGGCTCGCAATCTCGTAACAACCGGCACCAAGGCTCAGGTGGCCCAACGGATTTTCGAAGAACGACAACAACAGTCTGCCTCGTCAACCCGCCGCAACAGTCGATCAGGCAAACATCCCCTTCCAGCCGCAGAATATCGCCGTAGAAGCAGCTAACACGAGTCAAACATTCACGAGCGGCCAACTCGACCAGCTTCGTGTTCTTATAGCTGAAGCTGTATCCCACGAGTCCCATCGATCCGACGTATGCCACGAGTCCCATCGACCTGCTGGGGAAAATACTGCTGAACTCCTCTCTCCAGTCAGCGTCTCAAGCCAAATGCTCTTCAACAAGATGGCGTCCTATATCTTCCTGCAATCCATTAGGTCCCAGGCCCCTTGAAGCGAGCACTGTCACGCCTGGCTTACTTCCGTCGAGTTTTCTTCCGGTAGCACGTCCGCAAAGTAACCCATCGGATCCACAATTTACCGATCTTCTCCTCTAACATGTATCCTGTCCATACTTCTTCATCATCTGATAATTTTACCCTGGCCATCAACCCCGAAGACACTTCTACGCTCTCATTTGTCCCCTTCCAACAAAAGAAGAGTCGTATCAATGGCCTTTCGTCATGGCTCGAGGCTTGGAACCTCTACGTTCGTACCCTCCTCTCTGGCTTCCTTCATCTAGCCCCTAATCTCTTAGCATATCAGGGTCAGATTTGCAAGTTTAGCCGCAAATTCAAGTCCTCTGCCTGTCCTCTGCCACAGCCTTCCGTCACATGGCTGCCTCCAACTTCTCCACATCCTGGTCTAAGATCAATGAGCAGCTTTACAATGACATTCTGAAGGAAGAAACTCTACCTTTTTGCATCACATGCCACTCCTATGGCCATCGCACTGTTGCCTGTCTTTCGCGCCCGAAATCAACCCAGCCCTTTCGCCCCTCAACAGGAGGGCCCTTCGGAAACGCCTCCTCCACTCCGACCACGCCTGACCCCGTTAAATCCAGCGCAAGCACCGTCAACTCGCCTCTGCAAGCCTTTCAGCCAGCCAAATGCAAGATGGTCAATCTGCCGCGACTTCAACCGTCGCCTCTGCCGGAGACCTAATTGCCAGTTCCAACACATCTGCAACAAGCCCAAATGCGGTGGAAATCACCCTGGCTTCCAGTGTCATAAATCAGTCTGATTCGTCTCACACCCCACCTTTGCTCAGTCCCCCTACTACCCCCCATTGTCATCCCTAACCTCTGTACAGAACTAAAAAATCATCCTAACCAGAAGTTCACTTCAGATCTCCTCAATGACCTTCAGTGGGGATGCCGCCTGGGTTACAATGGTCCTCGTGCCCCCAGAGTCACTCCTAATCTTAAGTCGGCTACACTCCATCCTCAAGAAGTCTCTGACGCACTAGCTAAAGAAGTATCTCGTGGCCACACTGCCGGTCCGTTTCAAGAGCCTCCGATTCAATATCTCCAATGCTCCCCACTAGGAGTTGTACCAAAGAAAGATGGAACATGGCGCATCATCATGGATCTCTCCTCCCCTCATGGCTCCTCTGTGAATGACTACATATCTAAGGACACCTACACATTACAGTATGCCACCTTTGATCAAGCCCTTGCTCTTGGTGCCCGGCACGGCCAAAACGCTCTGATGGCTAAACTTGACATCAAACACGCCTTTCGCCTCTGCCCAGTTCACCCAGGTGACTTGGACCTTCTTGACATTCATTGAGAAGGCCAATACTACATCGACCTTCGTTTACCCTTTGGCTTGCGCTCGTCTCCATACCTTTTTAACCGTCTCGCCGATGCCTTTGAATGGATTCTCAAAAACAATTACATGATTACAGATCTCATGCACTATCTAGATGATTACTCACTGTGGGGCCATCAAACTCCAAGTCCTGTGCTGACAACGTCAACACTATAATCCAAATGGCCTCACACCTGGGGATTCCTCTGGCCCCTGAGAAGCTGGAAGGACCAACCACATCCCTGGTCTTCCTTGGGATCTCGATTGACACCACTAGTATGCAAACTGCCCTACCAGACGATAAACTTAAGGAGCTTCTTGCTGACCTTAAGTCTTGGTCGTCTCGTAAAAAAGGCCAAAAGCGTGAGTTGCTGTCCCTCATTGGCAAACTTAACTTTGCTTGTCGCGTCATCCCTGCAGGGCGCATATTCCTGCGTCGCCTTATTGACCTAAGCACAACTGCTAGGCTCCCTCGCCACCACATTTCTATGAATCTTGAGGCTCGCCGCGATGTTGCCTGGTGGCAACGATTCCTTCCCACTTGGAATGGCCGAGCGATTATTCCTGATCCTTACTGGTCAAGATCTCCAGATTTGGCCCTCTTTACAGATGCATCAGGGACCCTTGGTTATGGAATTTACTACTCTGGTCATTGGATTGCTGACACCTGGCCACCCCCTCTTCAAGGTCGTTCTATCCAATGGAAGGAGCTCTACCCTATTGCTCTCGCCTGCCTCTTGTGGGGTCATTCGTGGTCGGGAAAGAAAATCCTCTTTCACTGCGACAATCAGGCAGTCGTCGATATCTGGGCTTCTGGCACTTCCCGAGACCCCGACATCATGCACCTTGTCCGCTCCATATTTTTCAGTGGTGCTACTAACCATTTCACTATCCTTGTCTCTCATATTGCTGGTACCGATAACTCAATTGCTGACTCTTTATTCCGTTTGCAGATGGTGCGGTTCCACCAGCTCGCCCCAGCAGCAGACCTAACACCAACACCTATCCCTTCATCAGCCAGGACCCTCTGGAGCGTCGTCTAGCGTTCCTCCAGTCTCAGGCCATTGCTGACTCCACTCGTCGCACTTCCTCGGCTGGCACGTGCGGAGGTACGTCACTTTCTGCAACTTTCGGCAATGGCAGAGTTTCCCAGCTACAGAATCTCCCCTCCGTTATTTTGCTGCCTTCTTGGCGGACCAAGTTTCCTACAGAACTGTCAAGTTGAACATGGCCAGCATTCGTTTCATTCACATTGAGAACAACCTCCCTGACCCATTCCAGGATGCCCCATTACTCCATCTACTTCTGCGGAGCATCAAACGCAGTGTAGGCCTTTCCTCCAAACGCCGCCTACCGATCACCATGTCCCTCCTTCGGAAACTCAAGATTGAGCTGGCACAAGCACCTGGCATCCTTCCGCGTGACAAACTCATGCTATGGTCTGCCTTCACATTGGCCTTCTTCGCTTTCCTACGCTCAAGCGAGTTTACATCACCATCCACCTCCCACTTCAATGCACTGTCAAACCTCAGTGGCAATGATATATCCTTTAACTCTGATGGCTCCCTAAGTCTACACCTCAAGTCCTCCAAAACAGACCCGTATCGCCAGGGTTGCTCCCTCCAGATTGCCCCATCAGGCCGCTCTGTATGTGCAGTTCGTGCGACTAAAAAATACATGGCTCATCCTCCCTCCAATTCGGATAGCCCCTTCTACATATTCCAGTCTAGCCTCTACCTCACCAGAGCCCAAGTAACCTTCACACTTCGTCTTCTTCTCAAACGCCTACACATTCCAACAGAGCTTTACGCCTCCCACAGCTTTCGAATCGGGGCAGCTACAACAGCAGCAGAGGCTGGCTTACCTCGATGGCTCATTCAGACTCTTGGTAGATGGTCCAACAAGCTCTTTACATCCGGACTCCTTCGTCTATTCTTCAGAAAGTACCAGGCCTGTTAGCCAATGCTGTTGCAGGAACACAGTCCGTCTGGAACCCTCAACAAGGACCCTGTATTCATTTAACATAATAGTATTATTTACATGTCTTCTAAGCAGTAGTTGGGAATTAATTTGGGTGCACACCTGCCACTTAGCTTCACACGTAGCAGGCCGGGTGGGACCCTGACCCCACCTCAGGCTTATATCTACCCGGGTGTGGCATGCGCCACACTCGTTGGCTCATCCCTTATTTCCAGGTGTGGCACGCGCCACACTTGTTGGCTCATCCATCACTTGTGGGGTGTGTTGCTACCACCCCTATTATCACGTACTATTTACAGGGGTGTTGCTGTCACCCTTAGATTTGCCAGGGTGCACCCAACAACCTTACTCCCATTTACTGCCAGATGGTTGTCAACTTTATTGTGTACATAATAAGCGTCTGAAGTTGTTAATGGTATTTTACTTGTAAAATAGAGTTAACAACTTAAAGCGTTGTATAGATGTCACACATATGTATCATTCCTTAGCCACACTGTACTACACTCATACTTGTCGAGGTTTAACAATTGTCAACACTCGTTATTAAGTCACGAAAGACATTTACATAAGCAGACATTACTCATTGATGTGTGTGAGCTAAACATTAGTTGGTCCTTGGAACTTCAATAACAACTTCATTTTAGAAGAATAATTGGGATCTGTTCATTTCTTCGCCTTATATGCTTGTTCTTGGTTTGCGTGTCAAGATGTGGGCAGCCTAAACAAGACTCTGTTATTATGTGTAATGAACACGTGATAAACGATATCAAGTTATCAATTATTATTACTGCTCCATGTTCTCATACCGAACAACGCCTTTGTGTTGTCTCGAGTTTCACTAGTGCAATCTAGTTTGCGTTTTGTCTTATTTTCCCGCATATCCCACCCTTTATCAATAAACAGCTGGACTACAGGGTTGGGTGCACACCTGCCACTTAGCTTCACACGTAGCAGGCCGGGTGGGACCCTGACCCCATCTCAGGTTTATATCTACCCGGGTGTGGCATGCGCCACACTCGTTGGCTCATCCCTTATTTCCAGGTGTGGCACGCGCCGCACTTGTGTTGCTACCATCCCTATTATCATGTACCATTAACAGGGGTGTTGCTGTCACCCTTAGATTTGCCAGGGTGCACCCAACAACCTTAGTCCCATTTACTGCCAGATGGTTGTCAACTTTATTGTGTACGTAATAAGCTAATAAGCGTCTGAAGTTGTTAAGTAAAGACTGGAAAGAGCACTTTTCAATCAAATTAGACATCAAATGGCGATTTTGGCTCAAAAACACAGCTTTGGCTATTGTAAGCTGTGAAAACTTGAAACTGACGAATTTGACGTGAAATATCGATTATGGCTGAGAACATAGTTTTCGCTTCTGTCAGATGTTAAGACTAGCTAATATACATTGCAGCCAAATTGAACCTAAAATGTTGTTTTATACATTTGGGGTCTAATTTGTTTGCAAAGTGCTTTTTCCAGTCTTTACATCTTGCAGCGAAACTGTGCTGTACAGGCTTGGATCTGCGCATTTTAGGCAAATTTGACGTCAAATGTCGATTATGTCCCAAAGACACAGTTTCGGTTCTGCAAGATGTAAAGACTGGAAAGAGCACTTTTCAATCAAAGTAGACATCAAATGGCGATTTTGGCTCAAAAACACAGCTTTGGCTATTGTAAGCTGTAAAAACTTGAAACTGACCATTTTCGCCAGATTTCACTTGAAATGTCGATTATGGCGGAAAAAAAGTTTTCGCTGCTCTAAGATGTTAAGAGTAAATTAAGCCAAATTGCACCTAAAATGTCGTTTTATAGTCAAAAACACGGTTTTTACTGCTGGAAATTTTTAGGACTGAAAAATTGCAGATGTCAAACGTGTATTTTAAACTCTTATCAACTTTCGGCAGCGAAACATCTATATTTGAGCCAAAATCGACATTTGACGTGTAATTTGATTGAAAAGTGCTTTTTCCAGTCTTTACATCTTGCAGCGAAACTGTGCTGTACAGACTTGGATCGGTGCATTTTAGGCAAATTTAACATGAAATGTCCATTATGTCCCAAAGACACAGTTTCGGTTCTGCAAGATGTAAAGACTGGAAAGAGCACTTTTCAATTAAATTAGACATCAAATGGCGATTTTGGCTCAAAAACACAGCTTTGGCTATTGTAGAGCTGTGAAAACGTGAAACTGACCAATTTGACGTGAAATGTCGATTATGGCTGAGAACACAGTTTTCGCTTCTGTCAGATGTTAAGACTAGCAAATATACATTGCAGCCAAATTGAACCTAAAATGTTGTTTTATACATTTGACGTCTAATTTGTTTGCAAAGTGCTTTTTCCAGTCTTTACATCTTGCAGCGAAACTGTGCTGTACAGGCTTGGATCTGCGCATTTTAGGCAAATTTGACGTCAAATGTCGATTATGTCCCAAAGACACAGTTTCGGTTCTGCGAGATGTAAAGACTGGAAAGAGCACTTTTCAATCAAAGTAGACATCAAATGGCGTTTTTGGCTCAAAAACACACCTTTGGCTATTGTAAGCTTTGAAAACTTGAAACTGACCAATTTGACGTGAAATGTCGATTATGGCTAACAATCACAGTTTTGGGTAGCAATCAGCTGTATGGACTGGAAAATGCACATTTAAGACAAATTTGACGTGAAATGTCGCTGCGGCAAGATAAAAGACTGAAAACGGCACTTTTCAACTAAATGGGATTCGAAATGTAGACTTGAGCTAAAAACAACAGTTTCTATTCTATACAATGTGAAGAGTGGAAAATGCACAATTAACCCAAGTTGGACATGAAATGCAGTAGTGTAGCAGCTGTACAAAGCTGCTTTTGTTTTATCATTGTAGCAGCTGCTATTGTGTTAGGGATTCGGGCGTTGTTTCTGTTGTTTAATCTATTGTACTCTCAAAGGTAGCAAGCCAATCATGTGAGACCTTAGGAGGGCTGCTACATCACCCATGAAATGTGGATATTTGCTCAGAAACACAGTTTTGGCTGCTGAGACCTAAAGCTGGACGTTTTAGCCAAATTTGACCAGAAATGTAGGTTTTGACAAAAAAACAACAGTTTTCTCTGGTGGAAGATGTATAGACTTAGAAACTGCACGTTAAAATTAAATTGGACGCAAAATGTCGATTTTAGCTCAAAAAGGTCATTTCCATTGCTGCAAAATGTAAAGACTTGAAAATAAATTTAATAAAAACTAAACTAGTGAGCAGCACTTCTGCGAACTGTAGTTGTATAACTTCTTTATTTCTCCTACGCGTTTCGTGTGGCTAGCGCACACTTCGTCAGGGAGTTTAACAATACAAAAGAAAAGCGCCTGTATATATACCTAACTCATACAAGAGTCTTCATTCAGCAAGAACACACCTACGGATATACATCACAGGAAAGACAAACTCCGCGGTAATGCGTCTAGGAAAGAGGCGGTAAATTTCGGCAAGGTGTGACATATTTTATGCGTGATATAATTTAGGGGCCCACAGTTTTAGCTAAAACTGTGGACCCCAAAAAATTTTCTTACTTACAAAGATTAGCTAGTGTCACAGTTTCTTGTAACATACAATACAGTCTAATTCTAGTAAGATATAGCGAATAGCACTCTTAATACGTGTGTGACTGCAGTTAAGGGTAGTCTTAAAGACAATAGTCTTACCCAAACTAGACCTATTCTTAGGTTTCTTGTAAAGCCATTTCTTTCTGTCACAGTATCGTATTACACGAAACAATGGGAGCAGAAATCTGAATGGATATCCCCTAACTCGTAGTCGTTTCCAGAACTTTTCCCTTGTATCATAAAATGAATTGAAGGAAGAACTGTTTCTAGCATACCTCCAGAGTTCCCCTTTAATGAAGGCTTTCTTATTGCTAGAAGGGTGAAACGACTCGAATGGTATGCACAGGTATTTGTTAAGAGGCTTTTGAAAGGTTGAAAATTGCAGCACGTTCGAAGAGGTAGGTATCTCTATAGAGAAACAAATCCAGAAAAGAAATACTGCTATCGCTAATACAATAAGTAAGTTTGATTCGATCAGTTTTGCTGTTGAGAGCGTTAAGAAATTCCAAGAGGGTACCTTTGGGTCCACACCAGATAGCAAAAATGTCATCAATAAAATGCTTGTACAGCTTAAGGTATTGGGAATAATATTCCACAATATCCTTCTCGTGATGAAACATAAAGGCATTAGCTGCCGTAACTGCAAAAGACGTGCCCATTGCGATACCAAACACTTGATGAAAAATATCTGGGCTAAATTCTGAGGATAGATAGCTATTATCAAAAACAAGCCGGGCGAGCTGGATCAACAATGGAGTCTCATGAACTCTTGCTTCCCGGAGAAGCAGGTCGAGCGCGATAAGCGCTTTCTTTGTATCCACGTTTGGATACAAAGACACGACATCCGCCGTGACAAGAAAGCACTCGGTAGTGGGCAAAACCGTGTACTCCAATAATTGAATTAGCTCACCCGAGTCCCTAACAACAGTACGCATACGTATTTTAGGCTTGGTAAGCTCGTCGATAAAAATACTAATAGGCCTAGTGATATATGAATGAGAAGCAGCGATAGGTCTTCCCACCATAGGATTCTTGTGGATCTTACGGATAATGTGAAACTTAGCTCGACTAGCAAAATGATCGAAACTACGCAAAAAGCGCGCTACCTTAGAGGAGATAAATCTACTATAAATAGATAAAAGTTCTTCGCGAGAATTAATAACAGTAAGACGCTTATCATACCAGTCCTGTTGCGCGACCTTACGATATGACAGCTCGTCATGCAAATAACTAAGAGTCTCAGCTTGAACCCAATCCGTGGCCAGTAACGAGGGCCCCAGGCTTTTATCTGCAGGCAAGACTTTAATGTTAGGGTTGGATTTCAGCTCTCGCAGTTCTGCTCGCTCCTGCTTAGAAAGATTGTTTTTCCAGTGCGGTATATTAACCGCAATGTTCTCACGCAGCTCCTGGCGGACAGCGAAGAGTTTGTCTTCAAGCTCTGGGTTTTCTCGCGGTGGATTCCAGCCGGTTGTAACGTAAAGCCTTCGGTTGAAATCCGGGTCTTGTAGACAATTGGCGAATGCATGTTGAAGGCGAACTCTCCGACAGAAGTCTTTAATCTGCAGATCGAACTGGTCAGCACTCGGGGGTCGAAGCGAAGGCCTAAATTTTAATCCCATGCCTAGGACCTTGGACTGCCGATCAGTAAGCTGCATTGATGTGAAGTTATGGATTTCCAAGTTTCGTGGTAACAAATCAAAAAGCGGTCTTCTTGAACAACCATTTCTCAATCGGGGAACGATTGTCTATTTTACGTGGCCGGAACCTTTTCCTCGGACGTTTTTTGACGACGAGCCAGGTTTATTAGGGCGATGTGTCGCTGATTTCGACCTGGACCTTTGACTTTGTCGGCTTTGTCGGCTTTGTCGGTTCGAGGGGCGACTTTGACGTTGCTTGCCACTGCGTTTGCTGCCAGGTTTTGTATCCACGAAGGAGACTTTACGATTTCCCTCTGGTGGTTTCGTAGTGGCCATAGCTTGGAGGACTTCGTTACGGACGATGTCTTTAATGGACTCCTCCGTAGGCACAAAAACCTCGTTATCATCCATATGTTCACTTCTGGATACCTTGCGGTTGATCTCCTTTTGAAGAGCTTTAGATGCTCTAGAGACTGCAATGTCTTTGGTGATCCGCACGACAAATGCTTCGGCAGCCTCAACGAGACTGCTTGCTTTTGACTCCGAGATTTCGTTTTTCAGGAGCTCGACTTTCCAGCGTGCTATAGCGCCATCGATGTTGGCAGAAGCGGTGCGGACGGCTTCCTGATGGTTTTCAACCTCAGAGCGGAGATTCTCGATAGTAGCTTCCAGCATCTTGACTTCTGCCTCGTGAACAATTTCATCGAATTTGGCTTGAAGCGTTTCCACGTTAGTGCCTTTGGCTTGGATACTTGCGATCCTAAGGCCAGTTGGAATGGTGTCCTTGCTCAAATGCTCCTCTAGCCGTTTGACTCTGGACAACAGGCTAGAATGGGCTTTATCGGCATCCATTCGTTGTCGAACTGCCTTTCAAATAACAGTTTCGATCGCGGAATCCAGGCTGGGAAAGCTACGCTCTGGAAGTGGCTCTAAATCCAGCCGTGCTGAAGAACGGCGGCGCTTTGGTCCTGAGCAACTATTTCCAGCTTCGTTTGACATGTGGCTTCTTCTAGTATCGACTAAGACAATTTAATAAAATTTAAACTAGTGAGCAGCACTTCTGCGAACTGTAGTTGTATAACTTCTTTATTTCTCCTACGCGTTTCGTGTGACTAGCGCACACTTCGTCAGGGAGTTTAACAATACAACAGAAAAGCGCCTGTATATCTACCTAACTCATACAAGAGTCTACATTCAGCAAGAACACACCTACGGTCCACACCAGATAGCAAAAATATCATCAATAAAATGCTTGTACAGCTTAAGGTATTGGGAATAATATTCCACAATATCCTTCTCGTGATGAAACATAAAGGCATTAGCTGCCGTAACTGCAAAAGACGTGCCCATTGCGATACCAAACACTTGATGAAAAATATCTGGGCTAAATTCTGAGGATAGATAGCTATTATCAAAAACTAGCCGGGCGAGCTGGTTCAACAATGGAGTCTCATGAACTCTTGCTTCCCGGAGAAGCAGGTCGAGCGCGATAAGCGCTTTCTTTGTATCCACGTTTGGATACAAAGACACGACATCCGCCGTGACAAGAAAGCACTCGGTAGTGGGCAAAACCGTGTACTCCAATAATTGAATTAGCTCACCCGAGTCCCTAACAACAGTAGGCATACGTATTTTAGGCTTGGTAAGCTCGTCGATAAAAATACTAATAGGCCTAGTGATATATGAATGAGAAGCAGCGATAGGTCTTCCCACCATAGGATTCTTGTGGATCTTAGGGATAATGTGAAAGTTAGCTCGACTAGCAAAATGATCGAAACTACGCAAAAAGCGCGCTACCTTAGAGGAGATAAATCTACTATAAATAGACAAAAGTTCTTCGCGAGAGTTAATAACATTAAGACGCTTATCATACCAGTCCTGTTGCGCGACCTTACGATATGACAGCTCGTAATGCAAATAACTAAGAGTCTCAGCTTGAACCCAATCCGTGGCCAATAACGAGGGCCCCAGGCTTTTATCTGCAGGCAAGACTTTAATGTTAGGGTTGGATTTCAGCTCTCGCAGTTCTGCTCGCTCCTGCTTAGAAAGATTGTTTTTCCAGTGCGGTATATTAACCGCAATGTTCTCACGCAGCTCCTGGCGGACAGCGAAGAGTTTGTCTTCAAGCTCTGGGTTTTCTCGCGGTGGATTCCAGCCGGTTGGAACGTAAAGGCTACGGTTGAAATCCGGGTCTTGTAGACAATTGGCGAATGCATGTTAAAGGCGAACTCTCCGACAGAAGTCTTTAATCTGCAGATCGAACTGGTCAGCACTCGGGGGTCGAAGCGAAGGCCTAAATTTTAATCCCATGCCTAGGACCTTGGACTGCCGATCAGTAAGCTGCATTGATGTGAAGTTATGGATTTCCAAGTTTCGTGGTAACAAATCAAAAAGCGGTCTTCTTGAACAACCATTTCTCAATCGGGGAACGATTGTCTATTTTACGTGGCCGGAACCTTTTCCTCGGACGTTTTTTGACGACGAGCCTAGTTTATTAGGGCGATGTGTCGCTGATTTCGACCTGGACCTTTGACTTTGTCGGCTTTGTCAGTTCGAGGGGCGACTTTGACGTTGCTTGCCACTGCGTTTGCTGCCAGGTTTTGTATCCACGAAGGAGACTTTACGATTTCTCTCTGTTGGTTTCGTAGTGGCCATAGCTTGGAGGACTTCGTTACGGACGATGTCTTTAATAAACTCCTCCGTAGGCACGAAAACCTAGTTATCATCATTATGTTCACTTCTGGATACCTTGTTCCAAGATGTAAAGACTTAAAACAACACCTTTTAACCAACTTGGACCCAAAGTGTAGATTTTTAACTCAAAAACACAATTTTGCCTCGTACAAAATGTGAAGCAAAATAAGACCTAAAATGACGATTTTGGCAAAAAACAACAGTTTTTACTCCTGGAAGATTAAAAGAGTGGAAAATGCCAAACTTCACCTGAAATGTCAAATGAAAACAGATTTTACTGCAACTAAGCCAAATAGACGTGAATTGTCGATTTTGGATCAAAAACACGGGTTTCGCTGCTCCAAGATGTAAAGACTTAAAACAACACTTTTCAACCAAATTGGACCCAAAGTGTAGATTTTTAACTCAAAAACACAATTTTGCCTGGTACAAAATGTGAAGCCAAATCGGACCTAAAATGACAATTTTGGCCAAAAACAACAGTTTTTACTCCTGCAAGGTTAAAAGAGTGGAAAACGCCAAATTTCACCTGAAATGTCAAATGAAAACAGATTTTACTGCAACTAAGCCAAATAGACGTGAAATGTCGATTTTGGATCAAAAACACAGGTTTCGCTGCTGCAAGATGTAAAACAACACTTTTCAACCAAATTTGACCCAAAGTGTAGATTTTTAACTCAAAAACACAATTTTGCCTAGTACAAAATGTGAAGCCAAATCGGACCTAAAATGACGATTTTGGCCAAAAACAACAGTTTTTACTCCTGCAAGATTAAAAGAGTGGAAACTGGCAAAGTTCACATGAAATGTCAAATGAAAACAGATTTTACTGCAACTAAGCCAAATAGACGTGAAATGTCGATTTTGGATCAAAAACACAGGTTTCGCTGCTGCAAGATGTAAAACAACACTTTTCAACCAAATTTGACCCAAAGTGTAGATTTTTAACTCAAAAACACAATTTTGCCTGGTACAAAATGTGAAGCCAAATCGGACCTAAAATGACGATTTTGGGCAAAAACAACCGCTTTTGCTCCTCCAAGATTAAAAGAGTGGAAAATGCACAATTAAAGCCAAGTTGGACATGAAATGTTGATGTTTGCTCAGAAACACAGTTTTGGCTGCTACAAGATCTTGACACTTAAAACTGAACGTTTTAGCCAAATTTGACCTGAAATGCAGATTTTGGCTAAAAACAACAGTTTTTACTGCTGGAAGATGTAAAATCAAATTGGACGTGAAATGTAGATTATGGCTAACAATCACAGTTTTGGGTAGCAATTAGCTGTATGGACTGGAAAATGCACATTTAAGACAAATTTGACGTGAAATGTCGCTCCGGCAAGATAAAAGACTGAAAACGGCACTTTTCAACCAAATTGTATTCGAAATGTAGACTTTGAGCTAAAAACAACAGTTTCTATTCTATAAAATGTGAAGAGTGGAAAATGCACAATTAAGCCAAGTTGGACATAAAATGTTGATATTTGCTCAGAAACACAGTTTTGGCTGCTGCAAGATGTTAAGACCTAAAACTGCACGTTTTAGCCAAATTTGACCAGAAATGTAGGTTTTGACAAAAAACAACAGTTTTCTCTGGTGGAAGATGTATAGACTTAGAAACTGCACATTAAAATCAAATTGGACGCGAAATGTCGATTTTAGCTCAAAAACGCAGTTTTGACTGCTGCAAAATGTAAAGACTTGAAAATAAACATTTAAGTCAAATTGGACGTGAAATGTTGATATTTGCTCAAAAACACAGTTTTGGCTGCTGCAAGATGTTAACACTTAAAACTGCACGTTACAGCCAAATTTGGCCTGCAATGTAGATTTTGCCTAAAAAAAACACTTTTTACTGCTCGACCATGCATAGACTAGAAACTGCACGTGATGTCAAATTGGTTTCTGTAAGCTATAAAGACTCGAAAGCGCAAATATGAGCCCATTTGGATGTGAAATACCGATTTCGGCTCGAAATCATCGTTTTCGCTTTCGTAAGATATACTGACTTGAAAATGCACAATTAACTTAAATTGGACGCTAAATGTCAATTTTTGCTCAAAAACACAGTTAATTACATTTGACGTGAAACGTAAATTTTGCTTCAAAGACACAGTTTTTGGTTGCTGCAAACTGTAAGCTGTAGAGAGTTGGATCTGCACATTTTGGCGAACTTGAGGCGAGAGGTCGATTTTGGCTTAAAAACACAGTTTTTGGTGCTGGAAGACGTATCGACTGGAAGTTAAAGTGGACGAAAAATATCGATTCTGGTTCGAAAACACACTTTTGTTGCAGAAAGCTGTATACAGTTGGATCTGCACATTTTAGGCAAGCGTGATGTGAAATCTCCCTTTGGCACAAAAAAATCTACATCTTTTAAATTTCCATTTTCCAGTGAAAACTGTTTTTTTTTTATGGAAATTGACCATTTTACGTTCAATTTGGCTTAACTGTGTATCTTTCAATTCGGTACAGCTAATACTAGCCAAAACTGTGTTGGTTAGCCAAAATCGACATTTCACGTCCAATTGACATTAACGTGGAATTTCTAATACTATACATCTTCCAGCAGAGAAGTGTGTACTTTTCAGTCAAAATCTACATTTCTGGTCGAATTTGGCTAAAACGTGCAAAAGGCAAAATCGACATTTCACGTCCAACTTGTCTTTAATCTGTATTTTGCACTCTTTACACTTTGTGGTGCCGCAGCGACATTTCACGCCAAATTTAGCTTAAATGTGCATTTTCCAGTCCAAAAAGGGTTAGTTTATAGCAGTAGAAACTGTTGTTTTTAGCTCAAGTCTATATTTCGAATCCAATTTGCTTGAAAAGGGCCGTTTTTAGCCTTTCATCTCGCTCTAGCGACATTTTACGTCAAATTTGGCTTAAATGTGCATTTTTAAGTCTATAGAGCTAATACTGATCAAAACTGTGATTAAGTTAGCCAAATTGTACATTTGACGTGCAATTTCATTTTAATGTGATGTTTCTGGTCTATACATCTTTCAGTAGAAAAAACTGTTGTTTTTGGCCAAAGTCTACATTTCCGGTCCAATTTGGTTGAAAAAGTGCCCTTTTTATTCTTGATATGTTTCCGCGGCGACATCCTACGTCAAATTTGGCTTAAATGTGCATTTTCCAGTCAATACAGCTAATACTAACCAAAACTGCGATTGTTAACCATAATCTACATTACAAATCCAATTTGATTTTACATGTGCAGTTTCTAAGTCTGTACATCTTCCAGCAGTAAAAACTGTTGTTTTTAGCCAAAATCTACATTTCTGGTCAAATTTGGCTAAAACGTGCACTTTTAAGGTGTTAACATCTTGCAGCAGCCGAAACTGTGTTTTTGAGCCAATATCGGACATTTCACGTCCAACTTGGCGTAAATGTGCATTTCCCAACCTATTACATCTGCAGAAGAACAAACTGTTGTTCTGTCCAAAGTCTTCATTTTAGGTCGAATTTGGCTTCAATGTGTATTTTCAAGTCTTTACATTTTGCAGCAGGCACAATTGTGTTTTTGAGTTAAAATCTACACTTCGGGTCCAATTTGGTTGTAAAGGGCTGTCTTAACATCTTACAGTAGCGAAAACTGTGTTTTTCAGGAATAGTCGACCTTTCACCTAAAGTTTGCCTAAGATGTGCAGATCCAACTCTCTACAGCTTACAGTTTGCAGCAAGCAAAACTGTGTTATTGAACCAAAATCTACATTTCACGTCAAATTTGGCTAAAATAATGCCGTTTCAAGTCTTAACAAACAGCCAAACAAAAACTAAGATTTCGAGTCAAAATCGCTATTTCACATCCAAATTGGCTCATACAGTTTGCAGCAACCAAAACTGTGTTTCTGAACCAAAATCTAAATTTCACGTCAAATTTGGCTAAAATGGTGCCGTTTCAACTCTTAACATCTTAGAGCAGATTTGACATCCATTTTGGCTCATATGTGCTCTTTCTAGTCTTTTATAGCTACAAAAAACCAATATTGTGTTTTTCAGCAAAAATCTCCATTTCAAGCTTCATTTCGCAAAAAAGTGCCGTAAAGACGTTTTAGCCAAATTTGATCTGAAATGTCAAATGAAAACAGATTTTACTGCAACTAAGCCAAATAGACGTGAAATGTCGATTTTGGATCAACAACACAGGTTTCGCTGCTCCAAGATGTAAAGACTTAAAACAACACTTTTCAACCAAATTGGACCCAAAGTGTAGATTTTTAACTCAAAAACACAATTTTGCCTGGTACAAAATGTGAAGCCAAATCGGACCTAAAATGACGATTTTGGCCAAAAACAACAGTTTTTACTCCTGCAAGATTAAAAGAGTGGAAACTGGCAAAGTTCACATGAAATGTCAAATGAAAACAGATTTTACTGCAACTAAGCCAAATAGACGTGAAATGTCGATTTTGGATCAAAAACACAGGTTTCACTGCTGCAAGATGTAAAGACTTAAAACAACACTTTTCAACCAAATTGGACCCAAAGTGTAGATTTTTAACTCAAAAACACAATTTTGCCTGGTACAAAATGTGAAGCCAAATCGGACCTAAAATGACGATTTTGGCCAAAAACAACAGCTTTTGCTCCTGCAAGATTAAAAGAGTGGAAAATGCACAATTAAGCCAAGTTGGACATGAAATGTTGATATTTGCTCAGAACTCACAGTTTTGGCTGCTGCAAGATCTTGACACTTAAAACTGAACGTTTTAGCCAAATTTGACCTGAAATGCAGAATTTGGCTAAAAACAACAGTTTTTACTGCTGGAAGATGTATAGACTAGAAGCTGCACATTAAAATCAAATTGGACGTGAAATATAGATTATGGCTAACAATCACAGTTTTGGGTAGCAATTAGCTGTATGGACTGGAAAATGCACATTTAAGACAAATTTGACGTGAAATGTCGCTGCGGCAAGATAAAAGACTGAAAACGGCACTTTTCAACCAAATTGGATTCGAAATGTAGACTTTGAGCTAAAAACAACAGTTTCTATTCTATAAAATGTGGAGAGTGGAAAATGCACAATTAAGCCAAGTTGGACATAAAATGTTGATATTTGCTCAGAAACACAGTTTTGGCTGCTGCAAGATGTTAAGACCTAAAACTGCACGTTTTAGCCAAACTTGACCAGAAATGTAGGTTTTGACAAAAAACAACAGTTTTCTCTGGTGGAAGATGTATAGACTTAGAAACTGCACATTAAAATCAAATTGGACGCGAAATGTCGATTTTAGCTCAAAACGCAGTTTTGACTGCTGCAAAATGTAAAGACTTGAAAATAAACATTTAAGTCAAATTGGACGTGAAATGTTGATATTTGCTCAGAAACACAGTTTTGGCTGCTGCAAGATGTTAACACTTAAAACTGCACGTTACAGCCAAATTTGGCCTGCAATGTAGATTTTGCCTAAAAAACACTTTTTACTGCTCGACCATGCATAGACTAGAAACTGCACGTGATGTCAAATTGGTTTCTGTAAGCTATAAAGACTCGAAAGCGCAAATATGAGCCCATTTGGATGTGAAATACCGATTTCGGCTCGAAATCATCGTTTTCGCTTTCGTAAGATATACTGACTTGAAAATGCACAATTAACTTAAATTGGACGCTAAATGTCAATTTTTGCTCAAAAACACAGTTGATTACATTTGACGTGAAACGTAAATTTTGCTTCAAAGACAGTTTTTGG
>OZ026607.1:10404731-10450581 GCA_964020085.1 Micromussa lordhowensis
GAAACTGCACATTAAAATCAAATTGGACGCGAAATGTCGATTTTAGCTCAAAAACGCAGTTTTGACTGCTGCAAAATGTAAAGACTTGAAAATAAACATTTAAGTCAAATTGGACGTGAAATGTTGATATTTGCTCAAAAACACAGTTTTGGCTTGCAAGATGTTAACACTTAAAACTGCACGTTACAGCCAAATTTGGCCTGCAATGTAGATTTTGCCTAAAAAACACTTTTTACTGCTCGACCATGCATAGACTAGAAACTGCACGTGATGTCAAATTGGTTTCTGTAAGCTATAAAGACTCGAAAGCGCAAATATGAGCCGATTTGGATGTGAAATACCGATTTCGGCTCGAAATCATCGTTTTCGCTTTCGTAAGATATACTGACTTGAAAATGCACAATTAACTTAAATTGGACGCAAAATGTCAATTTTTGCTCAAAAACACAGTTAATTACATTTGACGTGAAATGTAGATTTTGCTTCAAAGACACAGTTTTGGTTGCTGCAAACTGTAAGCTGTAGAGAGTTGGATCTGCACATTTTGGCGAACTTGAGGCGAGAGGTCGATTTTGACTTAAAAACAGTTTTTGGTGCTGGAAGACGTATCGACTGGAAGTTAAAGTGGACGAAAAATATCGATTCTGGTTCGAAAACACACTTTTGTTGCAGAAAGCTGTATACAGTTGGATCTGCACATTTTAGGCAAGCGTGATGTGAAATCTCCCTTTGGCACAAAAAAATCTACATGTTTTAAATTTGCATTTTCCAGTGAAAACTGTTTTTTTTTTTAGGGAAATTGACCATTTTACGTTCAATTTGGCTTAACTGTGTATCTTTCAATTCGGTACAGCTAATACTAGCCAAAACTGTGTTGGTTAGCCAAAATCGACATTTCACGTCCAATTTGACATTAACGTGGAATTTCTAATTCTATACATCTTCCAGCAGAGAAGAGTGTACTTTTCAGTCAAAATCTACATTTCTGGTCGAATTTGGCTAAAACGTGCAAAAGGCAAAATCGACATTTCACGTCCAACTTGTCTTTAATCTGTATTTTGCACTCTTTACACTTTATAGTGCCGCAGCGACATTTCACGCCAAATTTAGCTTAAATGTGCATTTTCCAGTCTATAAAGGGTTAGTTTATAGCAGTAGAAACTGTTGTTTTTAGCTCAAGTCTACATTTCCAATCCAATTTGCTTGAAAAGGGCCGTTTTTAGCCTTTCATCTTGCTCTAGCGACATTTCAGGTCAAATTTGGCTTAAATGTGCATTTTTAAGTCTATAGAGCTAATACTAACCAAAACTGTGATTTAGTTAGCCAAATTGTACATTTGACGTGCAATTTAATTTTAATGTGATGTTTCTGGTCTATACATCTTTCAGTAGAAAAAACTGTTGTTTTTGGCCAAAGTCTACATTTCCGGTCCAATTTGGTTGAAAAAGTGCCCTTTTTATTCTTGATATGTTGCCGCGGCGACATCCTACGTCAAATTTGGCTTAAATGTGCATTTTCCAGTCAATACAGCTAATACTAACCAAAACTGCGATTGTTAACCATAATCTACATTACAAATCCAATTTGATTTTAAATGTGCAGTTTCTAAGTCTTTACATCTTCCAGCAGTAAAAACTGTTGTTTTTAGCCAAAATCTACATTTCTGGTCAAATTTGGCTAAAACGTGCACTTTTAAGGTGTTAACATCTTGCAGCAGCCGAAACTGTGTTTTTGAGCCAATATCCGACATTTCACGTCCAACTTGGCGTAAATGTGCATTTCCCAACCTATTACATCTGCAGAAGAACAAACTGTTGTTTCTGTCCAAAGTCTTCATTTTAGGTCGAATTTGGCTTCAATGTGTATTTTCAAGTCTTTACATTTTGCAGCAGGCAAAATTGTGTTTTTGAGTTAAAATCTACACTTCGGGTCCAATTTGGTTGAAAAGGGCTGTTTTAAGTCTTAACATCTTGCAGTAGCGAAAACTGTGTTTTTCAGGAATACTCGACCTTTCACCTAAAGTTTGCCTAAGATGTGCAGATCCAACTCTCTACAGCTTACAGTTTGCAGCAAGCAAAACTGTGGTTTTGAACCAAAATCTACATTTCACGTCAAATTTGGCTAAAATAATGCCGTTTCAAGTCTTAACAAACGGCCAAACAAACACTAAGATTTCGAGTCAAAATCGTTATTTCACATCCAAATTGGCTCATGCAGTTTGCAGCAACCAAAACTGTGTTTCTGAACCAAAATCTAAATTTCACGTCAAATTTGGCTAAAATGGTGCCGTTTCAAGTCTTAACATCTTAGAGCAGATTTGACATCCATTTTGGCTCATATGTGCTCTTTCTAGTCTTTTATAGCTACAAAAAAACCGCCAAAAAGTGCCGTTTACCTGTGGTAGCAAAAATGTGTATGTAAAGACGTTTTAGCCGAATTTGATCTGAAATGTCAAATGAAAACAGATTTTACTGCAACTAAGCCAAATAGACGTGAAATGTCGATTTTGGATCAAAAACACAGGTTTTCGCTGCTCCAAGATGTAAAGACTTAAAACAACACCTTTTAACCAACTTGGACCCAAAGTGTAGATTTTTAACTCAAAAACACAATTTTGCCTCGTACAAAATGTGAAGCAAAATCGGACCTAAAATGACGATTTTGGCCAAAAACAACAGTTTTTACTCCTGCAAGATTAAAAGAGTGGAAAATGCCAAATTTCACCTGAAATGTCAAATGAAAACAGATTTTACTGCAACTAAGCCAAATAGACGTGAAATGTCGATTTTGGATCAAAAACACAGGTTTCGCTGCTGCAAGATGTAAAGACTTAAAACAACACTTTTCAACCAAATTGGACCCAAAGTGTAGATTTTTAACTCAAAAACACAATTTTGCCTGGTACAAAATGTGAAGCCAAATCGGACCTAAAATGACGATTTTGGCCAAAAACAACAGCTTTTGCTCCTGCAAGATTAAAAGAGTGGAAAATGCACAATTAAGCCAAGTTGGACATGAAATGTTGATATTTGCTCAGAACTCACAGTTTTGGCTGCTGCAAGATCTTGACACTTAAAACTGAACGTTTTAGCCAAATTTGACCTGAAATGCAGATTTTGGCTAAAAACAACAGTTTTTACTGCTGGAAGATGTATAGACTAGAAGCTGCACATTAAAATCAAATTGGACGTGAAATGTAGATTATGGCTAACAATCACAGTTTTGGGTAGCAATTAGCTGTATGGACTGGAAAATGCACATTTAAGACAAATTTGACGTGAAATGTCGCTGCGGCAAGATAAAAGACTGAAAACGGCACTTTTCAACCAAATTGGATTCGAAATGTAGACTTTGAGCTAAGAACAACAGTTTCTAGTCTTTAAAATGTGAAGAGTGGAAAATGCACAATTAAGCCAAGTTGGACATAAAATGTTGATATTTGCTCAGAAACACAGTTTTGGCTGCTGCAAGATGTTAAGACCTAAAACTGCACGTTTTAGCCAAATTTGACCAGAAATGTAGGTTTTGACAAAAAAACAACAGTTTTCTCTGGTGGAAGATGTATAGACTTAGAAACTGCACATTAAAATCAAATTGGACGCGAAATGTCGATTTTAGCTCAAAAACGCAGTTTTGACTGCTGCAAAATGTAAAGACTTGAAAATAAACATTTAAGTCAAATTGGACGTGAAATGTTGATATTTGCTCAAAAACACAGTTTTGGCTGCTGCAAGATGTTAACACTTAAAACTGCACGTTACAGCCAAATTTGGCCTGCAATGTAGATTTTGCCTAAAAAACACTTTTTACTGCTCGACCATGCATAGACTAGAAACTGCACGTGATGTCAAATTGGTTTCTGTAAGCTATAAAGACTCGAAAGCGCAAATATGAGCCGATTTGGATGTGAAATACCGATTTCGGCTCGAAATCATCGTTTTCGCTTTCGTAAGATATACTGACTTGAAAATGCACAATTCACAATTCACAAGCTTTGCTTAAATCAGTGTCCGCCATGTTGGTGTCCCTCGGGTGTCAAATTTATGTCAATAACAGGCCATTTCTTCAGTGAAGCTCCTCTATTATTGCTCACGTATTTCTAGTTCTGGGACTGCATCGGCCGGCGCATACAGCATCGGCACCTTCGAAAGAAGATGGATCAGTTTTATGCCAAACTCAACCAGTGCAAAATTAAAGCAGTAGCTTTAAGTTTAATCGATCCTTTTGCTGACCAATTTATCGACTAAAGCCGCTCTGTTCCGATAGTTTTAGAGCGCAAATATGAGCCGATTTGGATGTGAAATACCGATTTCGGCTCGAAATCATCGTTTTCGCTTTCGTAAGATATACTGACTTGAAAATGCACAATTCTTGGGTTTCACGTGACGTCACAAGCTTTGCTTAAATCAGTGTCCGCCATGTTGGTGTCCCTCGGGTGTCAAATTTATGTCAATAACAGGCCATTTCTTCAGTGAAGCTCCTCTATTATCGCTCACGTATTTCGCCAACTACGTGAATATCCAGAAAGAAAAAACGATAAAAGTGCGGGGCATTCATCTAAAGGTATCCCAGTGCTCTCTGAGTATGCCAAAAGCCTCGAGAGACGACTAAGTAAAGGAAATATATTCGCTGTAGCTAAATGACCGGTCAAGGTTTTAAAATCACGACCGGCAGTCTGATATTTTTCTCAAATGTTAAGGAATGGAAGGAACTCATCCAATTCAAACTATCATATGTCGATTAAGAACTGCCAGGCGATCCAGAAGAGCTGTATAGATCGCAAGTATAACGCTTGGTTTACGCTCGGCTCAGAGAGCGAGATCATTGTTTGTGACACTTAGGTTTTTTTGGGTGGACTGCCGGTCACGGTTTGAAATCACTAAATGACCGGCGGTCAGATAATTTCCTCAAATTTTAATCAGTCGAAGGAACCCACCCAATTCAAACTATCATATGTAAGATAGACTGTACATGATCAAGAATCTGCAACATCGCTTCGTTGTTCTTATTCGAAGACCCCAAAAAATCCTAAGTGTGGCTCAAACCACGGTCTCGCTCTCTGGGCCGAGCGTAAACAAAGCGTTAGACTTAATTGAACCTATGCAGCTCTTCTGGATCGCTTAGCAGTTCGTGATAGACATATGATAATTTGAATTGGATGGGTTCCTTCCATTCTTTAAAATATGACAAAATATCAGACAACTGGTCATTTAGTAATTTGAAAACCTTGACCGGCTGCCGGTCATTTAGCCACAGCAAATATATTCGCAAAAGATCTCGGTCATCGGGGTTGAGACCAGCTTCTACACCAAAAAGCAGTTAAAGGCATTCAAGAGTCTGGAGGCGTTTAATCAAATTATGTCGGGATTTGTAACCTCAGTTGTAGGCAAAGTAATCGCCCGCAAGTACGTCGTGAGAGCAAGTGTTCGGCATTCACAGCGTGTGAAATGATATTTGCGTCATTTCCGAGGATGGGACTATTTTGTCAGCCCATTGCTTGGGATGCAAAGCACGTCGCGAGTGTTTTATTTTATTTAGAAGCAACTGCACGAATTCATGAAAAGCTCGTTTGCACGCAGGTAAAATGCTCATGGATATTTGCAGACATATGTCAAAGAAATGCCGTATGCGAGGGCTAAGAACATCGATTTTTCATCGGCTAACAAGCTCCGGTCAAAGAAAAGCTCGACCAGAAAATTGAGGATCTACAACAGCCGCAAGCCTCGAACCAGCAGCTTTTATTTTCAGCAGCTTGTACTTACTTCTAGTTCTGGGACTGCATCGGCCGGCGCATACAGCATCGGCACCTTCGAAAGAAGATGGATCAGTTTTATGCCAAACTCAACCAGTGCAAAATTAAAGCAGTAGCTTTAAGTTTAATCGATCCTTTTGCTGACCAATTTATCGACTAAAGCCGCTCTGTTCCGATAGTTTTAGAGCGAGGTGTTTGCTACAAACTCGTTCACTCTCTGGCACTCTCTAGTTTCTTGTATGTAGCGTCCTAACTCACGGTAGAAATCCTCTCGTTTCTCTTCCTAGTAGTGAGTTTCTCCTGTTCTTCCCCTTGATTTTTAATAACCTTAGGTATATGAAACAACTTTAAGCCTTTATGCTTCTCGCTTAAAGTGGACGAAAAATATCGATTCTGGTTCGAAAACACACTTGATGTGAAATCTCCCTTTGGCACAAAAAAATCTACATCTTTTAAATTTGCATTTTCCAGTGAAAACTGTTTTTTTTAGGGAAATTCACCATTTTACGTTCAATTTGGCTTTTGTTTCTGTCCAAAGTCTTCATTTTAGGTCGAATTTGGCTTCAATGTGTATTTTCAAGTCTTTACATTTTGCAGCAGGCAAAATTGTGTTTTTGAGTTAAAATCTACACTTCGGGTCCAATTTGGTTGAAAAGGGCTGTCTTAACATCTTACAGTAGCGAAAACTGTGTTTTTCAGGAATACTCGACCTTTCACCTAAAGTTTGCCTAAGATGTGCAGATCCAACTCTCTACAGCTTACAGTTTGCAGCAAGCAAAACTGTGTTACTGAACCAAAATCTAGAGAGAGATTTAGAGAGTTGAGAGAGAGTTGGATCTCCACATTTTGGCGAACTTAAGGCGAGAGGTCGATTTTGGCTTAAAAACACAGTTTTTGGTGCTGGAAGACGTATCGACTGGAAGTTAAAGTGGACGAAAAATATCTATTCTGGTTCGAAAACACACTTTTGTTGCAGAAAGCTGTATACAGTTGGATCTGCACATTTTAGGCAAGCGTGATGTGAAATCTCCCTTTGGCACAAAAAAATCTACATCTTTTAAATTTGCATTTTCCAGTGAAAACTGTTTTTTTTAGGGAAATTCACCATTTTACGTTCAATTTGGCTTAACTGTGTATCTTTCAATTCGGTACAGCTAATACTAGTCCAAAGTCTTCATTTTAGGTCGAATTTGGCTTCAATGTGTATTTTCAAGTCTTTACATTTTGCAGCAGGCAAAATTGTGTTTTTGAGTTAAAATCTACACTTCGGGTCCAATTTGGTTGAAAAGGGCTGTCTTAACATCTTACAGTAGCGAAAACTGTGTTTTTAGCCAAAATCTACATTTCTGGTCAAATTTGGCTAAAACGTGCACTTTTAAGGTGTTAACATCTTGCAGCAGCCGAAACTGTGTTTTTGAGCCAATATCGGACATTTCACGTCCAACTTGGCGTAAATGTGCATTTCCCAACCTATTACATCTGCGGAAGAACAAACTGTTGTTTCTGTCCAAAGTCTTCATTTTAGGTCGAATTTGGCTTCAATGTGTATTTTCAAGTCTTTACATTTTGCAGCAGGCAAAATTGTGTTTTTGAGTTAAAATCTACACTTCGGGTCCAATTTGGTTGAAAAGGGCTGTCTTAACATCTTACAGTAGCGAAAACTGTGTTTTTCAGGAATACTCGACCTTTCACCTAAAGTTTGCCTAAGATGTGCAGATCCAATTCTCTACAGCTTACAGTTTGCAGCAAGCAAAACTGTGTTATTGAACCAAAATCTACATTTCACGTCAAATTTGGCTAAAGTAATGCCGTTTCAAGTCTTAACAAACAGCCAAACAAAAACTAAGATTTCGAGTCAAAATCGTTATTTCACATCCAAATTGGCTCATACAGTTTGCAGCAACCAAAACTGTGTTTCTGAACCAAAATCTAAATTTCACGTCAAATTTGGCTAAAATGGTGCCGTTTCAACTCTTAACATCTTAGAGCAGATTTGACATCCATTTTGGCTCATATGTGCTCTTTCTAGTCTTTTATAGCTACAAAAAAGCAATATTGTGTTTTTGAGCGAAAATCTCCATTTCAAGCTTCATTTGGCAAAAAAAGTGCCGTAAAGACGTTTTAGCCAAATTTGATCTGAAATGTCAAATGAAAACAGATTTTACTGCAACTAAGCCAAATAGACGTGAAATGTCGATTTTGGATCAAAAACACAGGTTTCGCTGCTCCAAGATGTAAAGACTTAAAACAACACTTTTTAACCAAATTGGACCCAAAGTGTAGATTTTTAACTCAAAAACACAATTTTGCCTGGTACAAAATGTGAAGCCAAATCGGACCTAAAATGACGATTTTGGCCAAAAACAACAGTTTTTACTCCTGCAAGATTAAAAGAGTGGAAAATGGCAAAGTTCACCTGAAATGTCAAATGAAAACAGATTTTACTGCAACTAAGCCAAATAGACGTGAAATGTCGATTTTGGATCAAAAGCACAGGTTTCGCTGCTGCAAGATGTAAAGACTTGAAACAACACTTTTCAACCAAATTGGACCCAAAGTGTAGATTTTTAACTCAAAAACACAATTTTGCCTGGTACAAAATGTGAAGCCAAATCGGACCTAAAATGACGATTTTGGCCAAAAACAACAGCTTTTGCTCCTGCAAGATTAAAAGAGTGGAAAATGCACAATTAAGCCAAGTTGGACATGAAATGTTGATATTTGCTCAGAACTCACAGTTTTGGCTGCTGCAAGATCTTGACACTTAAAACTGAACGTTTTAGCCAAATTTGACCTGAAATGCAGATTTTGGCTAAAAACAACAGTTTTTACTGCTGGAAGATGTATAGACTAGAAGCTGCACATTAAAATCAAATTGGACGTGAAATGTAGATTATGGCTAACAATCACAGTTTTGGGTAGCAATTAGCTGTATGGACTGGAAAATGCACATTTAAGACAAATTTGACGTGAAATGTCGCTGCGGCAAGATAAAAGACTGAAAACGGCACTTTTCAACCAAATTGGATTCGAAATGTAGACTTTGAGCTAAGAACAACAGTTTCTAGTCTTTAAAATGTGAAGAGTGGAAAATGCACAATTAAGCCAAGTTGGACATAAAATGTTGATATTTGCTCAGAAACACAGTTTTGGCTGCTGCAAGATGTTAAGACCTAAAACTGCACGTTTTAGCCAAATTTGACCAGAAATGTAGGTTTTGACAAAAAAACAACAGTTTTCTCTGGTGGAAGATGTATAGACTAAGAAACTGCACATTAAAATCAAATTGGACGCGAAATGTCGATTTTAGCTCAAAAACGCAGTTTTGACTGCTGCAAAATGTAAAGACTTGAAAATAAACATTTAAGTCAAATTGGACGTGAAATGTTGATATTTGCTCAAAAACACAGTTTTGGCTGCTGCAAGATGTTAACACTTAAAACTGCACGTTACAGCCAAATTTGGCCTGCAATGTAGATTTTGCCTAAAAAACACTTTTTACTGCTCGACCATGCATAGACTAGAAACTGCACGTGATGTCAAATTGGTTTCTGTAAGCTATAAAGACTCGAAAGCGCAAATATGAGCCGATTTGGATGTGAAATACCGATTTCGGCTCGAAATCATCGTTTTCGCTTTCGTTAGATATACTGACTTGAAAATGCACAATTAACTTAAATTGGACGCAAAATGTCAATTTTTGCTCAAAAACACAGTTAATTACATTTGACGTGAAATGTAGATTTTGCTTCAAAGACACAGTTTTGGTTGCTGCAAACTGTAAGCTGTAGAGAGTTGGATCTGCACATTTTGGCGAACTTGAGGCGAGAGGTCGATTTTGACTTAAAAACAGTTTTTGGTGCTGGAAGACGTATCGACTGGAAGTTAAAGTGGACGAAAAATATCGATTCTGGTTCGAAAACACACTTTTGTTGCAGAAAGCTGTATACAGTTGGATCTGCACATTTTAGGCAAGCGTGATGTGAAATCTCCCTTTGGCACAAAAAAATCTACATGTTTTAAATTTGCATTTTCCAGTGAAAACTGTTTTTTTTTAGGGAAATTGACCATTTTACGTTCAATTTGGCTTAACTGTGTATCTTTCAATTCGGTACAGCTAATACTAGCCAAAACTGTGTTGGTTAGCCAAAATCGACATTTCACGTCCAATTTGACATTAACGTGGAATTTCTAATTCTATACATCTTCCAGCAGAGAAGAGTGTACTTTTCAGTCAAAATCTACATTTCTGGTCGAATTTGGCTAAAACGTGCAAAAGGCAAAATCGACATTTCACGTCCAACTTGTCTTTAATCTGTATTTTGCACTCTTTACACTTTATAGTGCCGCAGCGACATTTCACGCCAAATTTAGCTTAAATGTGCATTTTCCAGTCTATAAAGGGTTAGTTTATAGCAGTAGAAACTGTTGTTTTTAGCTCAAGTCTACATTTCCAATCCAATTTGCTTGAAAAGGGCCGTTTTTAGCCTTTCATCTTGCTCTAGCGACATTTCAGGTCAAATTTGGCTTAAATGTGCATTTTTAAGTCTATAGAGCTAATACTAACCAAAACTGTGATTTAGTTAGCCAAATTGTACATTTGACGTGCAATTTAATTTTAATGTGATGTTTCTGGTCTATACATCTTTCAGTAGAAAAAACTGTTGTTTTTGGCCAAAGTCTACATTTCCGGTCCAATTTGGTTGAAAAAGTGCCCTTTTTATTCTTGATATGTTGCCGCGGCGACATCCTACGTCAAATTTGGCTTAAATGTGCATTTTCCAGTCAATACAGCTAATACTAACCAAAACTGCGATTGTTAACCATAATCTACATTACAAATCCAATTTGATTTTAAATGTGCAGTTTCTAAGTCTGTACATCTTCCAGCAGTAAAAACTGTTGTTTTTAGCCAAAATCTACATTTCTGGTCAAATTTGGCTAAAACGTGCACTTTTAAGGTGTTAACATCTTGCAGCAGCCGAAACTGTGTTTTTGAGCCAATATCCGACATTTCACGTCCAACTTGGCGTAAATGTGCATTTCCCAACCTATTACATCTGCAGAAGAACAAACTGTTGTTTCTGTCCAAAGTCTTCATTTTAGGTCGAATTTGGCTTCAATGTGTATTTTCAAGTCTTTACATTTTGCAGCAGGCAAAATTGTGTTTTTGAGTTAAAATCTACACTTCGGGTCCAATTTGGTTGAAAAGGGCTGTTTTAAGTCTTAACATCTTGCAGTAGCGAAAACTGTGTTTTTCAGGAATACTCGACCTTTCACCTAAAGTTTGCCTAAGATGTGCAGATCCAACTCTCTACAGCTTACAGTTTGCAGCAAGCAAAACTGTGGTTTTGAACCAAAATCTACATTTCACGTCAAATTTGGCTAAAATAATGCCGTTTCAAGTCTTAACAAACGGCCAAACAAACACTAAGATTTCGAGTCAAAATCGTTATTTCACATCCAAATTGGCTCATACAGTTTGCAGCAACCAAAACTGTGTTTCTGAACCAAAATCTAAATTTCACGTCAAATTTGGCTAAAATGGTGCCGTTTCAAGTCTTAGCATCTTAGAGCAGATTTGACATCCATTTTGGCTCATATGTGCTCTTTCTAGTCTTTTATAGCTACAAAAAAACCGCCAAAAAAGTGCCGTTTCCCTGTGGTAGCAAAAATGTGTATGTAAAGACGTTTTAGCCAAATTTGATCTGAAATGTCAAATGAAAACAGATTTTACTGCAACTAAGCCAAATAGACGTGAAATGTCGATTTTGGATCAAAAACACAGGTTTTCGCTGCTCCAAGATGTAAAGACTTAAAACAACACCTTTTAACCAACTTGGACCCAAAGTGTAGATTTTTAACTCAAAAACACAATTTTGCCTCGTACAAAATGTGAAGCAAAATCGGACCTAAAATGACGATTTTGGCCAAAAACAACAGTTTTTACTCCTGCAAGATTAAAAGAGTGGAAAATGCCAAATTTCACCTGAAATGTCAAATGAAAACAGATTTTACTGCAACTAAGCCAAATAGACGTGAAATGTCGATTTTGGATCAAAAACACAGGTTTCGCTGCTGCAAGATGTAAAGACTTAAAACAACACTTTTCAACCAAATTGGACCCAAAGTGTAGATTTTTAACTCAAAAACACAATTTTGCCTGGTACAAAATGTGAAGCCAAATCGGACCTAAAATGACGATTTTGGCCAAAAACAACAGCTTTTGCTCCTGCAAGATTAAAAGAGTGGAAAATGCACAATTAAGCCAAGTTGGACATGAAATGTTGATATTTGCTCAGAACTCACAGTTTTGGCTGCTGCAAGATCTTGACACTTAAAACTGAACGTTTTAGCCAAATTTGACCTGAAATGCAGATTTTGGCTAAAAACAACAGTTTTTACTGCTGGAAGATGTATAGACTAGAAGCTGCACATTAAAATCAAATTGGACGTGAAATGTAGATTATGGCTAACAATCACAGTTTTGGGTAGCAATTAGCTGTATGGACTGGAAAATGCACATTTAAGACAAATTTGACGTGAAATGTCGCTGCGGCAAGATAAAAGACTGAAAACGGCACTTTTCAACCAAATTGGATTCGAAATGTAGACTTTGAGCTAAGAACAACAGTTTCTAGTCTTTAAAATGTGAAGAGTGGAAAATGCACAATTAAGCCAAGTTGGACATAAAATGTTGATATTTGCTCAGAAACACAGTTTTGGCTGCTGCAAGATGTTAAGACCTAAAACTGCACGTTTTAGCCAAATTTGACCAGAAATGTAGGTTTTGACAAAAAAACAACAGTTTTCTCTGGTGGAAGATGTATAGACTTAGAAACTGCACATTAAAATCAAATTGGACGCGAAATGTCGATTTTAGCTCAAAAACGCAGTTTTGACTGCTGCAAAATGTAAAGACTTGAAAATAAACATTTAAGTCAAATTGGACGTGAAATGTTGATATTTGCTCAAAAACACAGTTTTGGCTGCTGCAAGATGTTAACACTTAAAACTGCACGTTACAGCCAAATTTGGCCTGCAATGTAGATTTTGCCTAAAAAACACTTTTTACTGCTCGACCATGCATAGACTAGAAACTGCACGTGATGTCAAATTGGTTTCTGTAAGCTATAAAGACTCGAAAGCGCAAATATGAGCCGATTTGGATGTGAAATACCGATTTCGGCTCGAAATCATCGTTTTCGCTTTCGTAAGATATACTGACTTGAAAATGCACAATTCTTGGGTTTCACGTGACGTCACAAGCTTTGCTTAAATCAGTGTCCGCCATGTTGGTGTCCCTCGGGTGTCAAATTTATGTCAATAACAGGCCATTTCTTCAGTGAAGCTCCTCTATTATCGCTCACGTATTTCGCCAACTACGTGAATATCCAGAAAGAAAAAACGATAAAAGTGCGGGGCATTCATCTAAAGGTATCCCAGTGCTCTCTGAGTATGCCAAAAGCCTCGAGAGACGACTAAGTAAAGGAAATATATTCGCTGTAGCTAAATGACCGGTCAAGGTTTTAAAATCACGACCGGCAGTCTGATATTTTTCTCAAATGTTAAGGAATGGAAGGAACTCATCCAATTCAAACTATCATATGTCGATTAAGAACTGCCAGGCGATCCAGAAGAGCTGTATAGATCGCAAGTATAACGCTTGGTTTACGCTCGGCTCAGAGAGCGAGATCATTGTTTGTGACACTTAGGTTTTTTTGGGTGGACTGCCGGTCACGGTTTGAAATCACTAAATGACCGGCGGTCAGATAATTTCCTCAAATTTTAATCAGTCGAAGGAACCCACCCAATTCAAACTATCATATGTAAGATAGACTGTACATGATCAAGAATCTGCAACATCGCTTCGTTGTTCTTATTCGAAGACCCCAAAAAATCCTAAGTGTGGCTCAAACCACGGTCTCGCTCTCTGGGCCGAGCGTAAACAAAGCGTTAGACTTAATTGAACCTATGCAGCTCTTCTGGATCGCTTAGCAGTTCGTGATAGACATATGATAATTTGAATTGGATGGGTTCCTTCCATTCTTTAAAATATGACCAAATATCAGACAACTGGTCATTTAGTAATTTGAAAACCTTGACCGGCTGCCGGTCATTTAGCCACAGCAAATATATTCGCAAAAGATCTCGGTCATCGGGGTTGAGACCAGCTTCTACACCAAAAAGCAGTTAAAGGCATTCAAGAGTCTGGAGGCGTTTAATCAAATTATGTCGGGATTTGTAACCTCAGTTGTAGGCAAAGTAATCGCCCGCAAGTACGTCGTGAGAGCAAGTGTTCGGCATTCACAGCGTGTGAAATGATATTTGCGTCATTTCCGAGGATGGGACTATTTTGTCAGCCCATTGCTTGGGATGCAAAGCACGTCGCGAGTGTTTTATTTTATTTAGAAGCAACTGCACGAATTCATGAAAAGCTCGTTTGCACGCAGGTAAAATGCTCATGGATATTTGCAGACATATGTCAAAGAAATGCCGTATGCGAGGGCTAAGAACATCGATTTTTCATCGGCTAACAAGCTCCGGTCAAAGAAAAGCTCGACCAGAAAATTGAGGATCTACAACAGCCGCAAGCCTCGAACCAGCAGCTTTTATTTTCAGCAGCTTGTACTTACTTCTAGTTCTGGGACTGCATCGGCCGGCGCATACAGCATCGGCACCTTCGAAAGAAGATGGATCAGTTTTATGCCAAACTCAACCAGTGCAAAATTAAAGCAGTAGCTTTAAGTTTAATCGATCCTTTTGCTGACCAATTTATCGACTAAAGCCGCTCTGTTCCGATAGTTTTAGAGCGAGGTGTTTGCTACAAACTCGTTCACTCTCTGGCACTCTCTAGTTTCTTGTATGTAGCGTCCTAACTCACGGTAGAAATCCTCTCGTTTCTCTTCCTAGTAGTGAGTTTCTCCTGTTCTTCCCCTTGATTTTTAATAACCTTAGGTATATGAAACAACTTTAAGCCTTTATGCTTCTCGCTTAAAGTGGACGAAAAATATCGATTCTGGTTCGAAAACACACTTGATGTGAAATCTCCCTTTGGCACAAAAAAATCTACATCTTTTAAATTTGCATTTTCCAGTGAAAACTGTTTTTTTTAGGGAAATTCACCATTTTACGTTCAATTTGGCTTTTGTTTCTGTCCAAAGTCTTCATTTTAGGTCGAATTTGGCTTCAATGTGTATTTTCAAGTCTTTACATTTTGCAGCAGGCAAAATTGTGTTTTTGAGTTAAAATCTACACTTCGGGTCCAATTTGGTTGAAAAGGGCTGTCTTAACATCTTACAGTAGCGAAAACTGTGTTTTTCAGGAATACTCGACCTTTCACCTAAAGTTTGCCTAAGATGTGCAGATCCAACTCTCTACAGCTTACAGTTTGCAGCAAGCAAAACTGTGTTACTGAACCAAAATCTAGAGAGAGATTTAGAGAGTTGAGAGAGAGTTGGATCTCCACATTTTGGCGAACTTAAGGCGAGAGGTCGATTTTGGCTTAAAAACACAGTTTTTGGTGCTGGAAGACGTATCGACTGGAAGTTAAAGTGGACGAAAAATATCTATTCTGGTTCGAAAACACACTTTTGTTGCAGAAAGCTGTATACAGTTGGATCTGCACATTTTAGGCAAGCGTGATGTGAAATCTCCCTTTGGCACAAAAAAATCTACATCTTTTAAATTTGCATTTTCCAGTGAAAACTGTTTTTTTTAGGGAAATTCACCATTTTACGTTCAATTTGGCTTAACTGTGTATCTTTCAATTCGGTACAGCTAATACTAGTCCAAAGTCTTCATTTTAGGTCGAATTTGGCTTCAATGTGTATTTTCAAGTCTTTACATTTTGCAGCAGGCAAAATTGTGTTTTTGAGTTAAAATCTACACTTCGGGTCCAATTTGGTTGAAAAGGGCTGTCTTAACATCTTACAGTAGCGAAAACTGTGTTTTTAGCCAAAATCTACATTTCTGGTCAAATTTGGCTAAAACGTGCACTTTTAAGGTGTTAACATCTTGCAGCAGCCGAAACTGTGTTTTTGAGCCAATATCGGACATTTCACGTCCAACTTGGCGTAAATGTGCATTTCCCAACCTATTACATCTGCGGAAGAACAAACTGTTGTTTCTGTCCAAAGTCTTCATTTTAGGTCGAATTTGGCTTCAATGTGTATTTTCAAGTCTTTACATTTTGCAGCAGGCAAAATTGTGTTTTTGAGTTAAAATCTACACTTCGGGTCCAATTTGGTTGAAAAGGGCTGTCTTAACATCTTACAGTAGCGAAAACTGTGTTTTTCAGGAATACTCGACCTTTCACCTAAAGTTTGCCTAAGATGTGCAGATCCAATTCTCTACAGCTTACAGTTTGCAGCAAGCAAAACTGTGTTATTGAACCAAAATCTACATTTCACGTCAAATTTGGCTAAAGTAATGCCGTTTCAAGTCTTAACAAACAGCCAAACAAAAACTAAGATTTCGAGTCAAAATCGTTATTTCACATCCAAATTGGCTCATACAGTTTGCAGCAACCAAAACTGTGTTTCTGAACCAAAATCTAAATTTCACGTCAAATTTGGCTAAAATGGTGCCGTTTCAACTCTTAACATCTTAGAGCAGATTTGACATCCATTTTGGCTCATATGTGCTCTTTCTAGTCTTTTATAGCTACAAAAAAGCAATATTGTGTTTTTGAGCGAAAATCTCCATTTCAAGCTTCATTTGGCAAAAAAAGTGCCGTAAAGACGTTTTAGCCAAATTTGATCTGAAATGTCAAATGAAAACAGATTTTACTGCAACTAAGCCAAATAGACGTGAAATGTCGATTTTGGATCAAAAACACAGGTTTCGCTGCTCCAAGATGTAAAGACTTAAAACAACACTTTTTAACCAAATTGGACCCAAAGTGTAGATTTTTAACTCAAAAACACAATTTTGCCTGGTACAAAATGTGAAGCCAAATCGGACCTAAAATGACGATTTTGGCCAAAAACAACAGTTTTTACTCCTGCAAGATTAAAAGAGTGGAAAATGGCAAAGTTCACCTGAAATGTCAAATGAAAACAGATTTTACTGCAACTAAGCCAAATAGACGTGAAATGTCGATTTTGGATCAAAAGCACAGGTTTCGCTGCTGCAAGATGTAAAGACTTGAAACAACACTTTTCAACCAAATTGGACCCAAAGTGTAGATTTTTAACTCAAAAACACAATTTTGCCTGGTACAAAATGTGAAGCCAAATCGGACCTAAAATGACGATTTTGGCCAAAAACAACAGCAAGATTAAAAGAGTGGAAAATGCACAATTAAAGCCAAGTTGGACATGAAATGTTGATATTTGCTCAGAAACACAGTTTTGGCTGCTGCAAGATCTTGACACTTAAAACTGAACGTTTTCGTCAAATTTGACCTGAAATGCAGATTTTGGCTAAAAACAACAGTTTTTACTGCTGGAAGATGTATAGACTAGAAGCTGCACATTAAAATCAAATTGGACGCGAAATGTCGATTTTAGCTCAAAAACGCATTTTTCATTGCAGACTTGAAAATAAATTTAATAAAAACTAAACTAGTGAGCAGCACTTCTGCGAACTGTAGTTGTATAACTTCTTTATTTCTCCTACGCGTTTCGTGTGACTAGCGCACACTTCGTCAGGGAGTTTAACAATACAAAAGAAAAGCGCCTGTATATATACCTAACTCATAGAAGAGTCTACATTCAGCAAAAACACACCTACGGATATACATCATAGGAAAGACAGGCTCCGCTGTAATGCGTCTAGGAAAGAGGCGGTAAATTTCGGCAAGGTGTGACATATTTTATGCGTGATATAATTTAGGGGCCCACAGTTTTAGCTAAAACTGTGGGCACCAAAAAATTTTCTTACTTACAAAGATTAGCTAGTGTCACAGTTTTCTTGTAACATACAATACAGTCTAATTCTGGTAAGATAGAGCTAATAGCACTCTTAATACGTGCGTGACTGCAGTTAAGGGTAGTCTTAAAGACAATAGTCTTACCCAAACTAGACCTATTCTTAGGTTTCTTGTAAAGCCATTTCTTTCTGTCACAGTATCGTATTTCACGAAACAATGGGAGCAGAAATCTGAATGGATATCCCCTAACTCGTAGTCGTTTCCAGAACTTTTCCCTTGTATCATAAAATGAATTAAAGGAAGAACTGTTTCTAGCATACCTCCAGAGTTCCCCTTTAATGAAGGCTTTCTTATTGCTAAAAGGGTGAAACGACTCGAATGGTATGCACAGGTATTTGTTAAGAGGCTTTTGAAAGGTTGAAAATTGCAGCACGTTCGAAGAGGTAGGTATCTCTATAGAGAAAAAATCCAGAAAAGAAATACTGCTATCGCTAATACAATAAGTAAGTTTGATTCGATCAGTTTTGCTGTTGAGAGCGTTAAGAAATTCCAAGAGGGTACCTTTGGGTCCACACCAGATAGCAAAAATGTCATCAATAAAATGCTTGTACAGCTTAAGGTATTGGGAATAATACTCCACAATATCCTTCTCGTGATGAAACATAAAGGCATTAGCTGCCGTAACTGCAAAAGGCGTGCCCATTGCGATACCAAACACTTGATGAAAAATATCTGGGCTAAATTCTGAGGATAGATAGTTATTATCAAAAACTAGCCGGGCGAGCTGGATCAACAATGGAGTCTCGGGAACTCTAGCTTCCCGGAGAAGCAGGTCGAGCGCGATAAGCGCTTTCTTTGTATCCAAAGACACGACATCCGCCGTGACAAGAAAGCACTCGGTAGTGGGCAAAACCGTGTACTCCAATAATTGAATTAGCTCACCCGAGTTCCTAACAACAGTAGGCATACGTATTTTAGGCTTGGTAAGCTCGTCGATAAAAATACTAATAGGCCTAGTGATATATGAATGAGAAGCAGCGATAGGTCTTCCCACCATAGGATTCTTGTGGTTCTTAGGGATAATGTGAAACTTAGCCGGACTAGCAAAATGATCGAAACTACGCAAAAAGCGAGCTACCTTAGAGGAAATAAATCTACTATAAATAGATAAAAGTTCTTCGCGAGAGTTAATAACATTAAGACGCTTATCATACCAGTCCTGTTGCGTGACCTTACGATATGACAGCTCGTCATGCAAATGTCTAAGAGTCTCAGCTTGAACCCAATCCGTAGCCAATAACGAGGGCCCCAGGTTTTTATCTGCAGGCAAGACTTTAATGTTAGGGTTGGATTTCAGCTCTCGCAGTTCTGCTCGCTCCTGCTTAGAAAGATTGTTTTCCCAGTGCGGTATATTAACCGCAATGTTCTCACGCAGCTCCTGGCGGACAGCGAAGAGTTTGTCTTCAAGCTCTGGGTTTTCTCGCGGTGGATTCTAGCCGGTAGGAACGTAAAGCCTAGGGTTGAAATCCGGGTCTTGTAGACAATTGGCGAATGCATGTTGAAGGCGGACTCTCCGACAGAAGTCTTTAATCTGCAGATCGAACTGGTCAGCACTCGGGGGTCGAAGCGAAGGCCTAGATTTTCATCCCATGCCTAGGACCTTGGACTGCCGATCAGTAAGCTGCATTGATGTGAAGTTATGGATTTCCAAGTTTCGTGGTAACAAATCAAAAAGCGGTCTTCTAGCGGCATCTTGTACAACCATTTCTCAATCGGGGAACGATTGTCTATTTTACGTGGCCGGAACCTTCTCCTCGGACGTTTTTTGACGACAAGCCAGGTTTATTAGGGCGATGTGTCGCTGATTTCGACCTGGACCTTTGACTTTGTCGGCTTTGTCGGTTCAAGAGGCGACTTTGACGTTGCTTGCCACTGCGTTTGCTGCCAGGTTTTGTATCCACGAAGGAGACTTTACGATTTCCCTCTGGTTGTTCGTAGTGGCCATAGCTTGGAGGACTTCGTTACGGACGATGTCGTTAATGGACTCCTCCGTAGGCACGAAAACCTCGTTATCATCCATATGTTACATTCTTAGTAAAGACATCAGATGAGTGTTTCCACTTGTCCCGTCTATCATTATCCACCATTGCGAACGTTGGAGAAAGGCAGTGGTGGATAATGATAGACGGGACAAGTGGAAACAGTCATCTGATGTCTTTACTAAGAATGTTATTTCCGAGGAACTTGGTCGACAAATCAAAAAGAGTACATCACTGCGCCAAGGGAAAATGTTAGGACTGGAAAATGCAGATGTCAAATGTGTATTTTTAACTCTTTTAAAACATCTTGCGGCAGCGAAACCTCTATAATTGAGCCAAAATCGACATTTGACGTCTAATTTGATTGAAAAGTGCTTTTTCCAGTCTTTACATCTTGCAGCGTAACTGTGCTGTACAGACTTGGACCTGTGCATTTTAGGCAAATTTAACGTGAAATGCCGATTATGTCCCAAAAACACAGTTTCGGTTCTGCAAGATGTAAAGACTGGAAAGAGCACTTTTCAATCAAATTAGACATCAAATGGCGGTTTTGGCTCAAAAACATAAGCTGTGAAAACTTGAAACTGACCAATTTGACGTGAAATGTCGATTATGGCTGAGAACACAGTTTTCGCTTCTGTACATTGCAGCCAAATTGGACCTAAAGTGTTGTTTTATACATTTGACGTCTAATTTGATTGAAAAGTACTTTTTCCAGTCTTTACATCTTGCAGCGAAACTGCGCTGTACAGGCTTGGATCTGCGCATTTTAGGCAAATTTGACGTGAAATGTTGATTATGTCCCAAAAACACAGTTTCGATTCTCTGCAAGACTGGAAAAAGCATATTTCAATCAAATTAGACATCAAATGGCGATTTTGGCTCAAAAACACAGCTTTGGCTATTGTAAGCTGTAAAAACTTGAAACTGACCATTTTAGCCAGATTTCACTTGAAATGTCGATTATGGCGGGAAAAAAGTATTCGCTGCTATAAGATGCTAGTAGTTAAGGGGGTACTTATAGGCTCAATTTCCCACTTTTTCATTTGGTAAAGGAAATGTATGGGGAAAAAGTGGGACAAAAGTGGATGGCTAATGAATTGAAGATGGCGACGGTAGAAGATGGTTGGAATAGGAGAGAATGAATGAAAAGTAGAGAAATAGGACTATTAGAGCTACGGAAGCGCACAATATGCTGGGAGAGATGAAGATGGTTGGAATAGGAGAGAATGAATGAAAAGTAGAGAAATAGGAACATTAGAGCTACGCAAGCGCGCAATGAGCCGACTTTGTAAGCCGCGAAAAGATGCACAAGCTCTCAGTCCCCCAGGACACTTCAAGAGAGATTAAAGCAGAATGTTCTTTACCCTTCCGTTGATAATTTATCAAATATTCTGCGACTTGAATTATCACCTTTGTGAGTGTCAAACAGAGAAGAGAATGTTGAATGAGGAAGGCAGTTCTTCATATCAAGATCGATCGGTAAGATTTAAGGTTGCCGCGTTGGAATTTCAACTTAAATTTGCTAATGTAAAAGTTCTCTGTTGCTCTTTGACCTAGATCATTCAAGCAAGCAGTCCACCAGCGTTACATGAGCGACAGGAAGAGAGAGAATTATTTTCCAAATCAAGTTTGCTAAGGAGACGAGGTGTACTTCAATTGCCTAAAGTGAGAATCACAAAGTGAACAGAATCTAACAGAGATGTTTTGTTGTGGGCCGTCATTAGCTACTGATGCATCTGTCAGTGTAACTCCTGAATGCTGCAAGCGTTTTTTAAAGTTATTTTCTTGTTGTCGTGGTACAATCGCCGACGATGGACAAGATGGTCACGATAATGGTCACGATATTCATTTGAAATGCGTACTAGCTTGCTGCGGTGGTACAGTAGCAGATAACAACATTGCAGATAGAGCCAACAGAGAGGAGTGCTGTGTAGAGCAAGAACAAAAGAGAAAACGAAAGACAAAAAACAAAACAAAAAACAAACTAGAGAAAACTGTCCAAAAACAAAAAAAAAACACAGATTCAAGATGTTGAACAAAAAATCGAACCACCTAGAAACAACTGCAGAGGAAACCGAGTTGGATAAAGTGTGCGAAGAGTTATTGTAGTTTTTAACGCGGTGACTTTGATCTTTTTGCATTAATTACTAGTGTGTATAACAACTGAGGAGTAGATTAGTGTTATAAATAAAGTGATCTACACAATAGTATTTTAGTCATGTTGAGCACTGAAAGCGAACAGTTATTAAACGAAATTTATTACAATGTAATAAATGTTTTAGCAATGCCTCACGATTATACCATGCAGTCAAGGGAAAAGGGATAAAATTCCAAGATGTACGTGAGTTTTTAAGTCGCCAACGTTCACTTCAGTTGACGAGACCCAATCGTTACAATTATACAAGGCGCTGCACAGTTAGTAGGGGCTTGGATCATTTCTGGCAACCAGATTTAGTAGAGCTTGCCCACGACGCTTATTCTAGACGGATAAATAAGGGGGTAAATTATTTGTTGACAGTTATAGACGTGCTTTCAAGATATGCTTGGGTTGTACCTCTCAAAACAAAATCAGCACAAGCAGTTAGGAGAGCACTAGAAACCATCTTTGTCACGCCACAGCGTTGGCCCAATTATCTAACGACAGATGAAGGAAAAGAATTTTACAATTCTTACGTGAAAAATTTGCTAACCAAATACAAAGTGCATCACTTTAGCGTGTACAGTCGTATGAAATGTAGTTTATCGGAACGCTTCAATCGCACTCTCAAAGAGAAAATATATCGCTACATGATAGCAAATATAACACGCAAATTTATAGATGTCGTGCCTTCTTTGGTTTCAAGATATGCTTGGGTTGTACCTCTCAAAACAAAATCAGCACAAGCAGTTAGGAGAGCACTAGAAACCATCTTTGTCACGCCACAGCGTTGGCCCAATTATCTAACGACAGATGAAGGAAACGAATTTTACAATTCTTACGTGAAAAATTTGCTAACCAAATACAAAGTGCATCACTTTAGCGTGAATACAAAGTGCATCACTTTAGCGTGTACAGTCGTATGAAATGTAGTTTATCGGAACGCTTCAATCGCACTCTCAAAGAGAAAATATATCGCTACATGATAGCAAATGTAACACGCAAATTTATAGATGTCGTGCCTTCTTTGGTATCGGGGTACAACAACACTATTCACACCGCAACAAAAATGCGTCCAGCGGAGATCAATATGTTCAACGCTCCAGCTTTGGCCCAAATTTGGCAAGACGACTTTTTGGTCAAGGCAGTGCCTCCTCATTTACCAATCTTCAGAAGAGAGACTTTAAATTCAAAGTGGGCGGTTTTGTACGCTTGTCGAAAGTACCAAGGCCTTTTAGAAAAAGTTATAAAGGCAATTACACGCAAGAGATTTTTATCATTTCGTTCAGACGCAGAACGGCACGAGAAGGGTTAAACGTGTACAAGGTACGAGATTTTAATGACGAAACGATTAAAGATTAATTTTACGAAGCGGAACTACAACTGTACCACAAACCAGCCAAGTGGACAGTTGAAAAGAAATTGAAATATAAGGGCAGCAAAACGAAAGGAAATCAAGAAGTGTACGTCAAATTTTAAGACTTCCCTGACCAATTTAACAGGTGGATTACGCGTAAACAATTAGCTCAAGATTATTACATTTAAGATTAACCTCAAGACAAAGTCATCAACATGTCCCTGAAAAATCGGTCAACTCTACATTATGAAGTAGATGACGTGTTTGATCTTATAGTGCTGTCCAACGACAAAAACGTGAAGAGTAATTTTGATGATGTAACCAGGCGCGCTTCTTTTATTTATCGTCTTCCACACACACCCTCTGGATTTAACTCGAGGTTGGCGAGTGGCTTTAGTTAAAATGACTATTCCCGTAACGGACAATTCTCAAGTGCAAGATTCAGCTCATTCTACTTTGGGATTAGGGGGTAAATCAACTAAGATATTGGCCTGTATCAGAAATACACAAAATAACAAAATTGTCGTTGATATTTCATGGAACAGAAACAAAACATTCCAAAACTTCTTTCAACTCGCTCAGGACGTATTGAGCCGATTCGCCTCAAACAATACATTAATGTGTGTTCAGAATGTTTTCCCCACGGATAAAGGTGAAATTTCAAACCTGAACTTTTTCCAGTTTGCACAATATGTTGAAAGTGGTACGCAATATAAATATGCCGTTGTCGTAGATTTTGAACCCTGTTTGCATTCATTATTAAATCAACCAAGAAGTGTACTATTTCAGCGATTGAAAAGCAAACACTCACCACTATCAGCTAGGAGAGGATGGATTTGATGGATTCTTAAGAATGAAGCTTCTAGCATCCATGGTAAAAATATCGTTGAAAGCTTTCACGTCGATGACAGGCATTACGGGATGAACTTTGTCAGCCAGATAGCTGGTGAAAACTACAATGGTATCGTATTTACGAATCGCTTCAAAAATGCCAGCTGGGATGTTATAACGCTAGAAATCGGTATAGGGTTAGCTAAGCTATTACGAATATATAGCGAAGAAATGTTCAACAAGTATTGGAGTGCACCTGATTGACGTTTTAAGGAGGCAACGACGGCTAAAGTTTCCATCACGATAAAAGACCCTAAAACATTTAACTCGAAAGTCATCAAGCACAAAATTGTTGGGGAGGCTTTGATGGACAGCATTGTTCCTTATGTCGGCACGTTGCGACACAAGAATGATCATACTGTAGTTATAAATCTACCCACAGACTATTCACTGGAATTAAAACAACCAGACTCTGAAGCTTTTACACCCTTGGCGCAAGAAAATGGAGAAATAGACTTAAATGATACAAAAAATGCTTCTCAATTTGACACCTTTTTGACGCGTACACCAAAAATCTACAATGTACATTTATCACTACTGAAAGCCAAATCGTTTGTCAATCAAAGAGAGGAGCCACAATTGTACACGTTTACTCTGCAAGGGAAGCAAAACGAAACCACCATCGTAGAACCGTCCATTTTACACTACAAGCAGCTGACCAGTGACAGTCAGCACACTCATCTAAGGGTGGATATAAAGAATCCCGAAGGTCTCTATCCTTCATTTTATACAGGAGCTTTATCGTTTCAGTTACGGCTAAAAGCATTCGAAGACGAGTGGTACCAAGATGTATAAAATCAAAGATTCAGATTGCAGTTTCGAACTCACTATTTGGCAAAAAGAAATGGGTTCGAACTCTTTTATTGAACAGACCTATTTGAGTCCGTTTCTATTTGATCAACATTACGAAGTGGCAGTGACACAAATTAATTTGCCACACACTTGGATTAACGTGGACAGCGAGGAAAACGAGATGAAACTGATAATCGAAGGGAAAAGTGCCTCGTTGAGCAAAGGCTATTACAGGACTGTCGCAGATGTTGCAAGGGGTGAGGAAAAAGCACTCTGTGGTGCAGTTGTATACGAACATGTACAAAATGAAGCGCTTGGAAAGCTTGTCTTAGATAAAAACGTTCACTTGCTTGTAGCGACGAGCATTGCCAGAGCTCTAGGCATGTTGTCTGAGGACGAAAATGAAATCGCCCCGCTTTTGAAATTACTCTATGGTCAAAACATTCAACCACCAACAGACAAACGGCACCCAGACTTTGTACCGGTTAATGAACAGTGACAAAACTAGTTATGCATCGTTTATCATACCATTACCGCCAGAGACAATTTGCGCTCATCAGCTCTCCAGGAAGACCTTCCAATCGATTTTAGTGACTTCTGACATAGTGAGGGATAGTTTTGTAGGAAGTGAAACCGTCCCGATACTATTCAAACATGACGCGAACACTAAACCTGTTTTTTTTTAGAAGTGATTACACCTAAACAACCAGACTACAAACGCTTGAGAGAATATGTCTTTGATAGACTGAAAATTGAATTAAATGATTCACAAGGCCGACCCTTTTTGTTTCAAGGGGGTGAGATGAGTGTTACACTTCATTTTCGCAAAAAATTACCTGTGGGGAGAAAAAATATATAAATTGGGGTTGCAATAAAAATTTGTTCATTATTACAGCAGCCGTAGAGGTGTCGACATGAATTTCGCGCGACTGAAAGGCAATAATCCTTTAGTGACCTGGGGGCAACAATCAGGCAGCGGTATTTATTGAAACGGCGAAAATCCATATCAAAAACGTGGTTTTCGCTCAGCTGATCAAAAAGGGAGAGGTGATACTTACTCGAGCGGAACTGACCCATATCAAAGAGGTGGTAATTACGGAGGGATGCGAACAGTTCAAAGAAGGCGCAATGTTGCATTATCGACTTATGGCAAAAGGATCAGTAAAACAACTAAAGGCCAGCAGCGAGGTGGTTCGTGGGTTGCAGCTCTACCCATCGCGTTACAACTGCTAGAATCGCTGCAGGGTGGAAAAGGGCGACAAAGAGGGGGTAATATTCTTTCCAAAGCTAAGTCGCTTGTGAAAAAAGGTACAGGAGTTTACAAGAAAGGCTTAGCGACAGAGACAAAGTATTCAACAGTAAAGCAGGACAGATAGCTCTGCAACTAGCTACACAAGCAGCAAATATGCCGTCCGTGAAGAACAGCAAATACGGCAGATATGCTAAGAAAGGTGTTAACGGTCTTAATAAATTGAAAGATTTTGCAGCCAAACAGAAGGGTAGTGGACGAGGGCGTTCTCTGAGACACATAGGTCAAACAGGACGCGGAATTATTTTAGGCAAAAATTCACCTTTCAAAGACATACCTTTAATAGGTGACATATTTTAGAGGCAGTAATACGCTATTGTTATGCAGTTGTAAGTCAAATATTGTATCTGACGGTATATAATAAAAACATACGTTTGACTATTCAGTCAGTTGTTCACTGTATCTTGCCGAGTACGCACTGCGTTAATATGTCAAAGCGTAAATCGACTGCTCAGTTGTATTCTCACACGGGATACACTGTAGCTACCACTCACGGCCCACAGTTTGGCCCCAATGTCATCGTGCAGGATAACACGTGGGAATTAACTAGTGAAATCAAAATTTTACCACAGTCATTTGTAAATCCCGCGGGTGCTGCTAGTGTAAGATCTATAAAGTTTCTTATACCGCCCGTTGTAGCTGAAACGTGGATTCCCTCTGAATGTAGCTCTCTCAGCTATTATGTTAACAAAGCAGACGGTACTGCCTTGACAGGCCCAGCGGCAGCCGCTAATGCAGGTAACGTCCACGCACGTTATGCGGGGTGGCCTAATGCAATGCTGATCGATGACATAAATGTTACCATCAACGGCTCAACTGCCTTGCAAAACTTAGATAGGGACTGGCCTTTGCGCAAATACATGACTTTTATCTCCAATGCCACGGATTTGACACGAAAAAGACCAGCGGCTACACAGATTTTCGACTGGGATGAAGAGTACGACTCGATTGTAGATGCTACAGATAAAGTAAGGGTGGGCACTGCCACGGCTGGTGCTGAGCAAGTGCAAACTAACCTAAAGGAAAGACAAATGCAACTAGCCCTTCAGCAACACCCTGCTAATATGTTCATAAAACACCTTCCAGGAGACTTTTTTCCATCAATCAGCTGATATCTTACAACACAGGGTTAGAAGCGGAAATTTCTTTCAAAGATCCCTCTTTCACTTTCATTTGTCGAGCTGAACACGCCACCGGGTTGGGTGCTGCAGATGCCGTTAAATTCACCGTCAACAGAGAGGGACCATACTTGAAAATGAAATTGTTGACACCTAATGTGAATATTCGAGAAACGCTCGAATTTATTCTTCAAAATGCTAGCCCTAATGCACCTTATCCGTTTGCCATTCCCAAGATGAAGATGGTCACGGTACCAGAAATGTTTACCAATACCCAAGGACGAATTAGGCTGTCAGATGTGCTTACAAGACTTTCCCCAGCATGTCTAGTATTCTTTGTACTTATACCAGATAACGTTCTGGGAGGCTCTTACATATCGGATCCTACCCACTTCAGACGCTACAATCTCACAAGGTTTCAGGTCTACGATGGAGGAAAACAGTTTTTTGAAGAAGGTGCACTAAACGTCAACGATGCTACAGAATTCTGGCAGTATTTCTGGAGCATGAGTGGGGCGGAAGAAGATGATGGTCAAGCTTGGTACTGGAGAAGAGAGCAAGTGTTGGATGGTGGGAAGTTTTTCATACCTGTGGACTTTAGTACAGCTAAAGATGGAGGAAAAACTACCGGCCCCTTTATGGAACACCCTGTGGACGTTGAACTAACGTTCGGAACTCGGGAAGCTCGCCTAGGTGGAGATATCAACAATATGCGACTACTTGCTTTTTACAATACAGTAGAAAACTTGTGGCTCTCGGACCCTATCAGTAAAAACTACTATCAGCCTAGAGAGCAGACAGATTATCCTGGTGCTGCAGGGAGATCGATCACTCCGGGTGGAGAGCCCTTGAGCAAGATTATGCGCACTTAAAAAAAAAAGCACGACACTTTTCAGTTGCTTAAAGTAGGCACTAGAGACAAACATATCAGCAAGACGTTTTTGGGTGTCTTTGCAGTTGATCGTTTTCCCAAGCAGCGGCAATTACCTTGTTGTTACATCATTAATACTGATAACAGTGGTAAGCCAGGGCAACATTGGATAGCCATCTACGAAAATAGTTTTACCGATCTCAGTCAAAATATATTCTTTGACAGCTACGGTAGTGTACGTACCCTCCGAATTGAACGCGCTCTGGAAACAATTCGACTCCTATAAACGCAGTAGCCAAGACTATCAGCAAAGACATTCGACAGTTTGCGGAGATTACTGCCTTTATGTACTCAAGTTGTTCAACATGGGAAAAACTTTGGAAAATGTATTAAGTCGTTTTGACCGGTACGATAAAGAGCACAACGATGAAAGAGTTTCTGAACGCGTCCATGCTGAATATCCTAGAATTTTAAATACGTCTTCACACCCTCATATAAACTGTCAAAGTTGTATTAGCAGAGAAGCAAATATCAATAAAAAAGCACGTTACTATTAAAACAGCCTCATTCTTCACTTGCCATGGCCATGAATCCACACCCTCAATTTTATCACCCTGCGTACATTTGTATTTCAGGACAGAGTTATTCGGGCAAAACGTATTATTTACTTCAGCTTTTGAGTAATGTAGGTGCATATTTTGATAATGACGGCCGACCTTTTAGAAAGATTGTATACTGTTACGGAAGTCAATGGCAGGACATATTTGAAAAGTTCCAAGCAATAGGTGTTACGTTTCATGCTGGATTACCCGAGTCGTTTGACCAGTTGTTTGACAAAACAGAAAAACCTTGTATACTAATCGTTGATGACCTAATGCACGAATCACAAAATAATCAATTTATGGAGGACATGTCTACAAAAGGAGTACATCACGAAGACTGCACGCTTATAACTATTGGTCAAAATCTATTTGCTCAGGGAAAGAACAGCGTGACAATACGTAGAAATATTCTGTATTACATTTTATTTAATTCGCTCTCTGACAAATTGCCCATTCAACTTCTAGGTCAACGATTTATGAGGGCCGGTAATCACTTTATTGCCTTGTTTGACTATATAATGAGTGCTAAACTGTACAATTACCTTTTGATCGATTTACATCCCAAAGGAGCTCTAGTGAACAAAGAAATCAAGATACGCAACAATATCTTACTGGGCGAAAAGGACGAGGATGAAGAACAAGGTATAAATTGCTACGTGCACAAGGGTCGCAATCGTAAAAGTCGTTGACAGCAGACATGGATAGATTAAACGAGTACGCTCCTCTTGTGAACGAATTCGTCAACAAAAACAACATACATGTTTTGTCTATTAACAATATAGTCAAAACAATTGCTGATGTAGTTCGAAATTATCTCTTGGGAAATGTTCCGTGTTCTTGCAAAGATGTCGAAACATCTGCATGTACAAAGAAGTTATTGAGATTTCGACAATATTCTTTCCTACTAAAAATTGGGAAAAGGCGGTTCCCAATCAAAGACCGTCGAGAGCTCATTATTCTTAATGCTTCGATAGTGAAACAAGTTCTACGACACGCATTACGTAAACTACAAAAACATTCTACAGCATGCTGTAAAGGTCTCTGTCAAAGAGAATATAAACAAACAGTCGCTCGTTTGGTCAATGAAGAAGCATAAAAAAAGCTGAACACTAAAATGTACCATCACTTTTGCTGAGACGTTCATCATGACTGAATGCGAAGCTGCGAAATATTTTGAGAAATTCAAATTAGTGCCTAGAGAAATGGACTGCAAAAGTGTCCGTAGCCCCTTGCCACCTAATGGTATTCAACACGGAGGCCAACCGGCCGGCTCAGCTAGCACGGAAGATTTGAATCGCTTGAAATTACTTAAGTTACAAGAAAATGGCGACCTCTCTCGATTACAACAAACTCGTGACGATATGGAGCTATTTAGAAAATCTAACCTAAGGGCAGAAGGAATTAGTACTTTAATCAGTTTAATGGAACGTGCTGATAATCGACATCGAGCCTTGGCCCGGAAAAAAGCTGAAGGAAATGAAAATGCGGCGGAACCCATAAATGAAACGCTTGATGGTCGAATGAATCGTCTAGAAGCTTATCTACATCGAATGATACAAGCTACAGAGGGGGTGAGCAGAAACATTCTCAAACAAAAAAATATGATGCCAACACTGGGATCCACAATGGCTGAACAAATACACTCTAGCAGTAGTTATTCTAAACAGTCCCCCACGAAAGCGTCTTCGTCGTATAAAGCAAATGTATCTCCGCGTAAGTTGTCTAAGTTAGTGACGAAGCCGTATACAATAAATACTGCTGAAAGAGTAAAAAATAGACAACGTAAAGTTAAGAAAGCATCAGATTTCATGTATGGTAAAGGTTTTAATGACATTTTCAGCAATGATAGACTTACACATTCTTTTAACATTCCCCAAGGCTGGGAAACTGCACTGTAGAGATTAGAAATTAAAAAAGTGTTTTTTTTTCGTTTTGTTTTTTTTTCCTCTGGAAAGATACTAAATTCTTAAGCGTGCATATTTAAGCTTCTTCTCCTTTACACTGAGGAACACCCGTAAGGTGAATACATCAGAGTAGGCAATTCCGGGACTGTAGTATTAAACTTAGCGCCATGTACAGTTACCTCAAAGTTAACACACCTATGACCGGTAGCGCTTAGCGTAAAACAATTTGTCTATTGAAGACTGGAAGGTCGATTCCCGATAGAAGCGTTGTAAATATTCTCAAAAAAGGAAACAATAAACGTTTGAGATTTTCAAAGTACAACCTGAATATTCTTCGTTTGTCGAACCGTATGAGAAGAAAGATCTTCTCAAGTTCAAATCCTTGTAAATGAGCGCATAGTAACGCAAGTTTTTGTCGGAAGTCTGAACTGTTCCGGATATGAAAGTATTCCCCCACTGTCTCGGTATATCCCGTAGGCTTGAACGACAGCAGTTCTTCTATACCTTGTGTGTCGCTGATTAATCGTCTCAGCTGGATAAATTGTTCCCTTGAAGATTGTTCAACTGGATGGTTTGCTGCTGCGATCTGGAAACGCTCATCAGTAGATCTCGTCTCATTTCCCTGCTGTTCTTCGGTCCCTTCTACGTCTGTAGCCAAAAGCAAACGGCAGCGTCCACATTGATTCCAGGTCTTAGCCCAGGTATCCTGGCAGGTCTTATGACAGAAGGCTGAACAACACTCCATGCGAATTATATTTGTTAGGCAAGTAAACCCTCGAAGTTTACAAAAGAAACATTCAAATTCAGCTTCAACGATCTCTGGATCGATGTTTGCTAATCGCTTGCTTCTTCTCAGAGCCATCACGCACAATGCATGAAGCTTTGCGTATACCTCAGTATATAAAAGCAGTGCTGCGGAGAGATGAAAGCTACGAAGAAGAAAAATAAATAACAATAGTACTATTAAACAAAGTTTGCCTACAATCCTAATGAAGGTAGCGCGGTGAAGCTTCATTCAGGAGCCCTTGAAGCGACGCGCAAATAGGGGCGGGTTTTTTCTTTTTTGCAGCATGTTTTTCTTTTTGTTTTTCTTCTGCGTTTTTTCCTTTGTTCGTACCAACAGATCAAACGGTTTTTTTTTAATACTTGCCGCGTTGCCAATCAAGGATGTGGCGTATTTTTGCTGGCTTTTATTCAAGGGTGGTCTCTTTTCAACAAAACTACATAGTTTTTCTTTGTTCTTACTAACAGATCAGAAGGGTTTTCTGAATACTTGCCACGTTGCCAATAAATGATGTGGCATATTTGTGCTGGCGTTTATTCAAGAGTGGCCTTTACTCAACAAAACTGCATAGTTTTTCTTTGTTCTTACTAACAGATCATAAGGGTTTTTTGAATACTTGCCGCGTTGCCAATCAAGGATGCGACGTATTTTAGCTGGCGTTTATTCAAGGGCGGCATTTACTCAAGAAATTACATTAAAAAAGGTGTTTGGCTAATGAACTTTTCTGGAAAGGTTTACAAGAAACAAGGTAAAATGGAATTTCTTATATCAATGTGGATTGAGAAAGATGGTACGATTGCATATTTTTTACTAGTAGCGACTTGGATTTAACGGCATTTTTTTCTTAATTCTATTGTAGGTCCAACGTCATGGAGGTAAAGTTTAGTGATGCCGAAAAAGTACAAGAAATCTTTCAGTTCATCACACCATTAAAAGAAAACATACCATGCTCCCTGATTGTGAGGGATGTTGCAAAGCGAAACGACTCTTTGCCTCGCAATGACGGCCAGTATCGCCATATTTTTGACAAACTTTTTGTTACGGTTGAGACGGAACTTGTCAAACTTGCTATAGCGTCGTCTGGTTTCACGATTTGCTTTGAAGAAGCCTATGAACACTTCCACGCGGACAAAAGCTTAAAATCCTCCATGAGGAGAAACTTGAGGAAGAGTGTCTTTTTTGAAAGTGAACATTGTAATGTTTTTTTCCTTAAACCTCAATATATTCACTACTTTATTGATTTCTAAAAACACAAAATTATGGTTCTTTTACGAGACGTTTGGGTGAATAACTTGTTACCTGTTTGTTTTTAAGAATTTTGTAATGAAATTAATCAGTGAATTATAAATGTGAGCATATTTAGTTGGAAAATATAATATGGGACAACACTGAAATGCAGTTAACTCATTTATTAAAATTTGCCTCAATTTTTTTCACATTAACAATACTGATGCAATCCACACACCCGTACACACAAAAAATTAAACTGGTTTCTTGTAACCGTAGGGATAAGTCTTATAGCCTTCATTCACTTTGAGAACGCGCTTATCAAACACAAGAGAATAGTTCTTTTTTAGAACGTGGGAATGCAAATTAAATCCGTCATCCCGCGCGATGTAAAAGAACGGCACTTCTATTTGCTTGCCGGAGAGGCCGTTTGCTCGCAGCTCTTCTTTGGACAGAACAAGGTCTACCATGACTTCGTGATTGACAACTTTCTTGGCACTCAGTTTTTTTTTACGCTCAGTCCCCGAACTTTTGTGATGTTTTCAACATGTTCGCGGGTTTCGCTCATGATCACTTTACACGAGTAATTTTTTGCGCCACCACTCACGAACTCGCTTATGTGTTGCCCGGGTTGCAATTCCGAGGTTAGATCGCCCAGGTAATCGCCTGTAGGAGGGTTCCATCCATTGACGTCAAATCGAAAAATGACTGAGTCAATATCACAGTAATAGGCACGATCTTGCAATTTATCAAGAACTTCTCGATGCAGTTTCAATCGCGCCCACATTGTAGTAAAGAGAGCCACGGCAACATTTGTTTTGTTCCCGGTGCTGACGAAATTTCTCTTGTGAACCGATTTGACTAAGAGATGTTCGTAATTAATCTGCCAAGCCGTTACTTTGCATGAGTCATTCATTAGCAGTTCATGGAAGCGTGCAGTGTCCTGGACAATTTCAGTTTCGGCTTTGTTCGGGTCTTGACCAAAATAGCGCCAAGCATTGTTCAGTTCTAGCTTAGCTCCAGCGCGCGCGGAAGGATTCTTCTTTATTTCGTCATAGTCTAATTCAATTCCTTCTCTTTCTTTGTAATTTGCAATGTACTGATTCTTGAGCTCTTCAGTAGTACACCATGCAGGAAAATCCGACGATTGTTGCTTGATCTTGAGAAAGGCGTCTATGTAACTTTTGAAGAGTCCTCTCACGCGATCTGGATAGTTCCACACCTCATGAATTTTGACTATTTTGTATCCTTTTTCTACAGCGTAGTAAATTTCAGGAGAAGCCCATGTCCCTCTCAACATACGCTGCTCCTCGGTGTGTTTGCATTCGCTCAAGTTCTGCTCTTTTGCGCATTGAACGCAAAGTGTGAACATCAGTTTGTGACCGTTTTTCCTTAATGGTATGCGAATAGGGATCACTGAGTGGAAAAGATCTTGCGGCGCTAGCAAATCGCATTTCATGAGGCCAAAATAAGCATCCTTCTCGTAGTGAAAATCTTGAGTGTAGATCAAAGGGTGTCCCTTGGGATAATCTTCATACTTGTTCACAAAAGGATAGAGCGAGGAAATCGTAGTAATGCATCTCTTCGTTTTTCACGTAGAGCCTCACAGCTTCTGTTCGGCCGCCGAAAAATGCGTCTCGAGGGTTGAGGGGTTCGTGCTGAAACTCTACCTCGCTTTCTTTGGCCATCCAGTCTCTAATCCCATCAGTGTTGTTTTTTATCATTTACCGGACTTCGCACTCCCAAGCAATCTGAACGTCAAACCCTGCTTCTCGGAACCTACGCAGTTGCGTTTGAGTCTGATCAAAAAGCAGTCCCATAGAAACTCCTTTTACTTGGTTGATCGTGTGAGCTTGAAAGCATTTGTTGTGCTCATGCCAAAAACAACCATGGACTTGTATGATTGTTTTCGTCACTGGATCGTAACCATCAACTTTTGCATTGACTCTATTGATTCGAATTCTCTTTTCACCATCACCGTGTTTACTCATGTACATTAGATCACCGCCGAATTCTGTTTCATCGCGCCACTTAAGGTAAAGCCTCCCCAAGGCGCTCTGTTGATCTAACCATAAGGGGGAATTATTCCAATTGTGTTTTCGTCCATAAAAACACGACGATAAATCAGATTGGAAGTGCTAGCCATGGTGTATGCTTCTGTCCACGGGTCTATGTCAAACTTCTCCAAGTATTCAGCACGATACTTCTCTCCGGCTAAGCGCAAACGTTTTACATCTTGGCGGCAATATTTGAGTTGTTCGGCCTTGAAATTGTACACGTACGATCCTTGTTCGTAGACGTCACTGATTTCTTTGTGCCAAGCTTTGAATTATTTGTATTTCTTTTCATCCATGGTCAGTTCGGGAGAGAAATATTCTTCTGCTGGTGGTGCTCCTACATAATTTTGATTTTGTCAGGTGTTGAACTTGTGTGGGAAGAATCCCTTCTCTTCCTCAAGGTCAAAACGGCTGGGGAGGTTAGAGAGCGCTGTAGGCCAGTACTTGTAGCTATCCTTAAAGGACAAATTAAACGCGTTCATTGTTATCACTCGTGCTCCGTCAAAGAGTACTTCAGGTAATTTACCTCTGTTGTCCACGATCCATTTCAAAATGAAAAAAATATCGAAGCCACCCATATTGTGAGCTATCGCTGTCAAAGGTTGAGCGTTTTCCTCGCAATGTTCAAATAGCCACTCGCAATAATCAGTCATGCATCCGATTCCTTCAAAACAAACCTCCTCTCCAGTTTCTCCAAATTGAGCAACAACACAGATGGGCTCGTTGATAGTTTCACCATAGTCTACCATGGATTCCACATCAAAGAACAAAAGCCTCCCCATTTTCCTGTCGCGCTTTTTTCGCTTGTTGTCAGTTAATTCAGCTTGCTGAATGTAGCATTTGTGAGTGTAAATATCGACAGTTTCCTGGCAGTTTTTGCATTTGGACTTAAACCAAATGTGTTCTTTTTGTAGATCTTTTGAAACGTCCAAATAACACACTTTACACTTTTTCCACTTTTGGCACGTGGAGAGTGAGGTGTCATCAGTATACTGTCGATGGCGATCGTAACAGTCTTTGCCTTTGAAATAGGGAAGGCAAAATTCACACTTTATCACCTCTGAACTCGGCTCGCAAAAGTCTTTAAACTGCATGCATTTACGCGTTTCGCTAACGTGTGGACGGGCCTTGTAAGCGCGATCGCATTTCGTGCAGTAAAAACTGTGACCGAGGAAGGCGTTGTCTTTAGTAATCACATCAAAATGCTCATCGTGATAATATAGCGACAGGATGCGCTCAGTTTCGGTAGGGTTGACTTTGAGGCTGAGCATGTTTTGTCTTGCTTTGTTGTAGACCCTAACCTGGAAATCCCGAAACTCAGGTAGCCGAGCTAATTGTTCAATTTCTTTTAGACCGCATTTGCCGTGGCGCAGTCCAGCCTTTGTGAGCAGACCTCTGGCTTTTCGCACGAGCTTCCTCACGGAGCTTTTGCGTTTGATATTGTTAGTTCTAAAATTTGACTTCGTCAACCTATATTTGGCGACTAACAAGGCCACAGGCCCGCAAAACGGATTTACTTCTTGTGGAATGGTGATGACGGATCTCTTATTCAGAAGCATGTTTTCCGTAGTTTTAAAAAAACTGTTTGCGCCTATTAACTTCGTTACTCCCACCGCTGACGTCCAATTCTGTGTGAGATTGAAATACCTTTTCCACTTCGTTGAGTAGATCGTTGGCAGTGAGATGTACAATTTCTTGAAAAGGAATGATAATCGGTGAATCCAACGAACGCGAACTAATAATGAATTACGCTTGATCCCTCGGACTTGAAGCATTTCTCAATTCTTCGACGATTGACTCTAAAAGTACAAAGATTTGTCCAATCGTTTCTGCGTCTGTAGGTAGTTCTTCTACTCTAGGGATAATGTTAAATCGCATCGACATCAAATTGAATTTTGCGTTCATTGAATTAATAGAACTGCGCAAATCTAGCACCCTGCTATTAGCAATCGTAGGGCGCGTACCACCAAACTGAATGGCCCACTGATGCAAAAAGTCCAGACTCATTTCGAAGGATATAGTGAGCGTCGTATATTTTTTGAGTTGCAAAATTGTCTATCAAAACCGTTCAAAAGCGTAGGCTTTTATATGAGATAAAGTACGTGTACGCATTAAATTTAATTACATATGAACAACCGATTCATTCTTTCTTAGATGACAACAATTACATCAATTATCATGTGTTCTTGACGGTATGAATCAAAGACGTGCCGCGTATCCGTTAACCATCCAAGGATTTCCATAACGTCTCTGATGAATAAGGCGTGCTTGCTCTATGTTACGCATATGGCTGCTTATTTTGCCACTGCCCTCCTGCACAAAACGTCTTGGTATTTTTCTTTTACGACCCGAGCGTCTAACTGTCGCAGGGGGAGTAGGTGCTAGAGTTTCGTTGCTGATATCAACAAATACCGTAGACCCTTTTCTTTTGCTGAACACTTGTTTTGTCTTTTTGTTTGGTGTTTTTCTTTTCCGCACAGAAAGCGATGCTATCAGTTTACCCAATGGATTTGGCCCGTGCGTAACATATTTGCATCCAGCATCCTTATGTGATCTTTTTTGGGGCCCGTGTACCGATAAATGACACCCCGCTCGCGCGTGAATGGAACCTGGGCGTGGTGCATGTTTTCTAGTTCGTCGAACCTTGGGCATGTTTGCTGTTTCGCGCTCTCGTTCATATGAATTACAACTCAATAAAACAGACTATTTTATAACTCAACATCTTTTATTTTAACACACAGAAACCTAAGTCTTGCTACATCATCTTTTCTTCAGCTTTGTGTTCATTGATGTTCAAGAAAAAACAAACAATGCTCTAAATAAACTTGTCATTTTTCACCAATGTTCATTGCTCATAGTTAATTACTTTTTCGACAAAGTAGTTTTGCTACTAATCTTACTCTTCGTGGCTGAATTCTCGTTGCTGGTAGCTTTTCGCTTTTTACCAGCTAAGCGATTTTGCTCCTCTTGGCATTTCAACGATTTGACAACTAGATTCTTAGACCTAATGGCTCTAGCCTTTTCGACAATGATTTGAGCCTGGTAATTTGTATAATCGTTTCGCGCCTTGGCCAAATTATGTATGTCTCCAAAGAGACCATCGGGACACTTAACAAAACTACTATCCTCTCTGTTGGTGAAAGGATTCCTGCCTGCTCTGACAGCACATTTGAAGACGGGACGGTCAGCAAACTTTTCTGAAGACGATTTGCAGAAGCTAAGAGCCATTGGCATGTTGTGCTTGTGACAACGAGGGGGTGTTCCCTTCTTGGTGTGCAAATAGCTGGGATGCACAGCTTTGCTCATTTCACGTAAAGCCAAGTATGTCGCTGGCGTTGTAAATGGTGGAGTGCAAACTGAAGTCCCAGCGGAACAAAACAGCATTTGTTGGTCATTTTTTGTGACAATTTTCATGTCGCTTTTGCACAGGAAACATGGTAGTAACTCCTCTACTTCGTCTTCCTCCAGATCTGGTTCTTCTTCCACATAATCTTCTTCTCCTTCATAGACTTCGTTTTTCTCTCCTTCTCCTTCTTCCTTGTCTTCGTTTCCTTTTTCTTCTGGTTGGACTTCTTGTTCTTCTACTTCTTCTACATCGCTTGCGACGTAATCGATTTCCTGTTCGCCAACTGCTTCTAATTCTTCGCACTCTTCTGGATTTTCTACACTTTCGTAGTCGATGAACGGGTTTTTGGCTGCTTCCAGTGCTTTTGCTTTGGTCTTACTCCTTTTAATTGGCATTGTTTCACAATCATCATCTCTGTCTTCTACGATCATCGGTTTTTTAACTGAGATTTTCGAGACCTTTTTGATTTTCTCTTGCGAACTCATCCTTTTAGACTTGAGTAATTCTAGCTGTTTTTGTCTGGATAGGTTTGAAAGCCTCCTCAACATAGTGTAGTGAAATATGCACTGACGAATCCTTATTTATAACGTCAAAGTATAAGAGTTTTCCCTTACTCACAATCAAAGCAATGCATCATGCCTTCTTTTGAACTCTGCCGCTAATTACGTTAATCTCTGATTGTTGTTTTGTCGACCAGCGGGCCATACTGAATGATTTCGTTGAAAAATCGATTACTGTACACAAAAAGCATTTATCTTTGATTTTTTGCTTGCAAACTCATTCTTAACCTTTGACTATTATTACTTTTTTGATTGTTTGTCTAAGTAGATTTCAAGGCTTCCTAAGCATTATGTGGTAAAGTTATACACTGAGGAATTCCTTTCTATAACAGCGTATCAGTGTATTCCTGCGAAAAACTTTCGTGTCAACCAAAGCAATGCCTCTCGCCTTCCTTTGAACTCTGCCGCCAATTACGTTAATCCGTGACTGCCATTTTGTCATTCAACAGGCCATACATATCGTTATCCTAAAGCGAAACGGTTCCAAAAAAAACTAATTACTTTTTCAACTACAGGAAAAATATGCGTCGCATCGATCAAAGATAAAGGATCAGCTCGACACAAATTCTCCACGAGTGACTGAACAATACATACAAACATACCTTATTGGCTCGTCCCACACGGGGCTTTTCAGAGTCAATACTATATTATAAAATTGAAAAAAAACGCAGAAAGCCAAACACATAAATAAAAAAACAAAAACTGCGCAAAAAAACCACAGTGAAAATACAGTAATAGCCATGGCAAGTGGAAATATCGTGGACGTATTCACCGAGTACGAAGACGGTGCACTAATTTACAGGTGTAGCATCAACGGGAAAATAAAGTTAGCCAAATACGAAGGCATGAAACTGTGGCTAATGAAAAATGGTGCACCGGTCGGGATGGTGAAAATGTTAGAGGGACTTCACTGGGTGCTTGAACTCTCGACAGTCGAGCAAGTTTTCACCTGAAAGATTCGGTAAGTTTATAGAATGTGAGCGTGGAACGTTACTCACAGGACGATCGGTAAATCACTACGATGATTGGTGTAAACTGAGTTTATTGAAGCGAAGCGATGAGACGTTTAACCAAGCGATGTGTAACAAAGCGAAGCGAAGCGGTTTCGAAAACTAAGAAGTAAATAATGGGGTAAAACTAAAATTAGACTATGTACAAAACTATTGAAAACTTCGGAAAACAGAAATTGAACTACATAAATCTGGCATGAAAGGCTATAAAATAGTAACATGCATAAGGAAAAACTACTTACTTCTGTGTCCGCGTTAGGGATTTCACAGCGTTAATCGTTGAACTCTTTCCTTGATCTTAACACGATGAAACGTTGACTAGAACTGAGTAGTGTAGTAATTGGGGTAGCGAGGACAACCACGCTAATTTTTAGTGTAAGATGCGTAGTCTGCGTAAGATGCGTAGTCTGCGTAAGATGCGTGGGTTAGCGTACGGTGGGTAAGCGTGAGACGCATATCACACTAAATTTTTATTATATATGATTATATTATGATTTTTTTTAGTGTGAGATGCGTAGCTTGTGTAGTTAGCGTAAGATGCGTGGCTTAAAAATGCGTGGTCTATATACACTGATTTTTAGTGTACACTAAGATGTGTGTACACAGTCCACACATCTTAGTGTAATAATTGGGGTAGCGAGGACAACCACGCTAATTTTTAGTGTAAGATGCGTAGTCTGCGTAAGATGCGAGGACAACCACACTAATTTTTAGCGTACACTGATTTTAGCGTAAAAATTATAAACACGAATTTTTACGTTTTTTAGCATCTAACTTAGCCCTTAGTCTACATGTAACCTGAATCCTTTCAAATCTTCGGTCTCGTGGGATATTTTTTGATAAAATCTCTACTTCTCCCCTTTTTATTTCTAAATTTGTCTCATGTAATACTCGTCTAGTTTTTCTATTGTCAATTTTATTGCATGCACAAGCTAATACATGTTCTTCTGCTTTTGCTAAAGGCATCTATAATTTACTAATATTTTCAATTTTTTTAAGTATTTTCGTCAATAGAAATAAAACCATGTCTAGACTACTACTACTTTCGCTATAAGTATCTTGAGAACCTAATGTTTGGCTTAGATCTTGACTACTAATTTCAAAATCAGAAGAAGAATCAGAAGAATCATCAAGTGAATCTTCCAATAAAAACTTTTTGTAATCAGACATATATTATAGTGAAATATTTTTTTAAAAAAAACTTAGTTTTACTTTAGGTCTAGCTTTAGGTGCTACTATTGAGTCCTTATGACCATAGGCTAGACTAGTAACTCCATCATCCAAAATATAGCGTTTATAATCAAAAGGAGATAGTGATACTTTATTGATTTCATAACTATAGATTTGATGACGGTCTGATCTAATATTACTCATCTTGTGCCTCATAGTACCTTGTCCTAGTAAAGTATCCTTATAGTCTGCGAAGCTCAATTCTTTTCGGATAACTCCCTTTTTAACACCTTTAGCAGTCTTGTCCTCTTTACTTTCAGTCCTATAACTATACATTTTACTTTTAAGACCAATAAATTCAAAAATTGGTTCTCCTGCTGCTTCATCTTTAAATTTCCCAATTACTTTTTTATTTTCTTTGAAAAAATACTTAGAAGATTCAGGATAGTCACTATTGTCGAATAGTCCCTTATCTGAGTAAAAGTCACTATACACATCTTCTGCCTTTACATGGTAGACTAGTGAATCTGTATCCGTAAAAAGTAACTGTGCCTTAGGATACTTTTTTCTGATATAGCCGTAATGAAAGTCATACATTAAAGTTTTGCTTAACTCTAGTACACTGAAGCCAACATAAGATGGTTTATCTAATTTTAAAGTCTCACGAATCATTTGTACACCTACTAAATTTTTACTGAAGATTTTTGGTCGTCTAGTATAGAATTGTAAGTATTGATCATCACTTACCAAATGAATATTTGATCTCTTACTTAGGTTTTCCATAGTTTTTCCAAAAACTGAGTTATTCATCAGTTTAAAAAAGTCTTTTTCAAAACTATTTTTAGCAAGCTTTCTCTTTTCAGTGTTAAAACTAATGTAACTCTTCATCCATGGTTTTTGTGTAAACTCTACCACTCTATGGATCTTTTTCAACCTCAAACCAAGACTTAAATATTGCTTCAGATTTCTACAGTGTAAGACATACTTTTCTTTATCGGACAGGTTAGGTACTAGTTTTTGTACTCTTCCATTACTTATACCTTTAGCCTCTTTTAAACCTTTACAATAGGGTGAGAGCATCTGCTCAGTGACCAATAATTTTTCAGGGGCTAGAGGGTAATCATTGTGTAAATGGTGAAGCTCTTGAGGATATTCTAAGTCTACTTCTAGTATGACGCCTTTTTTTGTGTCATTAGTATAACGGTCTAAAACTACGTCTTGCGGATCTAACCATTTAAAATCACTACAAGTTAGAGATTGAGACATAGCCCAGCCATAAAGGCTGTTAGCATCTAAATACATTATGTAACTGGACTCTAGCTCGGGGTCGTAACTACTCATGTATTTGTTATTAGCTTCTGCGTGTCTGTGAGCTATATAAGAGATACCACCACGCATTCCTTTCTCAATGAAGAGTTGTTGATCAATATCAGTAATCAAGTCCAAATTAACCTTGTTCATTCTGAGTAAGGCATCCCATGATAATCCAGGTGCAGAATAATAGTGACAAGGGTCTAATCTATATTAGTAGAATTCTACTAGTATACTAATGCAAATGCTGCAATCTGATTGGCTGAGCTACTCGTATACTATCAGCCATTAGAGTACAGTTGGCCGCCGGTCGTCGACGAAATGCGATGTTTTTATAGTTTTTCGAAGTTTTGGAAGGAATTTTAGATGTAAACAGGTAATTAAATTCCTGAGAAGACTAAAAGAAGCACTTTTAAGGTTTCTTGACTTTAAAAACTTGAAAATATTGAAAAAGCGGGTACGCGCGTAAACAACTGCAAATTTGCCAAGGACAGTTCGATACGTTCAACTTTGTTTATGGGTAAAGTTCAATAATACGTGGGAAAATAATTGGAAACCGTTATTTGCGTTAATTTCAGTTAGAATTCTGCTAAAACAATTAGATTATTCGCTCTCGATTTCTATGAGGCGATAGTTGATTCGGCCTTCGGCCTCATCAACTATCACCTCATAGAAATCTCGAGCTCATAATCTAATTGTTAAATATTGGAGACAAGTCCGTCTGAAGTTTTCAAAAACATCTGTAAGTAGGAGTACATCTGTCTTTAGGTATAGGTCATGGTATTCACCTAGATTTTTAATCCTGAATGTGTTCCAGACATTTTTAGCATGACTGTAATCTTCTTCTGAAATGTTTGTATCATTTAGGATACTATAAAAATCTTCTCGTTGCGGCAGACTAGTCTCACAGAACCTACTGAATGAGTCCATGTAGTCGTAAGGGTAGACTCCTTTCTGTCGCACTAATCTAAACCTTTCAGGGTCTGGAAAGGCTCTCCTAGTATACTTTAAGAGGTCTTCTGATAAGTTACCACTTAACCGGTCAAGGCTCTGGCTCATAAAACTAAAACTATCAATAAAAGTAAGATGATTACCTAGATCATTACCAAGATTAAAACCAATATATTTCTCAAAATTTTGTGCAATAACATCAACCTCTAAGCCTTTTCTATTACCAATCTCTTGCATTATGAGATGACAATCATATACCCTTTTAGATTATGAAATACAACTGGTATTTTTAACTTTTTGGTAGAAATCTGCCATTTCAAATTACAATCTCTATGTGCAGCGCCACGGTATCGTCCACTAATATGGCAATGATCTCGGACTTTTTCTTTATCAGGGTTTTTTTCATTTGTTTGAAATCTCCTTTCGCAAATAAAGCAAGCTGTACTACTTTGAAAACTCTTTTCATTTTCGTCTGTCATTATCAATGGTTTATTAAAATTGTTCTTTATATCATATTTAATACTTTCAACTTCTAAAAATAATTCTCTTATAAATACTTCAAGGGCATCTTCACCACGATATGATACTAATGGGTGTGAATAAGCTTTATCATAACAGCAGACTACTTTATAGGCGAAACTACAAGCCTTATGACTTTGATAGGTGGTAGTGTAACTGGAGTCACTACTTGGCTGACAACCAGAAATCTTTTCTGTTACAGCTTCAAATTCAGCGTAGATTACAAAAGGAGCAGGTAACATTTTCTTATGATTTTTAAAATAGACTTTAGGGATTCTCTCTCGACCATCCTTATCAGTATAGACTTCTAGCATTTTAACCCTTTGAGCTCCATTAATAAGTATACAGTCTTCCTGATGCATCTCTAAATTTCTCGCTGAAGAGCAACATTTTAAACAATGCATACAAAAATGTTTTACATCTTTATGTTTGGTAAAAGAGCTCATAAATCGGTTAAAATTTTTGATGAGAAAATAATGACTTTTTGCTGTGTAATTACCATCTTTTACTTCTTGCATCCATAGTAGTTTTAAATGATCTTTGAATTTTCCTTTTGATAGGCGTAACTACTTTTATCTTTATTAAATTTCAAATTACCATTTTGTCATCCAAAAACACTAACATTAATCTGATTCTGTCTCTCTATCCTATCCATGTCCTTTAGAGTGACAGGAAAAGTGACACCAGTGTAATCTAACTTTTTGACATATTCTCGGTCAGCCTGAGTGACCCTTTCCGGATGTACTTTGACAGGATTTAGATTTCTAATGTGACACCATCTGAAACATTCATCGTCTTCATTTTTGATGTTGATCAAACCTTTCATTGAGTTACTTAACTCTTCAGGTAATTTAAAATAAGATCTTCCCCTTAATGGAAAGTAAGTTACAATGTTAAGGTAATGATGGAGTACACTTTCTATTACCCAACCAGAACCTTCTGATAACCAGACGGCTAGGAGGTTTAAGATCTTTTCAACTGCTAAATCAATGTTTTCAGTTATACCCTCAGTGTTTATTACTGTAAATGAATCGCTATTAAAATAAGGTTCTCGATAGGTCTTACCATCTTCTACTCTTTTAGATAAGCGTATTTGTAGAGTCATATTAAACTTAAACCCCTTTTTACTCTCTAATTTACTTTGAAATAATTCAACTATAGAAGCTTTAGTGTCATAAAGCTGACCAGAAGCGTCATAATGGTTAACGATAGGTACTTCATAACTTTTGACATTGTTTTTGAGAGCTCTAGCCTTTTCTACGATTTCTATATTTTGTCTTTCAGGGATGTACTTTAACAAACGCTTGTACTCACTGATGGCTTCAGGATTATAATATGGAGCGAATTCATCAATCAAATTTTTAACCTTTAGTTTAAGACTTTTAGGTACAGGTTTTATAGGTTTTAAACGAGAGAGTCTCGGTAAAGGCACTGGACGTATTGTACGTGGTTTAGGTACTGGTTTTTTAGGTTTATATTTAGTTGGTGTTAATGGTTCTGGTAAATTAGTATCACTTATTGGATCATCTAAGATATTACCTCCAACAAATAATTTGATTAGTTTATTTTCAACGTAATCTTCTGGATTCTTACATCTTCGTACTCTTTGTAGTGGTAGTGGATGTAGATGTCCACGTGGAGATGGATTTTGTAAATTACGCTTATGAAAATCTGTCTTTAAATGCTGATATTTTCCCTTTTTTGCTTAATTCTTCTTACATACATCACAAAACCAATAAGATGATAATGGTATTGGTAAACTCTTTTTGAGTTTAATTTTAATTTGGATTCCGTCCGTCTATGATGAAAACTTCTTCAGTCCAATTTGGAGTATAGCCTTTATCAAAAGTCACCCTTTTGTATTTGCTTATTCGGACTCTATCACCTATCACAAATGCTGGTTTATCATTGTTTTTGTTTCTCTTCGCTAAATCACCATATAAATTAAAATAAACTTTTCCATAGTTTTCAGGTTTTCTAGCTTGGAAAGGCGTCATTCCTATTGATCTATGTCGGCTGTTGTTGTAAGAGGCGAGTATTTTCGGAAGGATGTCAACGTAGACTGTATTGTTTTGCATAGTGAATCTCTTATACATTTTATCTTTGATAGTTCTATTCCATCTCTCACAAACTGATGATTTCTCATTTTTAAATGGATTTTGTAAATTACGCTTATGAAAATCTGTCTTTAAATGCTGATATTTTCCCTTTTTTGCTTAATTTTTCTTACATACATCACAAAACCAATAAGATGATAATGGTATT
>OZ026607.1:10450781-10525781 GCA_964020085.1 Micromussa lordhowensis
TTTGACTAATGCTTTGTCGCCTCGCTTTCGAATAATTTTCTCTATTCTATAGACCTCTTGATCTGTCTTTTGTAACTCTTCTCTGTAGAAAGTACCCTTAATCGCTTCACCATTTAAGTCTTTTATCTTATAAGTAATAGGATTAGTGAATTGAATTCCGTCTATGATGAAAACTTCTTCAGTCCAATTTGGAGTATAGCCTTTATCAAAAGTCACCCTTTTGTATTTGCTTATTCGGACTCTATCACCTATCACAAATGCTGGTTTATCATTGTTTTTGTTTCTCTTCGCTAAATCACCATATAAATTAAAATAAACTTTTCCATAGTTTTCAGGTTTTCTAGCTTGGAAAGGCGTCATTCCTATTGATCTATGTCGGCTGTTGTTGTAAGAGGCGAGTATTTTCGGAAGGATGTCAACGTAGACTGTATTGTTTTGCATAGTGAATCTCTTATACATTTTATCTTTGATAGTTCTATTCCATCTCTCACAAACTGATGATTTCTCTTCATTTTCAGTGGAATAGATGGTTATCTTATCCTTAGCTAAGAGATCTAGCACATTTTTGTTATAATATTCTTTTCCTTTGTCTACCCATAACATTTTAGGCTTATTTTTCTTGAATATGCTTTCAAACGCTTTAGAGACTTCTAAGCCTGTTTTTGTCTTTAGAGGTACTATCCAACCATATTTACTGAAAAGGTCTAAGAGCATTAAAAGATATTTATAACCTCGGTTCCATTTGCTTAGCTTTTGCAACGTCAACTAAGTCAGAACACCAAATGTCATCTACCTTATGAACGATTACTCTTCTCTTGGTAAAATTTCGTTTTATAGGTTTGTGTAACTCATTAGCTAGCCCTTCCCATGTATCTAAACTTTTTTTTTTACACCTAAACCAAGTTTTTGCTTTGTATTAATAGTGTTTCTAGCCAGCCAATGACCCCACTGTCTCTCATTCCAGGGAATTGCATCTAACGCTTTCACCATTTTCTTGTCAGCCACATTTTTACATGATTTTACATTTACTCCCTTATCAGCACAAACTGAGTAATCAACATCGTGTTGCATGGCTATAGCATCTGTCTTACTTGTTGGCTTATCATATATTTCATAGATTTGACCAGTATCTCGATCCCATTTTACTTGGTTTTCTAAATCATTGTAAGGACCAGTATATTTGTGTCCTGGTAAAGTCCAACCAGCTTTCGGTTTAGGTAACTTACCTATTGCTTTATGAATATCGAGACCAGAGCCTGTTCTAGGATCAATTTTTTTAGAAAGATCATCAGCAAGAGAGTCAACTGCTCTATTTAAATACCTTTTCCCTATACCTTTAACCTGATTTTTTACATAATCAGATTTTATTGCTTTACTAGCGCCGATTTTCCCAAGATTATACAATCCTTTTGCACCAGCGGCCAACCCTTTGACAATTAGTTCATCAAAACCGCTTCCTTGCATTTCCTCTTGTGATATAAAACGAAATTTTGTAATTCCACATTCAGCACAAATACATCGCATTGCATTTCTACCATTTTTTGTAATTACAAAAGTTTCAGAATTAGGTAAACATTCTGTCATTTTTCTTTGTTTAACACAATAAGATAACATATATTAATTGTAGAGATTATAATTGTAGAGGAGATATTATAATATAGCTCCTATGAGGGGAATTCCCTTAAATGGACTGTTTTTACCCAGTAATAGTCCTTTTCCTTTTCTACCTCTTCCTGCCGCCCCTGACTTAACAAATTTAGTTTTTGTTATCCCGCATTCTGCGCATTTACATTTCATCATGGCACGACCATTTCTTGCCTGTACAACCCTTTCTGAACCAGGAACGCACTCTGTCGGTTTTCGTTGTTTTACACAATAGCTTTTCATCTATATATAATGATTTTTATTTTTTTTTTTATTTCCATATATTATAATGGAACAAATTGACATTGAAAAAGAAATACAAAGAATAGAAGCGATGTATAAACATTACAAACTTCTTTATAGAAAAATTGCCTTTTTATGTTGTTCTGGAGAAACTAAAAGAGTGAGAAATCTGAGAAATAGCTTGAAAAAAGATTTAAAAAAATGAGAAGTCTTCAAACTACCTAAGCAATCGTTTAAAATATTTTTCTATGAATTTTTCATTCTCTTTTGTGTCAAAGCTAAAAACTTGCAATAAATGGAAATAATCTACTCCTTTATGCATTTCATTCAAGAAATACAAGCAAAAATAGCCACAGGTTGTAGTATAGAGATTCTGTATTTGACTGTTTTGGTGTATTAAGTTTTTCTCTTTTGCATGGTTTACCAACTCTTGAAAAGGCGGCATCCCAAAAGAGTCAAAGTAATTTATGGTACCATTACGAACATAGGTTGTAACCCAATGACTACCGCTCATATAATGAGGTTCTAAATTATAAATAAAAAACGCTAACTTATGCTGATGTGGTACAGTCTGATCTCTACTTAAAACATTCTTGATAGGTATCTTCAAGTATTTACACCAATCTTTATGGAATTTAGGCTTTTTTGTTTTTAGTTCTTTTTTGTTTTTTTTCCTCTTCCCCAAGTACCAATAAAAGGTGGTGGAGCCATAGGCATTCCTATACGAGGAGAACCTCCTCCGTCTGATTGCCCCATTCGAACTCCTCCTCTTCCTTTTATACTTCCTCCTTTTAATGCATCAATAATCATTGGAATACCAATACTAGCTAGTAACATGCCAATACCACTTCCTACTTGTTTTTGAGTAAGTTTGAAAAGTAGATCTTCTCCTAATTTATGAGCTCTAGCTAAATCTCCTATTTGTCCTTTAGTCAGTAGATCACCCATTTGAGCTAACATATATAGATTTTTATTTGGTACTTGAAACATTTGACCACCACTAATTTTCTTAACTATTTGGCTAGCACCTTCAGAAGCTAACCCTGCTAAAGCAGACAATCCTAGTGTTTTACCGATAGTTGGTGCTACATTCCTTAATACTGGCAATATTGAGCTAAATATCCCACTACCAGTTTGTCGCCTGATATTATACTTTGATATAGTAATTACCATTCCTTTATTAGCTGTTTTGGCCTTAGCGAGTCTCTTAACAGTATTCATTGGTACCATAAGGACATCAGAACCACTTAACGCATTTTTACTTAAGCGTAAACTTATTTCTTCTCTGTTTCTGTAAGCCATAGATAGTTTTCGTTTTTGCCCTTCAGAAAGTGTGACAGAAATTTGATGTAATTCAGTCATTATATATTATTTATGAATTTTTAAAAAAGTCCATGAATAATATTTATTCTGTGACTGATTTCATCAATTTTATTAATCACAATCAACATTTAACCATCTTCCATCTTTAGTAGGAAAAGCTCTAGTACACTGACCTTTTAAAAAACGATCCGCAATAATTACCTACTTATTTTTATTATCAAGGATTCCATTTCTTTAAACTATTTTTCATATTATACGATAACTAATTGATCTCCCACTTTATCAACAACAACATCTACTTCATAAAGAACAATTGCATGCACTCGAAAATCAGCAGCAGCTGCTTGAGAGAGGTGAAATTGTATGATAAGTTGCTTTGGATCTCTGCTTACCTGTTCTGTTTGATAAGTTAAATCAAAATAGACTAGTGGGTAAAGACTCAAAAAATTAGAGATATTCAGCTGAGTACCTGTATTATAATCATTCCGTTGCCATGAATAATTCATTAAATCATAATAGATTCTTGATTTACTTTCTGTATCATATTCAAGTTCTGGATAGAAGACACCATTACCATATTCAAGACGACATGTGCTAAGATGACTATTAGCATTAGCAGCATTAAGTTTAAAAGTATCAAAAATATAAGGATTTGCTGTCATATCATTTGTCTTAAGTCTCTGGAAAAAGACGAAAACATGTTGTACTTTATCAATACTAGCTGAGATTCTGAAATCACCACTGTTTCTGGTAGTATCTGAAGTTTGGTACATTTCTTTGAGGTATTTCCATTTACTGGGTTTTTGGTATTCATTGATGAATTTAGTCATAAGAGCATCTTTTGGTTCTAGTCGGGGTACCCATAGATAATCAAAGGCTCTCTGAGCAGCTCATGGATGAATAGCCCAATGCCAAGTTTACTTTTGCCACTGTGGCAAAACGAGTCTTTGAGCGAAACTATTGGTATGAAAATATATGTCACCTGCACGGTCATTCGCATGAAAATCAAGTGATTTTCATGGGAAACGTTTTATTTGGCACAAGCACTCGTTCTGTAAATAGAAACTCAGACGGTGGAAGTCAAAGTCTACATTTGTGCCAAGCGGCCCATCAGGCCAGCACTGATAAAAAATAATCTAACAAAAAAACAAGTTACCATCTTCTCGTGGTCTGTTTAGAATGTCCGATTAAAAGCTTTAGATATCAAGAGGGTCGTACAGGGAAGTCTCTGGCACGGTTCACGAACCTAAAATACAGAGCACGGTTCACGGATAAAAAAATTTCGATTTCCCGAATTACGAAAATAAGAAAGTAAGGACCTGTTCTTACATTAAAAACAGTGTTTGTAGGAAGCAAACTCGCGAATGGCTAAATCAAGGCTCCGTATTGCATATTGCATGGCTAAGGCACTCGATAGACCACTGTAACTATTCGGAGAACTTGTGTCTCAAAATCACGTAGAGTTGTGTGGTAAAATCACGAATATCGGTTAATATTTCAGGTTCTTCACGGATCACGCAAAACCTTCAGGTCACGAATCAAAACGCGGTTACTTACATTTTCTGCGAAACGGGACTCTCTCTTGCCCTTCAGCAAATATACGAAAAAAAGAGTATCTGATTACATTCTTTGCATAGCGTGAGTTTAGCGTGACTTGTAATCGGAGAATTTTGTTTACGTCTAATGAAAAAACACCTTGACCTTATGAATTTACACATGGGTTTTTGACAAGCGCTATGCTTCTTGTCTTTCCATGTCCAGCTACTGCTGCTTAGCTTGACAAATTTCAATTTTACAACTCCACGAGTTGAACCAAAAACCATCTTCGTGCCGCGTTAGCCGCCATATGTACGAACTCCATGTTGTCGGACAAAAAATTCGTCTTTCTAGTACCCCGCTAAAACCTGCTGAACCTACACCACGAAGTGCCTAGGAAAAGAACCATACTAAGCAGGGGAGGGTTGGGAGAAACGATTTAATCCGGTTTAATGAATAAATTAATCAGAATCGAGTGAGTGAGTGAGTGAGTGAGTGAGTGAGTGAGTGAGTGAGTGAGTGAGTGAGTGATCGAGTGCCATCCGACTGCCTCCTAAGCTCATGGATGTTACGTAACATCCATGAGCAAAAACGATCAATTACTAATCTTAATGTATCAACTGCCCCATATAAGACTTCAGCGTCTGGTGTAAGTTCTATTTCAAATAGGAGATCCATTGGAGGTAACATTCGTCCTTCTAATTCTTCGAAAAAAGAATACCTATTTAATGGAATAGTTGTATTAACATGAGCATTGTTAGCTGTTAATAAACGCCTACTTTCCAAACCTGTGTTTGTATCATCTGAAGTGGCATCTGTATCCAAATACCATAAGCTATTTTTGGCTGTACTGCGTCCAAAATCATCTGAATATTCTAAAAGATTTTTTGTAAAAGAGACAAGATGAAGATTATCAGTGTCATAGACGATTTTTCCTGCACTCTTAATAACCATATGTTTAATTAATGAATGCGACCCATTAATAATTGTAGTTCTGAGGTCAGCATTGTCTCCACCATTTGCTTTAAGGTCTAATTTAAATCCCACTTCAAAAAAGGCATTGTACCAATCAAGCATAATACCACGATCAGTAACATGAAATTTGTAACCTTTCTTTTCTTGCTCTTTAGTATTGGCAGGAGCTCTTATAGCGTCTTGAAGACGAAATTGCACTAGTTCATTTCTCTGAACGTTCTCTGGTGATCTAAATGCCATTATATATTTTTTCAAGATTTTTTTATTTAAGAGCGTGCTATTAGATTATTAATCAGTGTATTAACTTCATCCTGCCCTAGCGGAGTCCTTGCTTTTCTTGTAGTACTAGCGGTCTTTGTGGCCTTTTAAGCCTTTTTCTAATAAACTCACCAGATTTCTCTATAACTTTATCAGCAGCCTTTTTACCAACTTTTTCTCCCGCTTGAGATACATCAGCTTGTATTGCTTTTTTAGCAAATGGTTTTAAAACCTGTCCAGTTAAAGCACTAGCTACTTTTTTTAGTGGTTTCATAAGATTATCTAGTACAATTCCATTGCCACGGTGTTTGTAGACATATCGTCCTGTTCTTGGGTGATAAATCTTTTTAAACTCTCTTGACTTCATATATATAAATTAGTTCCTAATTTAAATTACTAAAACAATGTGTTTCAATAAGTGTTTTAACCCGACCGAGCGTATTGAGGGATGTTGTGGGTGAGAGAAAGGGCCGGAGGCACCCTCTAAAATGGAACTTTTTTTTAAGATTAATGAAAATGCAGTGTCAGCATGATTTAAATAGACTTCTCTTCTTAAACCATCAGTTACATAGATTCGAATACTTGAAACTCTTAATTTATTGATAGGATTAAATATAACATGACGCTGTTCAAGGGTAAAATTGTAAGAAGGTCTTAAAGTTCCTGTACCAAAACTAAAAATAATATCTGATTCTCTCCCATCTACTAATGAATCACTAACTAAATCACAATGAATATTTAGGACATCTGTATCTTCTGATAAATTAGGTATATTAGGACTAACATTCCTCTCAGCACTTAAGATTACTTTACCGAATCCTATTAGTTTGCCAAAATTAGATTTACTCAGGTCAAGTCTATAGTTTGTATCTAAAGTCACTAAGACTCTAAAAGTTGGTTCATCAAAAGTTAAAGTAATTGGAAATTCTTCATCACCATCACTATTAACTATTTTAGTCTCTTCCTTAATGAAGTTGTCAATATCAGTGTAATCCCAAACTCCTTTTGGAAAATCAATATCTGTAAATGTTTTCCCACCGTCTTTACTGTAAGCTATCTTTTGATTATCGTAACCAGGATTTATATTTGTCCATGTAAAAGCCATTGAAATAATTCTTTTTAAACCAATATACCAAAACCCATCAGTTTGTTTAAGGTCTAAAGCTCTAGAAAACCTTGTAGTAAAATCACCTGGACGATTACCATGTTCATTTTTAACTGAAAAACTACTTAGTGTGATTTCTCTTTCCATTATATTATACTCTAAAATATTTTTTAACTATTTTTTGATATTGTGGCCTATTGATGTCTTTTGCGCGTAATAGAGTGTCTAAGATAGTTTGACCCATATTTCTCATCTTAACGCTTGTATTACCTGCTTCCATTTCACCAATAATTAGTGTTAATTTATTTAATAATTCTTTAGCATCATTGTAGAAATAGACCCCTCTGCCTGTCCTTCTTCCTGAACCCTTAGTCGATTTCATTTTCTGGACTTTTAGATAGTCTCTGTATTCTTGAATAGGTTTTAGTCTTGTATCTGCAAATTTATGAGCCATATCCTTTTCTTTCTGTAGCTTTTCTATTACATCTCTAGGAGCATTATTTTTTATAGCTTGATTTAGTCTTTTACTTGTATTTGTTTTAAATGTACTTGTAATACTGCTTATTTCAGAATTTGCTTTTTTTATGTTACTCCCGAGATATTTACTACGTTTAACTGGTGTCATTTCTGGTTGGGATAATCTCATTTCAACATCATCATAGTTAGGAAGGCCTGTTTGATCTAAAATCTTATTAATATCTCCTCTATCTAAATCATCATCGTCATCATCATCATCATCATCAGGTGGTGGTTCAATTGCTAAAGGTTCTTTTTCATCTTCAGCTTGCTCTTCTACAAAAGAATATTCTGGTGGTAAAGATTCATCTCCTTCTTCTAGATTCCAAAAACTAGGATCCATTTCATATTTTGGTGGAGGACCTTTAGGTATCTTAGCTATTTGTTTTTCTGCCTGTGACGCTACGTAATCTTCAAGATTTAGTAATCCTTCTACATCCATATCTTCATATGGATCTACTTCAGGTGCGTAATCAATTTCTTCAGCTTGCTCTCCTTTACCTTCTGGCGCGCCAGGGGAAGCACGTATTCTTATTTGTGGTCTATTCTTAGGCTTTTGTGCCTTTAACCCCTCTATGATTTCATCTAGTCTAAATGATTTTGTTATCCTTGCGTCAGAGTTCTTACTCTTTATCTTTTCTTCAGTGATCTCATCATATAGCTGATTCTTCATTTTTCCAGTCTCTGCCCGCTTCTGGGCTAATTCTTTCCACTTTGATAGACTCATATATTTATAGAAATTTTTTGGACGGTGGAAAAGTACTGTGAAAGCAAGGTCCATAAGAGTGAGCCTGAACGGAACGCCAAATTACATAAATACTGTTTGCTCTATTCATCAGGGGAAATACTCCAAACAGTCGCACGGAGTTTGTTTACGATAAACGAACACGCGATTGCGGATGTTTGCTTATATTTGTACTTCCAGCTTCCACTACCACTACCACTACCACTACCACTGCCACTGCCACTGCCAATTAAAAATAAATAATATAGTATTTTTTATAATGTCACCAGAAAAAACTAAAAAAATTCATGTTCAGTTATATAGATGAAAATTCCTAATTATGATTCAGCTTCTAATAATGACAGCAATTTCAAAAGACTGCTACCTTATATGCCTTCAGACACTTTTCGAATGTTAATTTGTGGACCAAGCGGTTGTGGTAAAACTAACGTTCTCATGCATATGCTTTATAATCTACTCTACTATGATAAGATTTACTTGTTTTCTAAAAATCTCGAGCAACGGAAGTACAGACAACTATTAGAAACATTTGAACCCATTTCAGAAGAAGTTGGTTATGATGTCATAGAAGAGAGTAATGGTGATGTTGTTCCTCTCCAAAGCTTAGATGATGATAACCAAAAAATAGTCATCTTTGATGACTTTGTTTGTGAACGAAACCAAAAACCTCTCATTGAATATTTTATTGGTGGTCGTCATAAAAATTGCAGTGTAATCTATTTAAGTCAATCTTATTATCTTACTCCTAAAGACATCAGACTCAATTGCTCTCATTTTTGTATTTTTGATAGTCCAAGTAATGCAGAGACAGCAAGAATGTGCCGTGAAGTCAATGTACCTAAGAAGAAATTCGATAGTGCGACTAGCGAACCTTATAGTTTTGCTTACATTGATAAGACAAAAAAGACAATCAGAAAAAATTTCAATGAAAATATATAGATGGAGAAAAAATTTTCAGAAGAGCAAGCGACGAAGTCTGAAGAAAAATCAACAAGAATATCAGAAGAGCAAGCGACGGAGTCAGAGCAAGCGATGGAGTCAGAAGAAATTTCATCAAGAATAATAGAAGAAATACATAATGAGTTTAATGATATAAACTTTTCATTAGAAAAGATTTATAAAAAATTAGGTCATTTAAAAGTTTTTGAAACGAAATATAACAAATCTATTCCTAAAATAATATCATTGTTAATTAAAAAACTTAAAGAAGTAGATGCTTCTTACTTGAGAGATAAAAGTTTATCTTCACTAGAGGAAGTAAATGTTTTATTACAGTATTTAATTTAATTTAATTATATTATATGGGTTATAGCAATGGACAACTTGAAACATTATCAGCAACAGGTAAAGGTGAAAAAGGTGATCCTGGTTTACCGGGAATTGGATTTAATCTAACTGATGATGGTAATTTTGACATTGATAGTAAGAGATTAACTGAAGTAGCAGATCCCATTAGTAAAAATGATGCAGCTACAAAAGTGTATGTTGATGATAATATATCAACTATAGATTTAACACCTTATCTGAAACGAGACGGATCAATAGCAATGACCGGAGATTTAAATATGAATAATCATAAGATTAGTGATTTAGAAGATGCTACTAATGATAATGATGCTGTCTCTCTAAAACAATTAAAAAAGATGACTGATCATACACCCACAAATTATCATTTGCGACCTAGTTTTACTTTTTATAAAGATTTTGGTGACAAAGCTAAATTAACTAAATCAAACGTTTCTATTCCTCAGCATACTGATCATTTAGAATTATTAGAGGCGCCTCGTGAAGGTGTCAAAGATGGCTATGCTTATTCTTCAGTCTATTTAAAAAAACAATCTACAAGTAGGTGCTACTTATACAATTATTTTTGAAATATTTGGTTATAATGACAACAATTTAGTAAGTGATGGTCAAGATGACCGGCTACTCTTTCTTGATGTCTCTGGAGATGTTAATATCACAGATTTTAGTCATGAATGGTTTGATAATTATGCTAAAGCCTATTTAAACTTTACAAATTCCAAGAGTGATGTCACTATAAGATTGCGATTTCGTTATTATGGATCTAGTAATTCTAACTTCAAGTTTCTCTTCTATAGCAGATGTATCAGAGGAATACAGAAGACAAAATTTACCCACAAGATATTTGATATAAATTCAGCTGCTTTTGCTGGCAAAACCATCTATTTTTTCCCAATCAATATGAATGGAGAAAGAATTATCAATCTCGCTGAAGCAACTGGTCCCAAAGGTGCCACAACAAAGAGATATGTTGATAATGAAAATGCAAAGCAGGATATTGCTATTAATAGTTTATCTACTAATAAAGCCGATAAAACCTATGTTGATGATGAAAATGCAAAGCAGGATATTGCTAATATATAGATTTAGGCCAGCCTAAAAGCGTAGCTCCTGGGCCGGGTTGTTCAGAGCCCGATCAAACTAGCCGAGGATAAAGTAGAATTTTGATTTGAGTTTTGTAACTTTGCGGTGAGATTTTCTGTATATTGTTTTTGTGTTTTGAATTTTAATGAAAGCAAAATACGCAAAACAAAAGCAGTGAAAAAACTTTGTACAAAAGAAAAGGTTATAATTCGGTTAAATTTTAATCCTGGGTTAGCGTTAACCGGCTTCCTACCAACCCTACGCTGTTTACAGCAAGTTAATCCTGACATGAGCCCGCGATCTAATCGAAAAAAAGCAGCACTTGGGCAGCGGTCAACTTTAAAAAAACACGTGACCTCGATGAGCCCTGAACTTGAGCCTGCGATATGGTCACGTGATACTGGTCAGCAGATTCCTTGTTTTGACAGGTGTCAATTGACTGCAACATGGATGTCCAAAGGACGCTTTAAACCAAGGGTACATGTGCTCTGTCAACCTACAAGGAAAGCCCGCGAAAACTGAAGCCTCGTTTTGGTTTACGTGTCAATTGTGGCCGCCATGTTGCGCGACTCCACCACCGTCGTCGTCGTCGTCGTGCGTACGCGCCCACGAGCAATACCGCTAGCCATGATACACATGAGAAAATCAGTTCATGGGTTCCCTTCAGTTTCCTAATATGGGTATGGGGCTCCGCTTGGCGGCCTTCGGCCGCCGGAGCGCCGCTATTAATAGTCTATCCCTTAATAAAGCTGATAAGACTCTTGTCGTTCTTAGAGATGGTTCACACTTTATGACAGGAAATCTCAACAGGAATGACAATAAAATAACAGATTTAGTTACACAAGATGATGTAGCTATCAGTGATTACCCTAATTATGTAAAAGATTCTAAAATGGCTGTTAATAAACTTTATGTTAATGAAAACTTCTTAAAATTAATAGGTGATGATTATGATTTAAATGGGAAACAGATAAAAAATACTGAGCCATATGGTGTAAATATTTTTGATACAAATGATTTAGTCTCTAAGGCATTTGTAGAAGCCGAAATAAGTAAGCTACCTAAACCTGATTTAGATGTATTAAAATTGGATGGTTCACGCGCTATGAGTGGAAGTCTCCAAATGGGTGATAATCCTATCATAGGAATTAGGAGTTCTTCTGTAGATGATGCAGCCCTAACAGTTGGTGGTGCAAAATCTACTTATCTTCCACTTTTAGGAGATAGAGGCATGGAAGGAGATCTCAATATGGGGGGTAATGCAATTAGAAATATCAAACCTTTTGTAGAAGATGACTCAAGTCAAGCTGCACAAAATGCGCAATTAAATGATGTTATTAACTTTGGGTATTTTCACCAGCAGAGAGGTGATTTAAAAAGAGAAATAAATGATGTTTCTGCAGAAGCATTAAATAGAAAAAATCCTGATCCAATGGAAAATGACATTGATATGGCTAATCATAGCATTATTAACTTGAAAGATCCAAAGTCAACAGATAGCTTTCACGCTTCCAATGTTAACTATGTTAATAGGTCAATTACTGATAATAACGCTGTAATTAACACTTTGATTACAGATAAAGTCAGTGAAGCAGAAAAACTTAATATTAAAGCAAACCGACAAGAGAATGAATTCTCTTTTGTTATGGATGATGAACTATTTCGAGAAGATGATGATGATATTGTCAAAGTTGGAAAGAAAGATAGAGATTTTTATCAAATTAAAAAAGAGACTTATCGATTTAAAATTAAGTATGATTCTTCTATCGGTTATTATAGCACTCGATTAACAATTGATTTAAAATCGTTACATTTAGGTGAGTATACATTAGCTTTTGAAATGTATTTTGGTAATAAAGTGGATAAAGATGAAGCGGTTGTTAACGCAGTGAGTGAAACTTTGAATGTATCACGTAATAATACAAATACTTTTTCTGACCACAGTAGAACAATTATTAATTTTCATAAATATGGAAACATTGGGATTATTGATTTAGATATTGATTTAACTTTAAAGTACAGGAGTGGTGAAACTTATGATGCAGAAACAAACATCTTTGTAGTTGTTTATGGTGTAAGTGGTCATCAGAATGACGTTGACTCACGAATTTGGGATAGATTCTATTTTATCAGAGATAAAATCGTCTATTATGAAGCACCTATTAATATGGGTAACCGACAAATAAAAGGATTAATTGATGGAAATGAAAACGGTGATGCTGTTAATGTGAAACAACTAAATGAAGCAGAAACTAATGTTGTAAATTATGTTAATAGAGAAATTGCAAAAGTAAATAGTGAAATTGCAAAAGAAAATCCTACTATTAATGAAAATAAAACTTTTTATAGAATCAATAGTAAAATATATATTAAGTAATAATTTAAAGATTTCTTTAATAAAAGATTTGTATTTTTCTGATAATGTTGAAGGTAGAACAACAAATACATATGCGTTTGTGCCTACTGGTGATAACGGAGCTGATTTAACTTTTTATTATGTCTTCCAGCATAGTGCAAGTACAAATAGTGTAATGTCTATGAGATTTAAAATTCAGTTCATAAGGATATATTTATATATTTTTGTTGATAAAAGCAAAGTAGTAATTTCAGAAAATCCTACAATTGATGAACCATCTTTAAGATCATTTAATATTCCAAAAAAATCTTTAGGAAAGCAAGTTTGGTTTTGGATTTGGGTAAAAGGCGCAGTTATGAATATAATTTTTAGTGGAATTAGTGCTCCAATTAATATAGGTAATGTTTTTGCAGGTACTACTATAGGAAGAGTAAATGTACAAGATAATCCTTTCACTAAAAAGAGAGGATTAATAACTAGAAATATTTATGATAATAGCAGTGAAGCTTATCAGAGAGTAAAAGAATTTGAAAAGAGCGAAGGAACTATTATATAAAAAATATAAATAAATATATATGGGACATAGTAATGGACTACTTGAAAAACCATCAAGAACAGGAAAAGGAGAAAAGGTTCAAAAAGGAATAGGCTTCAAATTAACTCCAGACAACCATTTCGATTTGCAAAATAAAAGAATAACTAACATTTCCGCTCCAATGGATGACCATGACGCAACCACTAAAAAATTCGTCTCTGATTTATTAAAGACAAAAGCGGGAACTACATACGTTAATAATGAACTAGCTAAATAGGCTAACTCATCAGCTTTAAAGGATTACGCTTTAATTTCTGATTTAGGAACCTTAGCAATCGAATTCAATGATGCATTACAAGACAAAATCGATTACAATGATTTAGCAACTAAGACGCAAGTAGATAATAAAACAAAGCAATACATCACCGTCTATGCAGAAGAAAATGGACCTCTGATTAAAAATAGTCTCCAATACAGTTTCGGTAATGGAAGTGAAAAAAATAAGCAATATGGTTGGCCTAGTCCAGTAGACGGTAAAATAGTTCGTGGCAGCATTTGTGCTTGCGCTGGCAATCTGCAAGCATCTGAAGTGATAGTCGGGTTAGTTCTGAATGGTGTTGATAAAGATGTAAAAATTGCCAAACCTGCCAATGAATGGTCAAATCACACTATTTTCAGTAATCCGATTACGATAAAAGCTGGCGACAGAATCAATTTTCGAAGCAAAACATCGAATTCATCCGTAACACACGCGATGGTAAACTTATTGATCGAAATTGATATGTAATTGCAAGCTGTCTAGATAATATGCAAATGAGTTTAGGAAACGCGTTTCATCCAGACAATAAAAGCTACGGTTGATTAAAATAATTGATGACATATGTCTACAGGGGATTCCCGGAAACGCGTTTCATCCAGCTACCGTTAGCTAAAATAATTAATGACTCATGTCTACAGGGGATTCCCGGAAACGCGTTTCATCCAGCTACCGTTAGCTAAAATAATTAATGACTCATGTCTACAGGGGATTCCCGGAAACGCGTTTCATCTAGACAATACAACTCACGCATCTTACGTTAACTACACAACTCAGGTTTGCCTGATGCGCATGGGTGGATGATGTATATGGTTGGATAAAAATATAATAAAATAATATAATGGTAGCTAAAAAGAATATTTTCGATTGGAATCATATTTCAGACAAATTATCAGCTGATGAAGTAGACGAACTAAAATCTTATTATCTAGGCTATCATAGGAAATGTTGGGCTTATAAAAGGGCTTACAAAAGATACAAATTACTCAAATTCATTGGTAATTCACTCTCTGTCCTCACCGCTTCAGGTGGAATTGCTAGCGCTATTGCGACAGGAGGTATTAGTCTAATAGCGATTAGTATCGTGGCATTATTAGTTAAAGGATACATGGAACACAAAGGTTTAGACTTAAAAATTCAAAATTGCATCTATGCCTACCAAAGCTACCAACATTTGTTAATAATGATTCGAGAAGCGATGCGCTCAGGTGATCTTAACCGAGAAAGTTTAATTAATCAAATGACAAGCGTTGACAATTTTGTGATTGATAATAGCCCGATTATTGATAAATATTTAAAGATGTATGATGAAACTAAATAGTCAGTCACGCTAGTACGCTGTTTTACTGTATATGGTCATTTACACAAACCATGCATTTAAGCGCACACTAAAACAGTGTACGCTAACCACACATCATACGCTAACTACACAAGCTATTCATCACACGCTGCCACTGTACACTAAAAAATATTTAGATAATCATATATAATAAAAATTTAGTGTGATATGCGTCTCACGCTTACCCACCGTACGCTAACCCACACATCTTATGCAGACTACGCATCTTACACTAAAAATTAGCGTGGTTGTCCTCGCTACCCCAATTACTACACTACTGAACTGAATGATTTTCCTGAACACGTTCGTAAAAATGCTAACTAATACAAAGGATACTAGCTTTCTTTGTTTCATTTACCGTACGTGGGAAAACATATCCGCAAAAAATAACCATCATATGATTACTACAAAGAAACTTTAACGACTAGGCAGGAAATACAAAAAAACATAAAATATTTGGCAGTAACATAGAATATAATGTCGTTTTCGCAAAAGTTAATTTTTTGATTTCTAATTTTGCTGTTTAATTTTCCAGAGATGGTTTGAAGGTGTCAAGAGGAACCTCAAAACAAAATTAAGAAGTGAGCCTCAACAAACCAAACCAAAAAAGGGAAAAGACCATTTCAAGGCAAGCATGATGTCAAGGAAGAATTTTATCATATTTTGTAAAGTGAAAAAAAAGCAGCAAGCAAAACAAAGTTTATCTCGTTTTTTTTGCTTGTAAAAAGTTATGTGAAAATAAAAAATATCATTATGGTTATTTTCCTGGTTGTCAATGGACGTGCGCGAATGTGTGACTTGTGCCTTCGGGCAGGGCCGGGTTGTTCAAACTTCGATTAAGCTAACCCAGGGTTAGGGAGAATTTTGATTCCAGTTTTGTAACTTTTTGGCGGCCCAAATGTGTAAAAAGCGCAATCAATCAAACGAAGGATATATACATCGGTTGTAAGCGTTACCGTTGCGTTACAGTGTGACGTCACTGTGCATGCGCAGTCGAGTGAAAAGAAACGTGGTCAGTGCGGGCGGTGCTCGAGTTTAATGATAGCACCAAGTTAAATTTTCTGAAGATTTGTACTGCCTTTTAACCAGTTGTTCGCCCCCAAGTCGGGATAGAGGTATGTTTAGAGGTTGTTATCCTTTTCGTCGTTATTAGGTTCTTTTTGCCGATTGTTTATTGCCTCAAAACAATTTGTAATTTCGTCGACAATCGACATCTGTTGTTCATAATCGTTCAGTGCATGACTTCTATTCATTCAGTTCATTGTAATTGTAAGGTAGTTAAGGTCAATTGGTCATTGCATCCTTTATTTCAGTTTTTACGTATTGGATCATCATTAAAGTTGCCATATTTGTCTACACGTCGTGGTTTATTGATGGCTCCGATTCAGTCCGAAAATCTATCGCCGTAACATCGGTAAAAATGCAGAAATTAGTCGTTCTCGCTTTGCGTATTACCGAGTTTCAATTTTACGTTGACACACTCATTCCGCAAACACATGATCACAAGAATCTGTTTTAAACCTGTTTAATGAATTAAACACACGAGAAATTACATTACGTATAATTCAATTAACAACAATAACACGCTATGTCTTATTTCATTTCAATCGAATTACGCTTTCTTCGAAACGATCTGCTATCAAATGAACTTAACACACAACAAATATGCAAATACAGTTATAACATAAAGGAAATGAGAGTTTCAAATGTTCAGAACTTTAACTATGAAGACTAAATGTTTTGAAATAGGATGAGAAAATTTAATTATATAATTCAGAACGTATAAAGTGAAATGGACGTTTTAGATGTTCTTGACTTAATCCATGAAGAATTAGATGATGCCATTGAATAGGTCGTCAAAATTAGACTGAAAATCCATCTGCTGTGTTAGTTGCTCTTCCAGTATGAGGTTTTGCTGGGTCGACTGGTGCTCTGGAAGCAAAGCTTGAAAATCTACCTGACAGCTGCTGGTCTGGCTGAGTTACTACTGCTGTTGTCGCTTGCTTAGGTTTCTTTGCCCGTTTTTTTTTATCTTGAGCGGCTTCACTTTGGGCGTGTTGTGCTCCTCGACTGCAACTGAAGATTGGGGTGACTTTGATGCTTGCTGCGAAACTTGCTTGCGTTTTTTATTTTCTGTAGGTACCTCTTTTTCGCCAACTTCTTTAGAAGGTTGAGTTTTCTTCGTTTTTCCCTTAGGTATTTCACCTTCTAAGAACTCTAACCACCTTGCGTTGGCTTCCTCCAGTTGTTGGCTTTTCTTTCGGGTCAAATGATTCCTCAGTTGAACATCTGTAAACTTGTACTCAACCCTTGCAAAACCAGGAGGAACTGTAAACGGTGCTCGGCGAATATTGAAGCATTTTAAACGGAACCCCTCGTAACTCTTCTTGACATCGCCCATCACACGCCCAAGATGAGCCAGCACGTTAGCCTTGATCACTTCATTGACACATCTCGATGTGGTAGCATGAGCGATTAGACCCAGACAGAAATTCATTTGATGGTTCAACAAATCTAACCACTTTCGATCCATCTTTTCCTCTTCTGTTTCAACATTCTCAGTCTGTACTTGTTCTACTGGTGGAACAGTATTAACTACAAACGCCATGGGTGTACTTTGATACGTTTGTGTGGCTTGTGCGTTGATAGTTGTTTGAGCAGCCATGACTAGTTCCACAATGAGAAAACAACTGGGGAGCTGTACTCTTGAAATGTGAGTCACACGTCGTCGAATAAATCAAAAAGTTAAAAAACTGTCAGTCAAAAGTTGTTCAACAAAGGAAGTCGTCGGATAAATCAAAAAGAAGCGCCGTCGGATGAATCAAAAGGCATGATTTCAATTAAATGATAAGTGAGAAAATGGAAGGGTAGTCACTTAAGCTTATAATTATTATTCAAATAGAAGGTACTCGTACGGCAAAGTATACATGTGGCCCCAGATTTCCTCAAGTAATTGAGCGTCTGAAGAGAAGTTACAAGCCCTCCGAACATTTTGATGGCAAGACTTTAAAACTTTTAACTCATCCATACAATAGAATAAGTGACGGGTATTCTAGAAACCCATACATGTTAAGTAAGGAATATGTCACTGGCATGATTAAGTATCTAATTGAAAATGGTTTAGTTATGATCGAGGGACAAGGATTTAGTACCGATCATTTTTATTCCGTTACTATCAAAGGTAGGAAAATGTTGTGTGAAGGTATCGGAAGGATAATTCAGTTCAATTGCTCCAAGAAAAGAGATCACTACACATTGTTCATTTCCAAATTTTTCACTGGAAGAGGATGGAATGATATGTGTATAAACCCTAATTGTAAAAACAAAGTAATCCGTGACAATGAATACGCTTCCCTTCATGACCTTGGATTAGACCGTGAGAATGCCTTGAACAATGGCTTCTCCATTTGTGGAAAATGTGCTAGAGATAAATTCTTCGAACAAAATCCCAATCAAGGTATTTGCTATAATTATGATGAAAAACAATTTGAAGAATCCTTGTAGGAGTACGAGTAATTCTATGGGCAAACAGGGTATAAGCAAAGCGTGACAAGGCTGTTGAGTTGTAAAGTATTGAAAAACCCCCACGTATACTTTTGTTGTGTGTGACTGTAAAAGGAGTCTTATTATTAAGTCTTCATCGTATACTTTTGAGTGAAAAAAAAATATTTGTATAACAAAGAGAAGTTTTTTGTGGCTTATGCGCGCTTGCGTAGCTGTAATGTTCCTATTCCTCTACTTCTCACTCTCATTCTTTCCTTTTGCGACCATCTCTCCTATTCAGTCCCCCAGCATATTGTGCGCTTGCGTAGCTCCAATGTTCCTATTTCTCTACTTTTCATTCATTCTCTCCTATTCCAACCATCTTCTACCGTCGCCATCTTGAATTCATTAGCCATCCACTTTTGTCCCACTTTTTCCCCATACATTTCCTTTACCCAATGAAAAAATGGGAAATTGAGTCTATAAGTACCCCCTTAACTACTGCTGCCAAGAGTAAAAAATATACATTTTTTAGCCAAATGTCGTTTTATAGTCAAAAATACAGTTTTTACTGCTAGAAAATGTTCGGAAAGAAAACTGCAGATGTCAAATGTGTATTTTTAACTCTTAACAATGTTGAGTTTGGTCTTCATATACTCAAAACCACAGTTTTTACCGCTGGAAAATGTTAGGACTGGAAAATGCACATGTCAAATGTGTATTTTTAACTCTTAAAATCTTGCAGCAGCGAAACCTCTATAATTGAGCCAAAATCGACATTTACATCTTACAAATCGTCTTTACATCTTGCAGCGAAACTGTGCTGCACAGACTTGGATCTGTGCATTTTAGGCAAATTTGACGTAAAAATGTTGATTATGTCCCAAAAACAGAGTTTCGATTCTCTGCAAGGCTGGAAAAAGCATATTTCAATCAAATGGCGATTTTGGCTCAAAAACACAGCTTTAGCTATATTAAGCTGTAAAAACTTAAAACTGACCATTTTAGCCAGATTTCACTTGAAATGTTGATTATGGCGGAAAAAAAAGTTTTCGTTGCTCTAAGATGTTAAGAGTATAAAAATATACATTTAAGCCAAATTGGACCTAAAATGTCGTTTTGTACTCAAAAATACAGTTTTTACTGCTGGAAATTGTGAGGACTGGAAAATGCAGATGTCAAATGTGTATTTTTAACTCTTAACATCTTGCAGCAGCGAAACCTCTATAATTGGGCCAAAATCGACATTTGAGGTCTAATTGGAATGAAAAGTGATTTTCCAGTCTTAACATCTTGCAGCGAATCTGTGCTGTACAGACTTGGATCGCAAATTTGAGGTGAAATGTCGATTATGTCCCAAAAACAAAGTTTCGGTTCTGCAAGATGTAAAAACTGGAAAAAGCACTTTTCAATCAAATTAGACATCAAATGGCGGTTTTGGCTCAAAAACATAAGCTGTGAAAACTTGAAACTGACCAATTTGACGTGAAATGTCGATTATGGCTGAGAACACAGTTTTCGCTTCTGTAAGATGTTAAGACTAGCAAATATACATTGCAGCCAAACTGGACCTAAAGTGTTGTTTTATACATTTGACGTCTAATTTGATTGAAAAGTGCTTTTTCCAGTCTTTACATCTGGCAGCGAAACTGTGCTGTACAGGCTTGGATCTGCGCATTTTAGGCAAATTTGACGTGAAATGTTGATTATGTCCCAAAAACACAGTTTCGAATCTCTGCAAGACTGGAAAAAGCATATTTCAATCAAATTAGACATCAAATGGCGATTTTGGCTCAAAAACACAGCTTTGGCTATTGTAAGCTGTGAAAACCAAAGTCACCAATTTGATATCAAATGTCGATTATGGCTGAGAACACAGTTTTCGCTTCTGTAAGATGTTAAGACTAGAAAATATACATTGCAGCCAAATTGGACCTAAAATGTTGTTTTATACATTTGACGTCTAATTTGATTGAAAAGTGCTTTTTGGAGTCCTTACATCTTGCAGCGAAACTGTGCTGTACAGGCTTTGATCTGCGCATTTTAGGCAAATTTGACGTGAAATGTTGATTATGTCCCAAAAACACAGTTTCGAATCTCTGCAAGACTGGAAAAAGCATATTTCAATCAAATTAGACATCAAATGGCGGTTTTGGCTCAAAAACACAGCTTTGGCTATTGTAAGCTGTGAAAACTTGAAACTGACCAATTTGACGTGAAATGTCGATTATGGCTGAGAACACAGTTTTCGCTTCTGTAAGATGTTAAGACTAGCAAAGATACATTGCAGCCAAATTGGACCTAAGGTGTTGTTTTATACATTTGACGTCTAATTTGATTGAAAAGTGCTTTTTCCAGTCTTTACATCTTGCAGCGAAACTGTGCTGTACAGGCTTGGATCTGCGCATTTTAGGCAATTTTATATGTGAAATGTTGATTATGTCCCAAAAACACAGTTTCGAATCTCTGCAAGACTGGAAAAAGCATATTTCAATCAAATTAGAAATCAAATGGCGATTTTGGCTCAAAAACACAGCTTTGGCTATTGTAAGATGTAGAAACTTGAAACTGACCATTTTAGCCAGATTTCACTTGAAATGTCGATTATGGCGGAAAAAAAAGTTTTCGCTGCTCTAAGATGTTAAGAGTAAGAAATATACATTTAAGCCAAATTGGACCTAAAATGTCGTTTTGTACTCAAAAATACAGTTTTTACTGCTGGTAATTGTGAGGACTGGAAAATGCAGATGTCAAATGTGTATTTTTAACTCTTAACATCTTGCAGCAGCGAAACCTCTATAATTGGGCCAAAATCGACATTTGACGTCTAATTGGAATGAAAAGTGCTTTTTCCAGTCTTAACATCTTGCAGCGAAACTGTGCTGTACAGACTTGGATCGCAAATTTGAGGTGAAATGTCGATTATGTCCCAAAAACAAAGTTTCGGTTCTGCAAGATGTAAAGACTTTTCAATGAAATTAGACATCAAATGGCGGTTTTGGCTCAAAAACATAAGCTGTGAAAACTTGAAACTGACCAATTTGACGTGAAATGTCGATTATGGCTGAGAACACAGTTTTCGCTTCTGTAAGATGTTAAGACTAGCAAATATACATTGCAGCCAAACTGGACCTAAAGTGTTGTTTTATACATTTGACGTCTAATTTGATTGAAAAGTGCTTTTTCCAGTCTTTACATCTGGCAGCGAAACTGTGCTGTACAGGCTTGGATCTGCGCATTTTAGGCAAATTTGACGTGAAATGTTGATTATGTCCCAAAAACACAGTTTCGAATCTCTGCAAGACTGGAAAAAGCATATTTCAATCAAATTAGACATCAAATGGCGATTTTGGCTCAAAAACACAGCTTTGGCTATTGTAAGCTGTGAAAACCAAAGTCACCAATTTGATATCAAATGTCGATTATGGCTGAGAACACAGTTTTCGCTTCTGTAAGATGTTAAGACTAGAAAATATACATTGCAGCCAAATTGGACCTAAAATGTTGTTTTATACATTTGACGTCTAATTTGATTGAAAAGTGCTTTTTGGAGTCCTTACATCTTGCAGCGAAACTGTGCTGTACAGGCTTTGATCTGCGCATTTTAGGCAAATTTGACGTGAAATGTTGATTATGTCCCAAAAACACAGTTTCGAATCTCTGCAAGACTGGAAAAAGCATATTTCAATCAAATTAGACATCAAATGGCGGTTTTGGCTCAAAAACACAGCTTTGGCTATTGTAAGCTGTGAAAACTTGAAACTGACCAATTTGACGTGAAATGTCGATTATGGCTGAGAACACAGTTTTCGCTTCTGTAAGATGTTAAGACTAGCAAAGATACATTGCAGCCAAATTGGACCTAAGGTGTTGTTTTATACATTTGACGTCTAATTTGATTGAAAAGTGCTTTTTCCAGTCTTTACATCTTGCAGCGAAACTGTGCTGTACAGGCTTGGATCTGCGCATTTTAGGCAATTTTATATGTGAAATGTTGATTATGTCCCAAAAACACAGTTTCGAATCTCTGCAAGACTGGAAAAAGCATATTTCAATCAAATTAGAAATCAAATGGCGATTTTGGCTCAAAAACACAGCTTTGGCTATTGTAAGATGTAGAAACTTGAAACTGACCATTTTAGCCAGATTTCACTTGAAATGTCGATTATGGCGGAAAAAAAAGTTTTCGCTGCTCTAAGATGTTAAGAGTAAGAAATATACATTTAAGCCAAATTGGACCTAAAATGTCGTTTTGTACTCAAAAATACAGTTTTTACTGCTGGTAATTGTGAGGACTGGAAAATGCAGATGTCAAATGTGTATTTTTAACTCTTAACATCTTGCAGCAGCGAAACCTCTATAATTGGGCCAAAATCGACATTTGACGTCTAATTGGAATGAAAAGTGCTTTTTCCAGTCTTAACATCTTGCAGCGAAACTGTGCTGTACAGACTTGGATCGCAAATTTGAGGTGAAATGTCGATTATGTCCCAAAAACAAAGTTTCGGTTCTGCAAGATGTAAAGACTTTTCAATGAAATTAGACATCAAATGGCGGTTTTGGCTCAAAAACATAAGCTGTGAAAACTTGAAACTGACCAATTTGACGTGAAATGTCGATTATGGCTGAGAACACAGTTTTCGCTTCTGTAAGATGTTAAGACTAGCAAATATACATTGCAGCCAAACTGGACCTAAAGTGTTGTTTTATACATTTGACGTCTAATTTGATTGAAAAGTGCTTTTTCCAGTCTTTACATCTGGCAGCGAAACTGTGCTGTACAGGCTTGGATCTGCGCATTTTAGGCAAATTTGACGTGAAATGTTGATTATGTCCCAAAAACACAGTTTCGAATCTCTGCAAGACTGGAAAAAGCATATTTCAATCAAATTAGACATCAAATGGCGATTTTGGCTCAAAAACACAGCTTTGGCTATTGTAAGCTGTGAAAACCAAAGTCACCAATTTGATATCAAATGTCGATTATGGCTGAGAACACAGTTTTCGCTTCTGTAAGATGTTAAGACTAGAAAATATACATTGCAGCCAAATTGGACCTAAAATGTTGTTTTATACATTTGACGTCTAATTTGATTGAAAAGTGCTTTTTGGAGTCCTTACATCTTGCAGCGAAACTGTGCTGTACAGGCTTTGATCTGCGCATTTTAGGCAAATTTGACGTGAAATGTTGATTATGTCCCAAAAACACAGTTTCGAATCTCTGCAAGACTGGAAAAAGCATATTTCAATCAAATTAGACATCAAATGGCGGTTTTGGCTCAAAAACACAGCTTTGGCTATTGTAAGCTGTGAAAACTTGAAACTGACCAATTTGACGTGAAATGTCGATTATGGCTGAGAACACAGTTTTCGCTTCTGTAAGATGTTAAGACTAGCAAAGATACATTGCAGCCAAACTGGACCTAAAGTGTTGTTTTATACATTTGACGTCTAATTTGATTGAAAAGTGCTTTTTCCAGTCTTTACATCTGGCAGCGAAACTGTGCTGTACAGGCTTGGATCTGCGCATTTTAGGCAAATTTGACGTGAAATGTTGATTATGTCCCAAAAACACAGTTTCGAATCTCTGCAAGACTGGAAAAAGCATATTTCAATCAAATTAGACATCAAATGGCGATTTTGGCTCAAAAACACAGCTTTGGCTATTGTAAGCTGTGAAAACCAAAGTCACCAATTTGATATCAAATGTCGATTATGGCTGAGAACACAGTTTTCGCTTCTGTAAGATGTTAAGACTAGAAAATATACATTGCAGCCAAATTGGACCTAAAATGTTGTTTTATACATTTGACGTCTAATTTGATTGAAAAGTGCTTTTTGGAGTCCTTACATCTTGCAGCGAAACTGTGCTGTACAGGCTTTGATCTGCGCATTTTAGGCAAATTTGACGTGAAATGTTGATTATGTCCCAAAAACACAGTTTCGAATCTCTGCAAGACTGGAAAAAGCATATTTCAATCAAATTAGACATCAAATGGCGGTTTTGGCTCAAAAACACAGCTTTGGCTATTGTAAGCTGTGAAAACTTGAAACTGACCAATTTGACGTGAAATGTCGATTATGGCTGAGAACACAGTTTTCGCTTCTGTAAGATGTTAAGACTAGCAAAGATACATTGCAGCCAAATTGGACCTAAGGTGTTGTTTTATACATTTGACGTCTAATTTGATTGAAAAGTGCTTTTTCCAGTCTTTACATCTTGCAGCGAAACTGTGCTGTACAGGCTTGGATCTGCGCATTTTAGGCAATTTTATATGTGAAATGTTGATTATGTCCCAAAAACACAGTTTCGAATCTCTGCAAGACTGGAAAAAGCATATTTCAATCAAATTAGAAATCAAATGGCGATTTTGGCTCAAAAACACAGCTTTGGCTATTGTAAGATGTAGAAACTTGAAACTGACCATTTTAGCCAGATTTCACTTGAAATGTCGATTATGGCGGAAAAAAAAGTTTTCGCTGCTCTAAGATGTTAAGAGTAAGAAATATACATTTAAGCCAAATTGGACCTAAAATGTCGTTTTGTACTCAAAAATACAGTTTTTACTGCTGGTAATTGTGAGGACTGGAAAATGCAGATGTCAAATGTGTATTTTTAACTCTTAACATCTTGCAGCAGCGAAACCTCTATAATTGGGCCAAAATCGACATTTGACGTCTAATTGGAATGAAAAGTGCTTTTTCCAGTCTTAACATCTTGCAGCGAAACTGTGCTGTACAGACTTGGATCGCAAATTTGAGGTGAAATGTCGATTATGTCCCAAAAACAAAGTTTCGGTTCTGCAAGATGTAAAGACTTTTCAATGAAATTAGACATCAAATGGCGGTTTTGGCTCAAAAACATAAGCTGTGAAAACTTGAAACTGACCAATTTGACGTGAAATGTCGATTATGGCTGAGAACACAGTTTTCGCTTCTGTAAGATGTTAAGACTAGCAAATATACATTGCAGCCAAACTGGACCTAAAGTGTTGTTTTATACATTTGACGTCTAATTTGATTGAAAAGTGCTTTTTCCAGTCTTTACATCTGGCAGCGAAACTGTGCTGTACAGGCTTGGATCTGCGCATTTTAGGCAAATTTGACGTGAAATGTTGATTATGTCCCAAAAACACAGTTTCGAATCTCTGCAAGACTGGAAAAAGCATATTTCAATCAAATTAGACATCAAATGGCGATTTTGGCTCAAAAACACAGCTTTGGCTATTGTAAGCTGTGAAAACCAAAGTCACCAATTTGATATCAAATGTCGATTATGGCTGAGAACACAGTTTTCGCTTCTGTAAGATGTTAAGACTAGAAAATATACATTGCAGCCAAATTGGACCTAAAATGTTGTTTTATACATTTGACGTCTAATTTGATTGAAAAGTGCTTTTTGGAGTCCTTACATCTTGCAGCGAAACTGTGCTGTACAGGCTTTGATCTGCGCATTTTAGGCAAATTTGACGTGAAATGTTGATTATGTCCCAAAAACACAGTTTCGAATCTCTGCAAGACTGGAAAAAGCATATTTCAATCAAATTAGACATCAAATGGCGGTTTTGGCTCAAAAACACAGCTTTGGCTATTGTAAGCTGTGAAAACTTGAAACTGACCAATTTGACGTGAAATGTCGATTATGGCTGAGAACACAGTTTTCGCTTCTGTAAGATGTTAAGACTAGCAAAGATACATTGCAGCCAAATTGGACCTAAGGTGTTGTTTTATACATTTGACGTCTAATTTGATTGAAAAGTGCTTTTTCCAGTCTTTACATCTTGCAGCGAAACTGTGCTGTACAGGCTTGGATCTGCGCATTTTAGGCAATTTTATATGTGAAATGTTGATTATGTCCCAAAAACACAGTTTCGAATCTCTGCAAGACTGGAAAAAGCATATTTCAATCAAATTAGAAATCAAATGGCGATTTTGGCTCAAAAACACAGCTTTGGCTATTGTAAGATGTAGAAACTTGAAACTGACCATTTTAGCCAGATTTCACTTGAAATGTCGATTATGGCGGAAAAAAAAGTTTTCGCTGCTCTAAGATGTTAAGAGTAAGAAATATACATTTAAGCCAAATTGGACCTAAAATGTCGTTTTGTACTCAAAAATACAGTTTTTACTGCTGGTAATTGTGAGGACTGGAAAATGCAGATGTCAAATGTGTATTTTTAACTCTTAACATCTTGCAGCAGCGAAACCTCTATAATTGGGCCAAAATCGACATTTGACGTCTAATTGGAATGAAAAGTGCTTTTTCCAGTCTTAACATCTTGCAGCGAAACTGTGCTGTACAGACTTGGATCGCAAATTTGAGGTGAAATGTCGATTATGTCCCAAAAACAAAGTTTCGGTTCTGCAAGATGTAAAGACTTTTCAATGAAATTAGACATCAAATGGCGGTTTTGGCTCAAAAACATAAGCTGTGAAAACTTGAAACTGACCAATTTGACGTGAAATGTCGATTATGGCTGAGAACACAGTTTTCGCTTCTGTAAGATGTTAAGACTAGCAAATATACATTGCAGCCAAACTGGACCTAAAGTGTTGTTTTATACATTTGACGTCTAATTTGATTGAAAAGTGCTTTTTCCAGTCTTTACATCTGGCAGCGAAACTGTGCTGTACAGGCTTGGATCTGCGCATTTTAGGCAAATTTGACGTGAAATGTTGATTATGTCCCAAAAACACAGTTTCGAATCTCTGCAAGACTGGAAAAAGCATATTTCAATCAAATTAGACATCAAATGGCGATTTTGGCTCAAAAACACAGCTTTGGCTATTGTAAGCTGTGAAAACCAAAGTCACCAATTTGATATCAAATGTCGATTATGGCTGAGAACACAGTTTTCGCTTCTGTAAGATGTTAAGACTAGAAAATATACATTGCAGCCAAATTGGACCTAAAATGTTGTTTTATACATTTGACGTCTAATTTGATTGAAAAGTGCTTTTTGGAGTCCTTACATCTTGCAGCGAAACTGTGCTGTACAGGCTTTGATCTGCGCATTTTAGGCAAATTTGACGTGAAATGTTGATTATGTCCCAAAAACACAGTTTCGAATCTCTGCAAGACTGGAAAAAGCATATTTCAATCAAATTAGACATCAAATGGCGGTTTTGGCTCAAAAACACAGCTTTGGCTATTGTAAGCTGTGAAAACTTGAAACTGACCAATTTGACGTGAAATGTCGATTATGGCTGAGAACACAGTTTTCGCTTCTGTAAGATGTTAAGACTAGCAAAGATACATTGCAGCCAAATTGGACCTAAGGTGTTGTTTTATACATTTGACGTCTAATTTGATTGAAAAGTGCTTTTTCCAGTCTTTACATCTTGCAGCGAAACTGTGCTGTACAGGCTTGGATCTGCGCATTTTAGGCAATTTTATATGTGAAATGTTGATTATGTCCCAAAAACACAGTTTCGAATCTCTGCAAGACTGGAAAAAGCATATTTCAATCAAATTAGAAATCAAATGGCGATTTTGGCTCAAAAACACAGCTTTGGCTATTGTAAGATGTAGAAACTTGAAACTGACCATTTTAGCCAGATTTCACTTGAAATGTCGATTATGTCGGAAAAAAAGGTTTTCGCTGCTCTAAGATGTTAAGAGTAAAAAGTATACATTTAAGCCAAATTGGACCTAAAATGTCGTTTTATACTCAAAAACACAGTTTTTACTGCTGGAAAGTGTTAGCACTGGAAAATGCGTATGTCAAATGTGTATTTTTAACTCTTAACATCTTGCAGCAGCGACACCTCTATATTTGAGCCAAAATCGACATTTGACGTCTAATTTGATTGAAAAGTGCTTTTTCCAGTCTTTACATCTTGCAGCGAAACTGTGCTGTACAGACTTGGATCTGTGCATTTTGGGCAAATTTGAGGTGAAATGTCGATTATGTCCCAAAAACACAGTTTCGGTTCTGCGAGATGGAAAAAAGCACTTTTCGATTTTGGCTCAAATATAGAGGTTTCGCTGCAGCAAGATGTTAAGAGTTAAAAATACACATTTGACATCTGCATTTTCCAGTCCTAACATTTTCCAGGAGTAAAGTTGAGATAACACAACATTTTAGGTCCAATTTGGCATAAATGTATGTTTTTTACTCTTAACATCTTAGCGCAGCGAAAACTTTTTTTCGCCATAATCGACATTTCAAGTGAAATCTGGCTAAGATGGGCAGTTTCAAGTTTTTACAGCTTACAATAGCCAAAGCTGTGTTTTTGAGCCAAAATCGCCATTTGATGTCTAATTTGATTGAAAAATACTCGTTGTCAACTTTGTCAGATAAGCACAGAATGCACCGGTCCAAAGTCATTTGCTCACCATAATCTTATCAAAAAAGTAGAATCCACTAGTCTGACATTAAAATTCCACTGTATTGTCAAACTTCTCTAAGACGGATACCAAAGGCAAAGAGCAAAGTGTCCATATTAGAAAGTTGTCCATATTGTTGAGGCGTTTTTGACGAGGTCAGTTCTAAGTCTCCAACGACATTTTAGAATGTTTAGTAACTAAAGCAAGTCCAAAAGTGACATGTTCTGGTATTGGTATCACTGAACGATGAAGTGTAGATGTTTGAATTTTTAACCGCCAATAGGAAAATTAATGGAACATACCACAAATCAATCACACCTAGTCCCCAGAGTGCCCTTGTTAAACAAGTTAAATTTGTCTGAATTTGCCCCCTTGGGTCGAGATTGAGTGTCTGTTGTCTTTTTTTTAAAGATGGTTCGTATTATAGAGGATTTTTAAGCCAAAGTACAAGAATTTTGTTGATACACAGGAAAATGTCCGTATGGAGAGTTACACTATACCTTGGATGAAGGAAAATTCTTTCTTTGCACAATGCGTCACTATGATTTCCATGATTTTAGAGACCCCAAATTATGTTTGTTTCATCACATTTTATAATAGTACTCTTGCTTAAGTAGGCTGTCTTACAAAGATCAAAGACAGAGCATTTCATACAGAAAGCATGCATTTATTGGCGTCTTCATTCATTCAGCACTACAAAAAACCAAACATTATGTTCACGCATAATGTTATTTATGTCGAGCCATGACGGTCACGCAATGGTCTGTAACCTGGTTTGTGTCAAGTAATCACTCCAGGTGATAGAGGAGGCGTTCCCTCGAGGATAAAAGCTATTTCTCTCGAGCAATTCGCCCTTCTTCCCTTGGCCCTCGTACCGTCGGTATCTCGGAAGGAAAACATTTTTGTCAGGCAAGTACCTGTTCTCTTTTTCGACTGTTTAGTTCCCTCTTTAACCCTTATATTGTTTCCCAGTAAGTCATATGACGGTAACACGTGTTTTGATACTTGGCCATTCCTTCATTCGCCGTTTACGCGAATATATAGGGCGCAATGCCGATTTAGATGCTAACTTGCATATTCTCGAAGGAATAGAGCTCAAATGGCACGGGGTCGGGGGAAGAACAGTCCTTAAGACCGTCAAATTTGATCTTTCTGTTGTTGAAAAGTTCATGCCTGACATAGTCATATTACAGCTAGGCACTAACGACTTAAGCCATCTTCCTGCAGTGAACGTTGGGTCAGCCATTGAAGATCTTACCCGATCTCTCCATGACTCGCTAAACGTCAAATGTGTGTGTGTCTGTCAAACTATTTACCGAACGGGGACTCCTACCTTTAACAAGAACGTGATCCTCTTAAATCGGTATTTAAAAGTTGTGCTAGAGCCCATACCCTATGCAATGTTCTGGAGTCATAAAGGATTTTGGAGGGCAAAAACTAATTTTATGGCCCGTGACGGTATACACCTCAACGGGCTTGGTCAATACAAGCTCTATCGTAGTTTGAGGGGGGCAGTTCTACGTTGCCTACAATCGTTGTAGCAGCAAATCGGGCATATGTAAGTCATGTAGCAAATTTAAAATATCCTCTTATAATGCCCAGGCATTTTATGATTTTCATTTTATTGCCTTAAGATGTGCCAGTTCCTTTGTTGTTTAAGCCAAGCTGATTTGACAGTTGTTATCTGTTTTCACAGCCCATGTTAGTTGTCGTTGGGTTTTACTCCCACGAGCAATGGCTGTGCTTGTTCGGTTCCTTTGAACCATTGTTGGCTCGTCCAACGTTGATTTATGGCTTTGGCGAAGATTTATTTTATGCTTGCCCCTGCCGTATGAGTGTACAATCCTTTGACCGCCTCTTTATGAGTGGTCCAATGCACTCGGCACTGGCGGTAATGCATTGTTTTGGGAACTTGGCCTTTTTTTCCTTTTTCCATCCGGTGTCGTATCATTGCTCATGAACCAGATTTATGGTGAATTTGTATAGCTGCCCCACCTTAACTGCAACCAAAAATTTAGGATGGAATTCCATCTTGTCATTACGAGGTGTACTCTTTCTTATCAATTTTATTTCGACATTAAATTACATTCCATCGTATTTAATTACCTACTTTTATCTGTTATCGATAAGTCATGCCTCCTAAGAAGCGTCCGGGACAGCCATCAAGGATAGGTCGCCAAACACGTTCTAAACGCGTGCGGACATCAGAGCTGACACCAACGGACCCACCTGTTCCTGAACCAACTATCAACACTCCCGGGTTGGTTTCCTTGGACGTAAACGCTCTCTCCGCTACCATATCGACAGCCATTTCGCAAGCGGTGAAAACAGCATTGTCGAAGGACAATCTCAATGAGATCTTGCGACCAAATACCCTCGAAGACAGCACGTCAATTGAAGTAACAGGGCAGTCTCAAGCCGACCTGTCCTCAGATAGCGTGACCACAGCTGTGAACAGTCATGTCAATAGCCTCACTGGTGCAGGTACAAGCAATGATTCTCTCCTTCTGGGTCCCGACAATCAACCTAAACAAATTTTTACTAGTGTTTCCGTAAATCTTAGTTCCCGGGTAGGTTCTAAAATTAAAGCTAAAATCTGGGCTAACGAATATGTGGAATTTGGGGCCTTATTAACATCCAGCCCTCAAGTTGATAAGTATGCATTATCTATGACACCGTCCACTGCGCCATCAAAACAGCCGCGGCTGACCCTTGAGCCGTACCACGCAACAAAGAAAGTTTCTAACATACAACAGTGGGTTTCCGCATTTAACATTTTTGTCTCGATCTATACTGAGCGGTACCAGAGTGAAACCCCACAGTTGATGAAGTACTGTGAGGTAGTCCGTGACATTGCTTTGTCGAACGGGGATTGGCTCTGGTATGACGAACAATTTCGTTATCTGAGGCAATCTGCACCCGATAAATATCCATGGGATCAAATACATTGGGAACTTTGGTTAAGGGCCTCGGCTAATTTTCGGAGATCACAGTCGATCACCAATAAGCCCCAAACCTCAACACGGCAGCGTTTTCGTTCGAATTTTTTCCCCCGAGGAACGTGTTGGGCATTTCATGCCGGAAAACACTGCCAAGGGTGTCAGTTTGAACACGTTTGCTATAAATGTGGAGCCAAGCACCCAGCAACTCAGTGCTCCGTGCCAACCCCTCAACAGCGTTCTAGTGGAGTTAAACCAAAAGGAAACTCTACTCAAGTTTCAGGCCCTTCACAGCCCGCCAGTAACCCCCGTAAGGGTGGAACGGCTTGAATGCCTCTTACACTGCTATGAGCAAAACAAAAAGCATTTTCTTGTCGATGGTTTCCGTTGTGGCTTTCGTGTTAATTTTGTTGGTGATCGGCTTCCTTATGAATCTCCTAATCTTAAAAGTGTCCTTGACCAACCGGTTATTGCTAGAATGAAATTGCGCAAGGAATGCGACGCAGGCCGAATTGTGGGTCCTTTTAGAATCCCTCCTTTTGCGAACTTTCGTACCTCTCCTTTGGGCGTTGTACCCAAGAAAGACCCGTCTGAATTTCGCTTGATTCATCACTTATCCTACCCAAAGGGAAATTCTGTTAATGATGCTATTCCTGACTATTGTTCCACTGTGAAATACGCATCTGTTAGTGATGCGATCACAGCCATTAAAGCCATTGGGAAGGGTTGTTTTTTAGCTAAAACGGACATTAAGTCGGCTTTTCGTATAATCCCAATTCATCCTGCAGACTATTCCTTGCTGGGTATGAAGTTCGATAATTTGTATTACTTTGACCGGTGCCTCCCCATGGGTCTTTCTTCTTCATGCAACATTTTTGAAGCTTTTAGTACCGCTTTGGAATGGTTGTCTGTTCATCGCCTGGGTGCCTCATCTGTTTTGCACATATTAGACGATTTTTTGTTTATTGCAAAGACCAAAGACCGGTGCGCGGCCGACTTAGGTAACTTTGTTTCTCTATGCCATCATCTAGGAGTACCTCTAGCGCCGGAAAAAACCGTAGGCCCTGATACAGTATTGCAATTTGCAGGCATTACCCTCGATTCGGTGAATGGAGAAGCGCGACTCCCGGTCGAAAAGCTTCAAAAATGTCGCATGCTCTTGCACAATTTTTATAAACGTCGAACAGTCAGGCTAAAGGAACTTCAATCTTTAATAGGCTTACTAAATTTTACTTGCCAAGTTATTGTACCGGGCCGTGCTTTTCTTCGTCGCCTGATCGATCTTACCAAGGGCGTCCGGCAGCCACACCACCACATTCGTTTATGTAAAGGCTCGAAACAGGATCTTCTGTTGTGGATTCGGTTTTTAGACGAGTTCAACGGCAAATCATTTTTTCTCGAAGATTCTTGGGAAACGTCGCATACCCTCGAACTTTATACAGACGCAGCGGGCTCAGTAGGCTTTGGGGCTGTCTTTGGTAAGCACTGGTTTGGCGGCGAATGGCCGGTTACGTGGAGATCTTATAACATTGCAGTTTTAGAGTTATTTCCTATTGTCCTCGCGCTGCACATCTGGGGACATTTAATGACTGATAAGTGTGTCATATTCTTTTCTGATAACGCCGCCGTTGTTGACATTATCAATAAGCAGACGTCGAAACATCAAAAGATTATGGTGTTAATTAGGGATTTAGTGTTAAGTTGCCTCCGACACAATGTATTATTTCACGCAAAACACATTCCTGGGTTTTACAATGCTCGAGCCGATTACATTTCACGTTCTCAGGTAGCCAAGTTCAAGGAACTCTCACCAGATGTATAGACGAGAATCCAACCACAATACCCGCCAACCTACTGCCCAAGAGTTGGTCTCTAACTTGAGTGGCCTGTTGAGCTCAGCATTAACCGAAGGAACTCGGAGATCATATCAACGCGCGTGGGTCGTCTTTCGACAATTTTATGCTCAATTTTATGGCTCCCCTAATCCCACGTTGCCATTATCTCCTGTATGTCTCCCCCTCTATATTTCATATCTTTCCTTTCGCAAATTGGCTTATTCTACGATAACTTTACATCTTTCGGCCATTTCTTACGCTCACAAACTCGGAGGATTTTGTGATCCAACCAAATCTTTTTTAATACAAAAGTTATTGACATCATTAAGTCGCCAAAGAAATTCAGATATTCGTCTGCCCATTACCAGGCCAGTGTTGCATGAGCTCATCCGGTCCCTCGAATACACCAACTCTTCGGCTTTTCAACGCACTCTCTTTTCAGCCATGTTTCTTACTGCTTTTTATGGACTTTTCCGAATTGGCGAGCTTTCGACCAAGAGTGCTCGCTTTGCGTGTTCAGTTGTCCAATACCGTGATCTGCAAATTTTATCGCGTGAGGGCGACCCATGCACGGCTAAGATCACTATCACTGATTATAAACATAATACTGACCACCGGCCATTTGATATCCTAATTACTCAAGATGATTCTGTCTCTTTTTGCCCGGTTAAAACCCTTCTCAAGTACTGCAAGGTTCGAGGTAATCGACCTGGGCCCCTTTTCTGTAATTCTGATCAGACCCCTATTACTGTGTATCAATTTAATACCGAGCTCCAGCGTTGCCTCCAATATTGCGGCTTAGACATAAGTCGATACAAAACCCACAGTTTTCGCATCGGGGGCGCGTGTCACGCTGCCGACAAGGGTTTTTCTGACGCGCAAATTAGAGCTCTTGGTCGACGGAAATCCGATGCCTTTAAGGTTTACCTTCGTTCTGAAAGTATCAATGCCAATTGATTTAATTTTAATAGTCATTCTTTTCCGGCTTTTAGTGCTTACTGACAGCTTCGTAGGTCAGACAAGGGCTGCTATGTTGCTGTCTTTCACCATTTGGCCACTAAAGTAGGTCAGTCAGGGGCTGCTACTTTACGGCCTTTTTAAATTTGCCGTATACAACCACTTATAAAAGTTTATCGAGACTTATAAGGGGGTGCTATAATATTACTTTTCTCATTTCCAATTTTTCAAAACTGGGAGTTTACTGAAGTTGGTCAGACAGGAGCTGCAACTTCACTTTCATTCCTTAATCCTTATCTCACCTGAGTTTTAAATATAAATGTTTACTTTGTCGGGCCTTCGCCTGTTGGTGAAGTCGGTCAGACAGGGGCTGCGGCTTTACTAGCTCCCTTAGGTCCTAACGTAATTTAACTTCTATATGCTATATTATTCTGCAAAATAATTAGTTGCACGTGCTCTTTACTTTTCAATGAAGCCGGTCAGGCAAGGGCTGCGGTTTCACGCTTGCCTGTTAAAGCTAAACAGGCCTGTTGCTAGCAATTTCTATTTATCATTAGGTATAACATCAAGATTAAGTCTCATGTTATTCGACTTATTGCGCTACGCTAACTCTGCTTCTGTCTTGGTGGGGCTGCCACAACCGGTGGCATGTGGTGTCTTTTTCGCCCCACCTTTGCTGAACAATGAGAATCTTGTAGATTTAATGTGTTGCCACATTTAAGTGTCCTGGATCATATTAAACACGCCACATGTGTGGCCAATTTCATCCAATTCATGTGTTTAGATTTATTGCGCATTCTTCAGCAAACTAGTGCGACTTCAAGCAGAGTTAGCGTTCCGTAGAGTCATGGATCGATATAAAACCAAACATTATGTTCACGCATAATGTTATTTATGTCGAGCCATGACGGTCACGCAATGGTCTGTAACCTGGTTTGTGTCAAGTAATCACTCCAGGTGATAGAGGGGGCGTTCCCTCGAGGATAAAAGCTATTTCTCTCGAGCAATTCGCCCTTCTTCCCTTGGCCCTCGTACCGTCGGTATCTCGGAAGGAAAACATTTTCCCGCCCTCCCATCCCCTGTTACCGGACATCAGATTGTTCGCTTACATTTAGAAATGTGGGCGCGTCTTTTTCGCCCCACCTTTGCTGAACAATGAGAATCTTGTAGATTTTATGTGTTGCCACATTTAAGTGTCCTGGATCATATTAAACACGCCACATGTGTGGCCAATTTCATCCAATTCATGTGTTTAGATTTATTGCGCATTCTTCAGCAAACTAGTGCGACTTCAAGCAGAGTTAGCGTTCCGTAGAGTCATGGATCGATATAAATAATAATTCTTCTGCTTCCAGGGCTGCTGAAAGCACAAAATCAAGCACAAATTCGAGATCCCTCTCTACATCAGGTACGTCCATAAAGAATAATGTACATAAATCAAATTAAAAAATGCATTTCTTAACCTAGCCTAATTGTTCACTGATATTTTATTAAAATGTAGATCTATTGATATTTTTATAGAAACAACACTTAATAATTTAATGGAGTGCAACATCAAGTTATTGATGTCCACAATGGTCAAAAGTTCACACTGCTATTACACTGACAACATGATTAGTGTGCAGAGAATCCCGTTACTAATCAGAGCTAGTGGGATTTGCAACTGGTCTAGAGGATTTTATTATTCGCTAGCGAGTTTTAGGAGGCAAAAATGTCTGACAAAACTTTTAACATCACAAAGTCACATAGGTAGAGCCAATGTATGCATTTTTGTTGGTGTCAATCACTACAGGCAAAATAGAATAAGCTAATTTATACTACAAACAGGTATTTCATGAAACTCTAATTTCAAAACTCACTAAACACAAGTAGATTAGGCACTTAATGACTGTAAGTAATCAACGACAACAAGAGTTCTGCTATTTATAAGATAGGTAATGACAATCTCTAAACAATGATGAATTACTACATGCATCTTCAACATCGGCTTTGTAAATGTGTACAACCCTGAATTAGAGTGCAGGTGGTTCTCAATTAAAATGAAATTTAAAGCAGAATAATGGCAAAATTGAAATTTGTTCTTGCATTACCTGACCATCTCAGCGACTGGTATTGCTTATTATGGCTCTCAAATGTGCAATGTCATTTGTGTAAAGGTTTCTTTGGCACACCCTTCTACAGTGAAGGCACCAAAGGTAAAAACTCAATACCTTGTGTTTGTTATGTGGTAATTATGTGATATTGTCTTGCGTGTTCATGTACATGATTGTGTATTAATTACATTGAGTACATTAATGTTTGCTTTTACTGTGACTCAATATTTAGATGCTTCTGTCAGGAAAAGCTCACTTATCAATCTTGTCACTATCATGTCCTTTCATTTATCTATTTAATACAACAAAACGTACAATACTTACAGAAATTGCAGTACCAACCATGCTTACATTACTTTGCCCTGTCTTTTCTAACATTTTCTATTTTCTCCCTGTAAAATGTAACTCTTAGGTTAATATCTTTTACTTTGTAAATCTGCTTTACAGTTTTAGCCCCGTTACACAGCATTATATCACATTATGTCATTATATCTCCAGAATCGTCCATATAATTAAATCTGCATTCGCTACTTGCACATGACCCATAATCCCTTGCGTTTTTGGGGGTAACCAGTAGAAGAAATGCATGGTATCATGACAAAAATTAGTTCGGTGAGCTCGCAAAACCAGCTACTAATGCTTAAAAATGCACCAGAATTTACCAAAATCATGATAGGAGAAATTTGTACTAGTTTAAAACTAAATGTAGAGAATTTTTTTTTTGTCCATACATCGTCTGTAAAATTACAAGACGATGTATGGACAAAAAAAAAAAATTCTCTACATTTAGTTATAAACTAGTACGAATTTCTCCTATCATGATTTTGGTAAATTCTAGTGCATTTTTAAGCATTAATAGCTTGTTTTGCGAGCTCACCGAACTAATTTTTGTCATGATACTATACATTTCTTCTACTGGTTACCCCCCCAAAACGCAAAGGATTATGGTTATGTGCAAGTAGCGAATACATCTACATGGTGGCATGTTTTTCTGGGGCGACTTTTCACCTTCAGTTATTTCAATACTGATAACTTGGAAAGTAATGAGCAAACCTACCTCTGTGTGGACGACACTTTCAGCAGTTCAGTTGCCTTCTCCAATGCCTTCGCCAGCCTGTCTTCTACATTTGTTGCAATGATACTGCTTTCTACGTTAATATATACAAATGTTCGTATTTCTGAAACTTCCATTTCTCGTATTACTTAAAATTAAAATCTATAAATTGTTTTCGGGATTTTCCGAGGTTAAAAAGTCTTTAAAACCGACGTTTCAACCAGTTTTGCACATGACGTATCGTGATCGCTACATGATGTGTGTGATCACTACATGGCGTGTAAATGATGTTAAAACGCGCGGGAAATGCTGGCCTGTCAAGTATTTTTACATTTTGTGATAACTCATCGTCCCTTGCAGTTTCTTTCACGATCAAAGAAGGAGTTCAGGATTGGTTTCCATGTATCAACGTGGTCAAAATTGTCAAAATAACATTCCTTGTGCTTGCCATAATACTGTGTATGTAGGAGAAACTTGGCGCCTTTTCCAAACAAGGAAGAAAGAACACATGGACAAAGTCAGACTAACAATAGAAGACCTTCATAAAGAAAATACTATATCGGCCGAAAAACGGATGGGAAAGCATGGCACACCACGGAGTGCCAAAGTGATGTTGACTGGGGGAACGCAGAGATCATAGCAAGGGAGAGAGGATTAAAACAGAGGAAAGTTCTTGAAGGAATTGATTCACTACGACATAGATATTACGGAATGAGAGTACTTGATTTTAACATCATTTACACGTTGTGTAGTGATCTCGACACGTCATGTACGGTTATACATGTCATGCAGTGATCACGATACGTCATGTGCGGTTACAAAGTTGAACGTCACAAAAACGATCCGCCATTTTGATAACTTTTTAACATCCTGAAGAAGACCAGTAAAACTGGTCAAAACGTCGGTTTTAAAGACATTTTAACCTCGGATAATCCCAAAAACAATTTATAGATTTTAATTTTTTTTTATACAAGTTTTGTTGTTTTATAATTATGTACTCCTTTTAGTTTTAGTCTATATTACACTGGCTGAAAATTTGTTTCAATTTACATCTTTAAGATACTGGCCGAGATTACTTTACACAGAGAAATCAAGTATGCAATTTATATTCAATTTTGTGTTACCTGAGCACCCTGCTTACCACCATTGCCAATTACTCTTACTTGAGATTATCGAAATACTGATTTCCGATTCGCCATGAACATCAAAATTTAACTGATAGATTAAAACAACGCAATAGAGCTGAGTTAACCAACATTTGAAAGAACAATGGTAGAAACGCTTTATGAACTCCTTGTATAGGGAAGATATTTGTTTACAAACATTGTTTTTGTTATTTAAATGCTCATGATGTTGAACAAAAGAATTCTTTGTTTCATCAGCCAATAGTTCTCTGGTTGGCATATTAATAACAATAGGTGACATCACTGATATCTTTGCTATACTGTAATGTCATAATTTGAGAGAGTAGAGACGGGAAAATATCTACAACACTGCATTCAAATCGTAACAGGGGCTCTCAAAGAATCAATTACCTGCAATTTCATCTAACAACGTTGGTTTCCAAAGAGACGAACTGGAAGGAACGATTAGGAGTATAGCATCGGCTAAGCGCACACCGAACTTGTTGCAAACTGGAAAGGAGAGAAATCATGGTAATAGGCCATTTTACAGTTGTGTGCTTAGTTACCTGGCCATAAATGCAAGCGAGGCTGGAGGTGACCTTGCTTTGATACAGACCTTCAAGCTTTTCTCATGTAAATGTAAACTAGTTAGCATGAGAACAACTTGATTTGCACAATAAAAGCAGAGAGGTCTGTATCAAAACAAGGTCAACTCCAGCCTCGCTGCCAGTCAGAGGCCAGATCACTTTGCCAACAACTGTAAAATAATCTATTCAAGATAGTAATGTTAGGCTTTGGTTAATTATTTTTCTCCTTAGATGTTACACCATCACATGTAAGAAAACAGCCGTTTTCGATGAACTTAAATTTCTAACCCACTATTCAATACATTTATTTAAAATTCTTAAAGCACTCTGGAACGAAAAATTCCACACTCTTATAATTGTTACTTGATGACAACTGGTGGATTTACAACGTACCTCTCTTTCCATCTGTAGAGGATGTTTCCGAAGCCCAATATAACAATCCTTTTCCCTGGCTTTGTGCCGATAGCCATCTAAGAGCCCTTTAAGTAAGGCAGGTACAAAAGTCGGACCGGATCAACTCGGACCGCCAGTCCGGGTCGGATCAACTCGGATCGACTCGGATCGTCTCGGATCATGAAAAAACCTAACAATTAAATGAAATTGAAACTTTTACCCATTTGAGGGTTAAAATTTCGGTCAAAAATCGTACAAATTAAGAAAGACTCGCGACGCTTCTCCGTGTCGTGCTCTGTAGTCAAGCCGCCATTTTGTCTTTTAAGTGCCAGTTCCTCTCGGACTCGTCTCGTGCTCATCCATCCCTGATCCCGCCGCGTCGATCTCACGATCATGGACCCAGATGAAGGTAAATGTCACTGAATTTGCATCCGTCCACCAAAATGATAGTTTCAGTAATTAAGAATGTTTATGTTTGCTTATTTTTCACAGCTACAGCTACATGTTATGTTAGAATTTAGCAAAAAAAGTTACAAAATTTTAAAGAAGCAAAAAATATTATTGTAAAAACACTTGGCTGTTCGAATCTCAGAATAAGCATTTTCCTTGCTTTACGAGCTTATATATCCTGAAAACAGAACAGAAAAAGACCGAATCTAGAATTAAGTACCATTTTTTTTGTACATGTAAACAGAAGGATTGCGTTACACTCCTCATGGCAACCGCCAGTAGCGTCCATGTCCGCGTCCTAACATTGCAACAAAACGAAGCCTTTATCCAAACTTACGGAGCTCTACACTCCCAAAAACGACTCACTAAACATTATTCAATAATTAATGAGATTCTAAACATAAAAACCGCGATCTGAAGAGTCTTTAATTGCATTGGAACAACATGTCTATGTAGAGTTAGCTTGATAACTATTTAGCTTCTGCTGACTTAGTTAACTTAATAAATGTAGATGTAGATGCGAAGTTTGTTCAGTTCAATTTTCGCGCTAACTACTTGTCGTCACGCTGGTCAAGTGTGGTCAAGTTTTGCTTAATGATTAGCTAAATCTATCAACTTCCTGTTCTCCAAATTAGAAGCCAAACGGAAGTAAAGCGAATTTCTGCGAAATCACGCAGCGTAATAGAAAGGGTTATGACTGAAACTATCAATTTGGTGGGCAGATGCAAATTCATTTCGAAAGATTTACCTTCATCCGGGTCCATGATTGTGGAGATCGACGCGGCGGGATCAGAGAAGGATGAACACGAGACGAGTCCGAGAGAAACTAGTACTTAGAATACAAAATGGCGGCTTGACTACACAGCATGCAGCACAACACGGAGTAACGTCGCGAGTCTTTCTTAATTTGTACCATTTTTGACCGGAATTTTAACCTTCAAATGGGTAAAAGTTTCAATTTCATTTAATTTTTAGTTTTTTTTTCATGATCCGAGACGATCCGGGTTGATCCGAGTTGATCCGACCCGGACTGTCGGTCCGAGTTGATCCGGTCCGACTTTTGTACCTGCCTCTTTAAGTAACCAATTAGAATGTAATTATCTAGTAGTGACGACTGGATATAATATTATCACTTTGTTCCTTCAAGAAGTCGATTTATCAAGCTTTTTGACATAAAGCCCGGTTAAATCGATAATACCACCCGGGACATCTACAGTAGTGAACCGGTGTCCAGTCTTTAATTCCATCTTTACATGCATCAGCCTTCTCAACCCACTCAATAACAGCATGTTACCATTAAAAAATAGCACCTCACAATCCCCTCTCTTACACCAGCGTTCTTCCTTCTGGGGTTTAGCAAGACTATGCATAAAACCGTTGTAAGGGTCTGTGCCTGCCAGCAAAGCTGAAAGGAATATAGACTACTTTTAAGTCATGCCTTTTAAAAAAGTATTTTTAACTAATTTTATTTAAAGGGGCCAGTCAACTGGACTAACATTTACTTTATGCGTTTGTCATTGCTTATGTCCCTTTGATGCTTTTGGTTGGTCATGTGTATGAGTTTGTATGTGTGGTTGTTTTGGGTACAAAATAATAAAAAGCTTTTTTAGCTTTGCAGTGCATGGAAACCTATTTAGACTCTTTTCAGGTCTATCACGACTCCGCCTCCTTTTCTGCAACTACAAGGTATGCCTTCTATTACGCCAAAGATTCCTGAAACTGCGGTTGGAAGTCAAATGGACAGGATTGTTTCGGTTCCTTCCAATCGCAATATTCATGACCCTCTGGAAGTGGCCCACTTTGACCAGTCGGACCGGCCTGACCGAACTTCCCCTTTCAAATTTGTCACACTGGTTCGTTTCCCTACTTTTCTTTCTTTCTTTATAAAGGGAATTATGAAAGGGAATAAAAATGATACGAGCCATTCCTTTTGGTTAGCCAGGTTTGGTAAAAAAAACGTGGGTCCCCAGGACAATGAAAGCACCCAGAGGTCCTTATGAGCTCTTTACGCAACTACCAGCAATCTTTGCGTGTGTCTACTTTGATAAAGTTCTAACAGCAACAGATGACTGATCACGAGTAATTTGTCGCCGGTGATATTGGAGAATCATTGGACAAGCGACTGCTGGCAAACCCTTGCTACCTACCTCGTCAAAAGAGTGAATTAGAAAACTTGTCAGGGAAGTGTTCTCTCCTCTGCACAAGGCCAACAAATGTAGGAAGTTTTGTACTGTATGTGGGCTTAATGTTTTTGTTAATCTGTGCATTGGAATATAAGCTTACAGCTGTACCTCCTAAGCCATGAGGTGACATATGTCCAGCCACGGTTCCACCTATTTTACAAAATTAAAATCAATTAAAGTAAAACGCAACATAGATTTAACATTGGTTATACAAGTGTCATTTGTATGATCGTTGGGGTTTCCTTGTGTAATCATAGTAGGTATAAGCTGAATCCCAACCTGTCAGTAATGTCTTTGTGGATCTTCTAAGAAGTCCATTCTTTTCTACAACCTTTTAAAGACTACAGTAACATGATAACATGTACACTAGTAAATGGTTTGAACCCAGGAGTATCAGTAGTTCGTATAGTATGATCGTTCGGGTGAGTGTAGTTCTGAGAAGAACTGTTGTTAGTGACTGACGTTTCGACAACCTATGCGGAAGTCATCTTCAGAGTCAAATGAATAGTGTTTGTCAGTCGATGATGTTATAAGTTTGGTGCTTTGAAAGTGATTGGTCACTTTAGCCATGATGGTATTGGCTGAAAGACTCGTGTTAAGTTTGTCATCAGTCATTGGTCAGTTTGGATCCGTCTTTTGTTAGTCAAATTGCTAGCGTTGAGGTCCGTGTACAGTTAGTCAAATTAAGTCGGTCTGTTAGAAGTCCGTTTGTCGGTTTCGTTTGCGTCGTGAATAAGTCGTTTGTAAGGCGCCGGTAGCTTAGTCTACCGGCGCTTAGTCTAAGCCGGTAGCTTCGTCTACTTAGTCTTAGTCTAGCTTAATCTGAGCTAACATAGTTTTATATTTGTTATAAGGCTGAATTCCCTCAGCCCTCCAAAGTTTTCAATACAGACCGCCAAGGTGGACCGCTCAGGAATTAACCTTGGCAAAGTGCTTTTCCAATTCATTGGACAAAATAAAGTAATCAGTTTTTTGTTAAGAAGACATCCTATTTGACAGCATAAATAAATGCATACCATCCCCTGAGCCTGTACTGCAAATGCATCAAATTTTCAGCAGATTATAAAGAGACAATGAGCAGGTTTTTGAATCCACACAGACACCTATTTACAAGTAAATAATATTTTCAAAACGAACTTCACGGAATAAATCTGCGAAGCGCATGTTTAGTAATGTTTAGTAATTTTCCGTTTCACAGTGGGCGTTTGATGTTAGCCTTCCTATCTGCAAGAGTGGTTTTCCCGTTCTAACACCATTCCATGTGCTACACTAAGTTCAATACTTTTTATCCTGAAACGATTTTGTTGAAAAGGTTTGTGAGTTATTGAATAGTTATCTGAAAATATTTAAGAATTCCATGAGATGAATACACTGTTTATCAAATGTGGACTAATTTCTAATGATCAATGTATATATTAACAAGCTTCATGACTACTAGCTCTACTGTAATAACACCATGCAAACTGCAAGGAATTTGAGGTACTGATGTGAACAGTTTTGCTTTCAAAGAGTTGTTCAGATGCCTTTGACCTTCCCCTCAACCACAAAATTGAAAATTGTCATTTCATGCAAGATAGGGAAATTTAATGTGGTATTTTCCTGAAATATTATTCTGCCTTTTGGTAATTTTCTATCGTTTCAATTGTTTGGCTTCCAATTCCAATTCGACAGGTTTCTTTTGCAGGTCACAGGTCACAGGTCACAGGTCATGAAAAATATGCCAAAACGTCATAAAACAGATGATGCATAGAAGTGCGTCCCAAGTGTTACTATAACAGCTTTCTTCCGAAAAAACAACGCATGAGGGAAATCAGCTATAGCACTGTAATAAAATGATCCATAGAAAGCCAAGACTTATTTGTGTCGAAAACATAAATTCTTTGTAGCCTTCCGATATAATATGAAAACGAAAAAGGCTTACACTGATGCTGCGCTTTAATTTTGACCTGTTTCGGCCCAGGCATCACCAGTCGGGCCTATTAAAGCTGGAAATTTGTATAGGTAATCGCATGGGGCCGAGTAAAATTAAGGATTAATGTCACGCGTGTTTTCGGAAGTTGCTGAAATTACTCGAGTCGCGCAGCGACGAGGGCAATTTCAGCAACTTCCGAAAACACAAGTGATATTAATCCTTAATTTTACGAGGAACCATGTGACTACTTGTTTATAATATAAATGAGATTTTACTGTCACGCCAGTAAAATATAGTTAATGGAGCGTGACGTACGTACTCAATGAGCCTTTCATGGCGGCATCACTTTCTATAGAGCTATTGAGCAGTTGTATTCCAAAGGTCAGCAAACTGTAAGCTTTATTGTTGCTCAAGCTAAAACATTGTAGCTTTGTTACCTTCAGAACATTATAACGAACGATAGCATTGGTGCAAAGCATTAAAGCACTATTCATGTTTAAGGTGTTACACGTGCTAGGGTAAGCTGTTCACTAGTACAGCCTTTTCTAGTGGCTTACCAGCAGACGAACGTCTCCATATAAAAGCTCGGTCAACTGTTCAGAGTCCATTTTGAGTTCGTCTAAGCAACGCAGCAAGTACTGATTGTAAATCTATCGTTTAATTTTCCCTCCCTCCCTCCCTTTGGAGACGAGGTTGGTCATGTATTCCCGTGTAATAAACAAAGGGTCACTCCTGTGTGGTGCGGTTAAGTCTGCGCAGCGACTTCCCCCAAGCTTGTTGTTTTTTCATCGCCTTTGAACATCGCTTGCTAACCGATACTCTTGTCCGATCCAGCACGTGCTGTCTGTCATTCAGCTCGTAGTGCTGGGGAGATAAGTGAGGTTGTTTTGTCACGCTATCGCCGGAAGTCGCATGGGCTAACCAAACGCAAGGCAGTGTTCCCCCATTAACGCCATCACGAGTTGTTTGTATTTCATTAAGTAGCTCTGGTTCAATTGCAAGTCGCGACGGTTAGCTTACATTCGCTAGGAACAACGACATTAAGGGGCAAAATGATTTCTTACTGATCTCGCGCTCTTGCGTAATTTCTAAGGAAGCCATCAAAATGTTCCCGGTAAACCTCAATCAATCATGAAAACGCACAAATGAGCTGAATGAAGCTTTATTTTGGTACAACTACGGCAAGAGCCATAAAACTCTGAAAAATACACTGACAAGATTTGTGACTAAATCTTTAAAGCAAAAATGCTTAAAGTGCTGAAATGTTTCTCGAGAACCAAAACACTGGATGAATATTATTTGCCTCCGCTAAAATAAAATAAATGGAAGTCAATTGTCGGTTAACACGCACAAACCAGCTGAATCGGGAGCTGAATGTGGTAAGCGTATTTGCTCGACTACGGGAAGACTCCGACAAATATTCTTTATGATCGAAGTGACAGAAAGTTCAGCCCCTTGACAATTTTTAATGGGCAAAATGTTTCAAAGTTACTTGGACTCAGAATCCTGGATGATGATTTTCTTGGGAGTTGACCTCGCTAATGCTTGAGCTTTTCTGGGCTGAATTATCACCGGCAATGTTCAACGTGACGCTGCAATTGTTGAAGTTGGCCAGGAGCTGAGGATGGGAATGCAGAGGACCTTGCAGGATAAAGTTGACTCAGTACTCCTCTTGACGTAGCAGGACCGCTGTTGTCGATGATATTTGAAATCATTTGCTGCTCTCGCTCATCACCAGAATCGTAATAGTAGTTATATAGTTGGCGGTCCCGGCGCACTTTCAAACTCACTTTTCCCAAATCCACAAAATCCAGCGCACTTTTCCAAATCCACAAAATCCAGCGCACTTTTCCAAACACAAAATCCAGCGCACTTTTCCAAATCCATATCAAACACAAAATCCAGCGCACTTTTCCAAATCCATGTCAAACACAAAATCCAATACCAAGGTCAAACACGGAAATCAAATCCATAATTCAGTCAACTTATTCAGTCGGCTGAATCAAACATGGAAAACAGATGTATTTATGATGATGGTATCAAAAGCTATGCTTATGGGCATAAAAATTTAATCATTTTTGTCTTCTGCTGTGTCTTTGCTATTTGAATTTTGATTGATTTTTGATTTTTTGATTGATTCATTGTCTGATTCATTTTCTGATTCATTATCTGATTCACTTTTTGATTCAGTTTCTTCTATAATGACTTGTAATCTTTTGATGTCTCGTTTTTTGATGTCTAGTTTTTTAATTAATTCATACTTCAAAGTTTTTAGTCTATATTGAAACTCTTGAGCAATATCATGAAACATCAAATAAAATTGTTCACTGTATACTTTTTCGAATTTTAATGAATCTGTTATTTTTCCATTTTCATCATTTAAATTATAATCAATTACATTTTTGTAATCTTCAATGGAGTGTTTGTGCATTTTGTCGATGATTTCAATTAAACCTAATAAAGTTTCTTTTTCAAAGCTTTCAATTCTTCGTTCATATTTTTTTTAAAATAACCCTCACATATTAAATCCATTGTATATATTATATATTATTTTTTTAAATGGAAATCATATGCGTTCATGATGTCGATCTTTCATTGTGTGACTTTCTCGGAAACCAGATGTTGTACAACAGGCGCTTCAGATTGTTATATTGGCCTATTGTTTTATATCACAAGACGATCATACGACTTTTTTAACCAATAGAAAGATAGCTACAAACTCACGAGATAAAAATATTTTTATAAGTTTGTAATTTACCTTGAAGTTTGTAATCTACCTTGTAGTACTCTATCAGAAGGCTCTATCAGAAGATTTTGGAGAAAAGACATCCTTTAAAGATGCCGTGGTGTTATGACTTCTTTGGATTTTTGCTTGTTGACTTTGAAATATAATCTAGTATAATAGTATATAAAATGAGTTGTGATTCTGTATTACATGATGAATTGATAAATATGGAAGAGTGTACTTGTCCTTTTTGTGATCGACTATTAGTAGAAGTTCACAAAGCGGCTGAGTTATGTTGTGGTGATCAAGATATAGAGATTATTAATGGTATGAATACTTGCATAAATTGTGGTTTAGTTCACAGTTGTGATTATGTCACGGAATACTTTAACTTCTATGATAATATGCATAGGATGCGACGGAAATCGGTTTATCATCGGAAATACCATATTCAGAATGTGTTGGATAGTATATCTTTTAAGAATGATGTCTGTTTGACTCATAAACAAAGAGAGCAGATCCATAAATTATTTGTTCGGATTGACAGTGTTTTACATAAGGTTGAAAATGGACGTAAACGGATGATAAGTATTATCACACAATTATTCAAGATGTTTGGGCTTCCGTACAAAGATATCAGTGTAACGAAGTCGAAGAGGACATTAAAATCTTATGAAAAATATTGGGAAAAGATTCAGTCATTGATAGGCGATAGAATTCAGTCGATAGTTAACGTATGAATTTTTCATCGTATTTTATCAAATACTTGTCAACAATTGGACTGTTGTCTGTGACGTAATCATCAATGTTTTTCATTGTGTTGTAAATATGAGATGAATTGAAATTTCCACTTCTCATCATGTCTTTTATTTCATTCAGCAAATGTTGATAGCTTTGGTGGGCATATGTACAATTTTGGATCTTAAGATCAAGGTCTTTATGCTTCATCCAACCCTGAATCAAAAGTGCTGCTGTACTGATTGCGATCAAACTAATGCCGCCAGTTGCTAGACTGCTAGCGAAACCTCCAGATGCAAATATGATAGATAGTGAGTTACCCAATAGTTTCCATTTTTTGAGGTGTTTCGATGCTTGTTTGTACGCCCAACACTTTTCATGATATGTACGGTAGTAAGATTTTAATTCTTCAATCTGTTCTTCCGTTAGTTCATCTGAAATATGATTCCAGTTGAATATACTCTTCGTGGCTCTTTCATATACATTGTTTATATATTTTTTATATTTTGATTTTTTTGTATACGCAATATATTAATCCGGAAATCTGGCCGCATAATGGAGATCTTTTAATAAATTTTGGTGTTCTGTTTTTGTGAATGACATAAGTATATCCTCGGTCTAATTGATGATGGTTATAGAATCGGCCGAAAGCATCATGTAGAATGCTATGTGAGTGTAATATATCTGACTGATTGAATATTCTTTCGAGGAACTGTGTGAGACATCCATTTCCGGGGCCAATCAGACCGATTTCGTTGTTATTTAGTTCGAGGACGTCATCTATTGATATGAGTATATCAAAATTATTGAGGTAAAGATATTGATATACTAAAGCTGACTTTAGTATAACATCATTCACCTTTTCGTATTTTGGTTTGGTTATTTTAAATAAGCAGTTGACGTATTTGATTGTTTCACTTATCATATATATGTGTTATATATAAAAATGCGATGGTTCAAGAGTGTAGATATTTGATATGAAATGAAGTGTATCCATTTCCATCTAATATTGCGCTACCATTTATGGATGAAGATATTTTATGTAAAATGAACTGAAACGCGAACCTTCCATAACAGGGTTCTTATTAAATGAAACTAATTTATTTAATTTGAGCTGTATTGAGATGTGATTTGAAATATTTTTGTTGATTGTAATTTTAAAAATTGAATTAACACAGAATGGCGTATAAAAATCATTGTATGTTAATAAAATGGAATAAATATTGATATTTTGTATTCTATTATAAATTACAAATTGCGATCCATATTTAATATTATCACAATAAATAATTTGATACCAACCATCAAGTTTCAGTTTGAGTATACTAGGATCATTAGATGTCACCTCAAATGGAAATGATATTTGAGGTTTCCAGTGACTTGATATTTTCAAAACTGGAAATTTAACAATTGATGCATTGTTATGTTTTAAATCATTTGTGTATGTGTAATAATTAATCAACGTATTTAATTGTTTGTAACTGATGGCATCACTATCATCAACACCATCAGCAACTCCAGTTATTTTGTTTCCTTTCATATCGATTGGAACCTCATATTCAATGGAATCGTTGTCATAATGATATAATCGATCCCATAAACCAACAGAGACATTATTAACATTGCCTTTAACACCGTAAACAACAACATAAATGGTAGTTTGAGGATCAGTTTTACTTTTCAGCTTAATATCAATATCCAAATCATTGAAACCAGAAGCTAAACCATTGTAGTTAAAATGGATTATGCTTCTTGTCTTAGTACCATCTATATTTGATTTGGTGGTTATTCCTGATAGAGTACCACTAGTACCCTCAATTTGATCAATAGTAATTCCATCTTCCACATACATTTCAAATTCCATCGTATAGTTGCCAGCATCTAAATAGATTAAATCAATTGATAGTCTGGTACTATAATAACCAATGCTTGAATCATAATCAATCTTAAATTCATAAGTCTTTTTGTTAACCAAATGAAAATCTTTATTCTTAACACCAATTTTGTGAATGTCATCATCATCTTCTTTGAACAGGTCATCATCCATCACCATTTTGAAGACATTTTCTTGGTCGACCAAATCAATGGAACTTGTTTCAGATTCTTTTATTTTCTTGTCGATTATACCATCTATGATTGTATTACTATTGTTAATAGTAGTATTGACGAAATTAACGGAAGCTGCATGACTATTATCTGATGGTTTTGGATCTTTGAGATTGATGATACTATGATTAGTCATATTAAGATCACCAGTCATTGCCTCACTACCATCTTTTGGAAGCAGATCAGCTTCAGTATTGGCGATGGTGTGAACTAGATAGTCCCTTGTGCTCTTTAACAATTCAAAATTTATTGCTTTATATTTTATTTTATCATAATTCGGATTTGCTCCATCATCTTCAACAACAGTCTTCAGATCATCAATATCATTATTTCCCATATCCAGATTACCAGTCATAGCTTTACTTCCATCTAATTTCAAGACATCAGTAGCAGGCTTTGGTAATTTACTAATTTCAGCATCTACAAAAGCTTTACTGACCAGACTGTTATCATCAAAAAGTCCATCATAGTAAGGTTCACAGTTTTTGATAGTATTTTGATTTAGATCAAAAAAATTACCATCTTTGTCCACTTTGAGAAATTTTTCATTCAGATATTCTTTGTTGACAACGCTTCCCAAATCTCTAACTCTAACCTCATAAGCATCATCAACTTTATGATCATTTAAATTTTTCACAGAGAGAATATGATTGTTATCCATGTCTAAATCACTGGTCATGCTTCTACTACCGTCTCTTGGTAACAATGGTGTTGTATCTACATGGACTTTTGCTATTTCTACATCTACATATGATTTACCAGCTTTATCATTAATAGCAATATCTTGTCGAATATTTTCAGTGTCGACATATTTTTTATTAGTGGCACTATCTAGATGTATTGGATCACCTAAACCATCAATAAGATTACCATTGAGATTCAAATTCTCAAAATAGAGAATCTTATGATTATCTTGGACATCAGGAACATTAAAAAGGGCGTGATCAAAACCAGTCTTTTGTACTCCTTTAACACATCTGCTGAAAAAGAGAAACTTGAAATTTGAGTTGCTGGAGCCATAATAACGAAATTGGAGAGTGATGCCAACATCTATTTTAGAATTGTTGAAAATTATATACGCTTTAGCATAATTTGAAAACCAATCATGACTGAAATCAGATATTATTGGATCACCTTCAACATTATAAAATAAAAGACGATCACTGTCACCATCAGTTACGATATTGGAACCATTATAACCAAAAATTTCAAAAAGAATGGAATAAGTACCTGGATTAATATTGTTTGTCAATTTCACATTAGAATAAGTAAAACCATCATGAACACCTTGTCGAGATATCTCTAATAAATCTAAATGATTTGTATGGTTGGTGATTGAAATGTTTGATTTAGTTAATTCTGCTTTATTACCATAATCTTTATAAAAAGTGAAACTTTGTTGTAAATGATAATTTGGAGATGAATGAACTTTTACTTTAGAAATTTCTGAATCAAGATAAGTTTTATCAGCTTTTTTAGAGTTTTCAGATTCAAAATAAGCTTTTGTTGTAGCGTCATTATCTCCAGTTGGTTCTCCAACATTAGTCAATCGTTTTCCATCAATATTATAATTACCATCATCTGTTAACTTGAACCCAACACCGGGAATACCACGCAACCCTTGTTGCGGACTCATTGTTGATGATGAAGATAATAATCCATTTGAATAACTCATTATACTATATTGGTAGATTAAATTTTTTCATTGAAATTCTTAGTTATAAATTTTCGCGGCTTATCAACGTATATGAAGCTAAATGGTTCTTCAGTTGCTTTCTCATATGATTCTTTTGGAATGCTATTTTCACGACAAATTAGACTCCTCTCATTAGCACTTGGGAAATCATAAATGGAGAAATGTGAACAGTTCAATCTTATGTCTTTTGGCGTCTTATAGTAGCTTTGACTCAGATAAATCACACTGCAATTCTTATGTCTCCCTCTGATAAAATAGTCGACCAGTGGTTTTTGGTTTTTATCACAAACATAATCATCGAATATAACAATTTTTTGTGAGTCAGATTCAAGGTCTTCAACAGGAATAATTTCATCATTTCTTGCTTCAATAACATCATAACCGACTTCATCACTTATCGGCTGGAATTTCTCCATTAGATTCTGGTACTTGGACTGTTCTAAGTTTTTTGCATAGAGATAAACTTTATCAAAATACAGCATATTGTAGATCATATGCATTAGTGTATTTGTTTTACCTGAACCGCTTGGACCACAAATCAACACCCGAAAACATTTATTAGGCATGAAATCATATAGTTGTTTGAAGTTTGAGACAGTATCGTCTTCAGCATCATAATTTGGTATTCTCATATTGGTATATTAATATAACACCGTGTTCAACATGGTGTTCAACATGGTGTTCAACATGGTGTTCAACATGGTGTTCAACATGGTGTTCAACATGGTGTTCAACATGGTGTTCAACATGGTGTTCAACATGGTGTTCAACATGGTGTTAAACATGGTGTTCAACACGGTGTTCAACACGGTGTTCAACACGGTGTTAAACGTTGTTTTTTATTTTTATTTTTATGTAACATAATAGTATAAATGAGTTTACTTAAATGGAAAGAATTTGCAAAAAGTAAAACTGAATTAGGGAATAAAATCAATTATATTCATGATTTAATCAAAAGATATAATATTAGCCAGAAGACAAGCCAAAAGTCATTTGAGAAGGGATTTAAACCAGTGACAAGTAAACTAGATGATGTTGTTGTTAGTAATTTAACTTCAAGAATACCACCTCAAAGTAGAAAGCAACCACCTAAAAAAGGTAAAGTTCCAGATTACGGCATTGATATTGAGGATGAAGTTGAAGACATGAATTTAGGTGATCTTTATGATGAACAACCTATACCACCACAGCAAGATAAACAACTAGCACCAGAACCACCACAATATGAACCATTGTTGGAGGAGATTCCGGAAAAGTCGCCACCTGAATATGATTGTGATGAAGAAATTGATTATGGAATACTTGATGAAGATCTGGCGATGGAAAGGTTGAATGAATTAAGTCTATCAAAATATCAAGATCTTGAAGAAGTGTACAATGATCCGGAAATGGCAAGAAAAAATAAATTAATTTATTTTCAAATGACAAAAAAAAAAGCGGAAAAAGAGAGGAGAAGATTAAATGGTTCCAAAGCAAATGTCACAAAAAAATACTATAATGGGGAAATAAATGAAGCCACAAGGCAATTAAGAAACAAAAAGATAGACAATGATAGAGCTATATTGACAGATTACATTAAATTCAATGAAAAAGTAATAAATGAAGGAATAAATAAAGACAGGTTCCGGGAACAGAGGCCGAGGAAGAAAACAGAGAGGTGGAAATGTCATGTTTTTCAACGATGTGAATCAGCTTCTCAAGAAATTAGAATTGATTATTGGTGAAGTTCTTGCAGGAAATACATCAATTACAATGAGAAATATGGGAGTCAATATATTGGACACATTATTGAGAATGTCAACAATCAATAGACCGCAATATAATAAATTGTATAATCAATACTTCAAATTAAAATTCATGTAAACGTATTATATAGATGGATCGCGAGATAGTATTATCATCATACAGTGTCAAAGGCCAAGGAAACAACACTCCTCAGAATTTTACAACTAAATTCAACAGGCCCATAATATTGGATAGCAATTACCAATATGCGGTTGGTCTAAACAAAATCATTAACATGTCATTCACATGGTTCAATGTGAATCCTTCGTATAAGAATCAATTGATCAAGTACAGTTCTGATAGTGGTTCAACGTTTGAGGAAATCACTTTCCCAGCAGGAGTCTGGAATTATACAAAATTCAATACACACATCAAGGACATAACAAAGATTGTCAAAGATGGTGCTAATGATAATGAGTATCCTATCACTCTTGAATTCAATGAAATAACATTCAGGGTCACTGTTATGTTAGCCAAAAACTACCAACTTGATTTAACAGCAAGTAATTTCAATGAACTAATCGGGTTCAAAAAAGACGTTTTAAAAAATGAAATTAATACAGGATCAAATGTGCCCAATCTAAGTCAAGACACTGACATACTCAATATTCACTGTGACTTGATTAATGATTCACTTGTGGACGGTAAAGAAACAGACATCATTTATTCCTTTTCAACCAGTGTGCTTCGCCCTAGTTACTCTTTTACCATAGAACCACGTAGAGTCACATTTAATCCCATCAATAGTAATAATATAAGTAGCATCAGAGTGTATATTACTGACGGAAAAAGGAGATTGATTGATCTGAATGGAGCAGATGCGTCTTTTTCATTACTTCTGAAAAGGATGGAATAATATAACATATTATATATTAATGATACCATATGAATTCAAGAGGATTTATCATCCCAATTTCGGTAAATTTGTATACAAGCATAAAGGGTCGGGGATTATTGTTGATAATATTTTCAAACCAATGAGAAAACTTTTGTCAGTTGGCGTAAATAAGCTTGCCAAACCATTGGGTAAGAAGGCGTTGAAATCAGGTATTTCACATGCAGGTGAGAGGGCAGGAAAAAAGATAGCTGAGAAGTCAGGAGACTTGATAATGAAAAAGCTTGGAAATATGAGAATAGGGAATATGAGACAAAAAGTACTCAACCTACAAATTGAACGGACACAGCAAGAAGAGAGTACAGATGCGATCATAAGCAGATTGATATCAGGATCAGGTGTGAAAAGAAGGCGTTGAGTAAAAATTATGTAATATAATTATAGAATGTTCAGATCAGCTAAATATGTACAAAGATACAAAGATATGAGTTTGTTAGATTTCAACTGAATAATGTTATTATAGCTCCAGCAAATGGTCAACACCAACAAAAAAATGGGTATAAGTTTGCGGTCAATGACAGGTCTGCAATATACGATTGGTACAATGCTTATTTTGAGGTACAATTCAAATTGAATAAATTGGATGGAACAGGTGGTTACGCTGCTGCCATCCACGATGATAATAGAGCAACAGTTATCAATGGAGCCCATTCATTAATCAATAAAATGACGATAAAGAATGCTGGTAAGATCGTATACGATACTAGTAATCTTCATAAAGTCGTCTTTGTCAAAAACCTCCTCCAATATAGTGATGATTTCAGTCGCTCAGTGGCCAAGAATAGTTTTTTGGTATCTAGACTCGGTTGACTCCACTGTTATTACTGATGGTAATGGTGATGAACTAGGTTATAAGACAAGACGAAGATTTACAGCAGCAGACAGTGATGTTAATGTAATCATACCTCTTAATCGTTATGGTTTCTTTGAAGTACTGGAGGATAAATTGTTAATACCAATGCAACTACAGTTTGAAATAAATTTACAAAATGACAGAGAATTAATACACAAGTTAGCTGCGGCGGCAGATGGTAGAGTGGTAATTAATAGATTCTATTTGTGGGTTCCCAAAATGATACCAACAGACAGTTTGTCTGAAAAGTTTTCCGAATCCTTTTTAACCGAAAAATATTGGACGTATAAAAGAGAATTGTATCAGGTTTCTGGAGAAAGACAAAGCAGTGGCTACTTTCAGATCTCGGCCAGTATTGATAATGTCGAATCCGTATTTGTATACCTACAACGATCCAAAACGGATAATCCAAATGAGAATCTGTTCATATTCGACACTTTCAAACTTGACGTGGCTGATAATGCTAGCCATCTCACAACATGTAGATTGGAATATGGTAATGGAGTATTTTACCCAGAAACTGAATACGATACAGAATCAAAAGTCAGGATCTTCAATGATTTGATGAAATTTGAAATGAGAAAGAATGATTTCAACACAGGAACACAGCTCAACCTGTCAAATTACAACTCCATTTATTCTGTCTTATATTTTGATTTGTCGTACCAAGCAGAGAAAATCACAAGAGATCCAAAACAGTTGATCTTCAGGTATAAAATAAGTGCGAATAGTACAGCTGCTTTTCAGGTCCACGCTATAGTTTTTTATAAAGAGGAAGTAGTCATCAAACCGATTGGAAATGAATTGGTTATAGTATAAAAAGTATTGACCTTATTTCATATATATTATATAATCGAAAAATTATATAACATGTATTATATACAACAAATGACTCAGCTTTTTGAAATTAAAGTGAAACTATCAGAAAATCAGAAGAAGAATATCGGTGATGCTTACCGTAAAAGGGAAACAGTTGTAATCAGACTCACAAATGATTCTCTCAGTGGAAATGACACTTTATACGTTCCAGCGATGATGAAGAAGAGATTGGAGAAGAATCGCAGAAAGAAGAAAAGTATGGATATTAAGCTTTCCAAGACCAATATCAGAAAACAAGTAGGTGGTAGTTTATTGACTTCTGCTCTAGCTCTCGCTCGTACATTCGGACCAACCATTGCGAAAACCTTGGGATTATCAGCTTTGGGAGGGTAAGCCAGTGAAGGCGCAAGCCAAATTGTTAAGAAAATAGCTGGAAAAGGAGTACAGAAAGGAGGTTTCCTTATACCACAAAACAAAATTGACAAACTCATTGCAAACAAGCATCTTCTATCAGCAAAACAAAAGAAAGATATAATTGAAGCCCTTCAATCAGGTTCAGGTGTTGTTATAAAACCAACAAAAACGCAATCGGGTGGTTGTCTTGGTACTTTACTCGCCAGTATTGGGATTCCTATGATATTGAACGCTTTGACTGGAAAGGGCGCTCCCAAGATTGGACTTCCTCCACAAGGGAGAAGAGGAGCTCCGAGAATGGGTATGTATAATCCACCACCCTTTATTAGAACATGGGGCAAACAAGCTGGTATGGGAATTAAAAAAAGCCCACCAAAAAAAAGAAGGGAAAAGGTCTACTATTAGGCCCAAACAGTCCATTAAATTCAATCCCACTCATAGGAGCAATACTGTAAAACCGAAATTCTATGAAGACATCCCGATGAGCAATCATGATCTGATAAAATGGTGTAGATATCTAAATATCCCAATCAATGATGTTTTGTCAAGAGATCAAAAAGGTCCACACAATCACAAACAGGCATTATTCATTTACAATCTTGAACCATCATACATGAGCGGAAGTCATTGGGTAACAACTTATGTGAAAGATAATGTCATCAATTATTTTGACAGCTTTGGCATGCCTCCATTTCAAGAATTGGTAAATCATGCGAAAAGAAAGAATTTAACTTTACTTCACCAAAATAATCAGATTCAAAATATAAAAACAACCACATGTAGATACTTCTGTTTATACTTTTTGAATGAAATGAATAAAGGAAATTCATATTTTGATTTATTAAAAGTATTCAACATACATGACACAATCAAAAATGAAAGATTCATCAAACATTATTTTAAAAATATCTAACTTATATATATAATGGTAAAATCATATTGTGTTAAACAGAAGAAACAAACTGAATGTGCCGAACCATCTGGCTACAAAAAAGCAAAGAATGGGAGGTTGATGTTTTTTTGCATATGTGCTGAATGTGGGATAACAAAGACTAAATTCGTCAAATCTCAATCAACAGGTGGAGGTAATGTGTTAAGCAAGCCAACCAAACCATATTGCGGAATAAATAAGGTTCCCAAAGGTAAACACCGTGGAAATGAAATGGAGTGTATTACGCAAAATCAAATCAGACAATACGGGATTGATAACATTGATAAAAGTCTCATTAACAACGTTAAAACTTTCAGGAAAAACATGAAGATTAAACCAAATACAGCAAAGTCTATCAAAAGGTCAGAAGAAATATTAAAAAAAATAGAGGAACTAACAAAACAACAAATAGAAGAACTAACAAAACAACAGGGAAACTAATTGAGCCCTCACAAGCTGGGGGCAGTTTGTTTGATATTCATGATAGTCATTCTCTTAGTGAGATTGCTTTGAAAGGTTTGGCCAATTCTGGGGCTTACCTTGCTCGAAAGGGTGTTGCAAAAGCTATCAAATCAGATTATACAAAGAAGAAGATAAAAAATGTTGCAAATAAGTATCTTGATCAAGTCCTTGACAGTTTCGCATCAAATATATCACCGACTGGTGGTGCAATAGATATACATAAAGCCATTTTAAAAGTTGCACCAAAGAAAGGTTTTGTGATTCCTGGACATAAATATACAGGTCCTGGAAATCCTCTTGAAGAGCAAGTGAGGTATGATCCCAATACTGGTAAAATACTTGAGATATATCAACAACCAACTGGTAGAACAGATGCAGTAAGTATGCAGCATGATGTTGATTACTCAGTTTGTGGAAACAAACCAAAAAGTAACCAAGTAAAATGTAAGAATGATGCAGATCGTAAAATGGTTAAGGCTCTTGATGCTATTCCTTGGAAAGAAAGACAATGGGGACATACAATAGCTTGCAATGCTATAGCAACTAAGTCAAAATTAGGTATGGGTGCTAAGTCAAAAAACGTAAAAAGCCGCCGAGTGAAGAAAACTGGCAAGAAAAATTAGCTGATGAATTACATACACCCATAAAACGTAATTTCACTCGGCGGCGTGTAATCACAAATCATATTGATGAAATATGGGCAAGTGATCTAGTTGAAATGCAACAGTTCAGTAAATGGAATAAAGGTTACCGATATCTTCTAATGATTATTGATGTTTTCAGTAAATACGGTTGGATTGTACCATTGAAGGATAAGAAAGGTGAATCTGTTGCTGAAGCATTTAAAACAACATTAAACGAAGGTAGAAAACCACAGTATTTATGGGTTGATAAAGGTAAAGAATATTACAACAAACATGTGAAAGACCTATTAGAGAAAAATGGGATACATATGTACTCAACTGAGAATGAAGAGAAGTCATCAGTGGTTGAAAGATGGAATAGAACGATTAAATCCAAAATGTGGAAACAGTTCACAGTTCAAGGTAATACAATGTATCTCGATATGTTACCTAAAATATTGAAACAGTATAATAATACCAAACATTCAAGCATCAAAATGACACCCACAGAAGCATCCAATAAGAAGAATGAAGGAACTGTTTACTTCAATCTATATGGTGATATGGAAATATCAAAGCAGAAGCCAAAATTTAAAATAGGTGATAAGGTCCGAATATCTAAATACAAACGGAATGTTTTTGATAAGGGTTATACACCAAATTGGACTGAAGAGGTTTTCACAATTGATAAGATCCAATACACTAATCCAATCACATACAAAATAAAAGATCTCAACGACGAAACAATAGAAGGGAGTTTCTATGAACCTGAATGATTAAAAGCCAAGCAGGATGTTTTTCGCATTGATAAGGTCATTCGAAGGGATTACAAAAAGAAACAAACTTTAGTTAAATGGAAGGGATATAGTGATGATTTTAACAGTTGGATTACAATGAAGGATTTAAACGCACTATAAGATACTTAAAAATAAAATAATATATAGTAATCATATACAGAATGGGAAGACTAAGAAAATATTTCACTGAAGAAGAAAGAAATGAAGCTAATAGACCAACCAAGACCAAGTATTTGTTAAACAAAGTATGGATATGTCATGAATGTGGTGATCGTAATTACACAATGGCTGGAAAATGGAATCATCTCAAAACAAAGAAACATAAAAGAAATGAAGAAAACATAATTCTTACACCATCAGGATTGATTGATGATAAAAAACAAGAACCATCAGACTTGATTGATGATAAAAAACAAGAACCATCAGACTTGATTGATGATAAAAAACAAGAACCACCACCATCACTAAGTATTGGTTAATACATTTATGTTAACCCATACGATCCACTCACAAGAAAACTCATAAAACAATTAAATTGTAATATCATAATTTAAAAGAAAAATACATAGTTCATGCTTTTCACACTGTTTATAGGTAGCCAAAAATTTATTGTTTCTGGCTATTGAAATTTCAAACGCACTATAAGATACTTAAAAATAAAATAATATATAGTTATAATATAGAATGAAAAAATTTATCTCAACCAATAATATGAAAAAGCGTGATCTCTCTAAACTTTCCAAATCTCAGCTGATCGGTTTACTGGTCAAGCTGGATTCACAAATACAAAAGTTGTTATCACACGACACAAAACAACAGCAACCAATCCCAACTCAAATAACTGAAAAACCAATCCCAGCTCCTCGTAAAAGTGTGAAGCAGATGGTACAGGATTATGAAGAAAACATAATTCTTCCACCTTTAGAATTTAGGGATGATTACAAACCAACACCAAAACCAAGGACTAAGAAACCAGTTCCATTATTGAGAACTAAAATTGAAGAAAAAGCACAAGCAATGAAGGGTTACACAAAGTCTTATGAAATCAACATTAAAAACAACAAAGATCCCTTAGAACAGTTGAAAAACACAAGAAAAGCTATTGAAAATCATATCAAAAATATTATTGAATCAAAGAAAGGTTTAAAAGTGGTTGAAACGCTTAAGGTAACATTTACAAAAATGTCAGGTGAAGAATTAATATATAAATCAGCATATTTCAATAGCAAACCACAAACTATTATCAACAACACAGAAATCCATGGATCACTACAATTATCAGAACAACAAATATTGAACTTAGTAGCTCAATGGATATCTGAAGGTTCTGGTTGGACTGTTGAATCAGTTGACAATCATTATATTAATGTTGTACAATATGAACCAATGAAAGGATCTTCATATATTGAACTCCCAACAGAACTTAGAAGTAATATGAATGGATTGATTAATATGAAAAACGAAGACAATGAATGTTTTAGATGGTGTCATATCAGACATTTGAATCCACAAAATAAAGATTCACAGAGAATTAAAAAAGTTGACAAACAATATGTTAACAATTTGGATTATACAGAAATTGAATTTCCAGTTACAACAAAGCAGTACAATGAAATTGAAAAGCAAAATGAGATTAATATCAATGTATTTGGTTCTGAAAACAAACAACCATATCCAATCTATGTTTCAAAAGAAAAATATGAAGATCATATGGAACTATTATTAATAACTGAAAATGAAAATAAACATTATGTTCTGATTAAAGATTTCAATAGATTCATGTTTCACAAAACAAAGCATGACAGAGGAAGCATTTTTGTATGCATTGTCTTCAATGTTTCAGCTCTAAAAAAGTATTGAATAATCATAAAGATAATTGTATCGCAGTAAATGGAACACAAGGAGTAAAAATGCCTGAGAAGGGTAAAAATATATTACAATTCAATAATTTCCATAAACAACAACAAGTGCCATTTGTGATCTATGCTGATTTCGAAGCTATAACAGAAAAAATATCCAATTGTCAACCAGATGATAATCAATCATATACAAATGCTTATCAAAAGCATACAGATTGCGGGATATGGTTATAAACTTGTTTGTTGTTATGATGATAAATACAGCAAACCTTTGATAATATATAGAGGTGAAAAAGCAGTTTATGGATTCTTGGAAGATATGTTGAAAGAAGTAAAATACTGTAAGAAAGTTATGAAAAAGGAATTCAACAAACCACTAAAAATGACAAAAGATGATGAGAATAAATTTGAAAAAGCTGAAGAATGTTATATTTGTAATAAAAAATATACTGATGAAGATATTAAAGTTCGAGATCACTGTCACATTACTGGTAATTATAGAGGATCTGCTCATCAAGAATGCAATCTGAAACTGAGAGTAAATCCTGAACAATTAAAAATACCTGTTATATTCCATAATCTAAGAGGTTATGATAGTCATTTTATAATGCAAGAGATTGGTGAAATAGTTAAGAATAACACATACACAAAAAAGAACGGTGAAAAATGTCAAATGAATATCAATGCAATTCCCAATAATATGGAGAAATATATGGCATTCATGTTGGGTAATCATCTTACCTTTATTGATAGTTTCCAATTCATGAGTTCCAGTCTTGAAAAACTTGTTAGTAATTTACCAAAAGAAACATTAAAATATACCTCACAGCGATTCAAAGGTGATAAGTTTGATTTGATGATAAGAAAAGGTGTTTATCCATATGACTACATGGACAGTTTCAAGAAGTTTGAAGATACTGTTTTACTAACCAAAGATCAATTTTACAGTTTATTGAACGATGAACATATATCATATGAAGATTATCAACATGCTAAAAATGTTTGGAAAATGTTCTCCATGAAAAATATGGGTGAATACCATGATTTGTACTTGCAATCAGATATACTTCTTTTAGCTGATGTATTTGAAAACTTCAGAAAAACATGTCTTGAGTATTATAAATTAGATCCATGTCATTATTTCACATCTCCAGGATTATCTTGGGATGCTATGTTGAAAATGACAGATATTAAACTTGAATTGATGACAGATATTGATATGCTTCAATTTATTGAGAAAGGATTGCGTGGTGGTATTAGTTATATTGCCAATCGTTATGGTAATGCAAATAATAAATACATGAAAGATTATAATAAGAATAAGCCTTCAAAATATATTATGTATCTTGATGCTAATAACCTATACGGATGGGCTATGAGTCAATATCTTCCAACTGGTGGATTCAAATGGATGAAGCAAGAACATATTGATAAATTAGATCTTGGTAAATATAAAGAAGATAGTAAAAAAGGTTTGATATTAGAAGTTGATTTAGAATATCCAAAAGAACTGCATGACTTACATAATGATTATCCATTGGGACCAGAAAAAGTTAAAGTAACAGAAGACATGTTATCTGATTATTGTAAGAAAATAGCTGAGAAATATGGAATATCAGTTGGATTAGTCAGCAAGCTCATTCCAACATTGGGAAATAAGGAAAAGTATGTTCTACATTATAGAAACTTGAAATTATATATGAATCTCGGATTGAAAGTTACGAAAGTTCATCGAGTACTAAAATATGATCAATCACCATGGTTAAAGCAATACATTGATTTTAACACTGAGAAAAGAAAGAATGCTAAAAATGCTTTTGAGAAAGACTTTTTCAAACTAATGAATAATAGTGTATTTGGTAAGACAATGGAAAATATCAGAAAACGTGTTGATGTTAGATTGGTAACTGATAAGAAGAAATTTTTGAAGCTAACCAGTAAACCAACTTATGTAAGCAGTAAAATCTTCAATGAAAATCTAGTAGCTGTTCACAAGATCAAAGAAACATTAACTCTCAACAGGCCGGCATATGTTGGGATGTGCATCTTAGATTTGAGTAAGACATTAATGTTTGATTTCATTATAACTACATTAAAAAGAAGTATGGGAAAAAAGCTAAGTTATTATTCACAGATACTGATTGTTTGACATATGAAATTGAAGCAAAAGATGTTTACAAAGACTTTTGGAAGGATAAAGACAGATTTGATAATAGTGACTACTCAAAAGATTCTAAATATTTTGATAATACAAATAAGAAAGTTATTGGTAAGTTCAAAGATGAAGCTGCTGGAGTTCCCATTTGTGAATTTGTTGGTTTGCGATCTAAAATGTATAGTTACATGAAAGATAATCAAAAAGGTGGTAAGACAGCAAAAGGAATAAAAAAGACATTACGCATGAAAACTATAAAAATACACTTTTCAATGCTGAACAAATGAGCCATAAAATGAAAACAATCAGAAGTGAAAATCATGAGCTTGGTAGTTATGAGATAAACAAAGTATCACTCAGCTGTTTTGATGACAAGAGATATTTAAATGATGATGGTGTGACAAGTTATGCATATGGACATCGTCTTACATGAAAGATCCCAGTTTTGTGTTTATTGTTATGAGCCCATTTCTGAAACAATTTTAAATTCTTCTCACCACATATATAACATTCAAATTCAAGATCATATATAGTTTGCTTTTTTTTGACATCCAATATAGTTTGCTTTTTTTTCTTGAACAATTTTCTGAGTATTTTCATATACATTATATTCATATAATTTTAATTAATTTCCATAATTTCCATGTTTGATTCAACCGACTGAATAAGTTGACTTAATAATGGATTTGGAAAAGTGCGCTGGATTTTGTGTTTGGAAAAGTGCGCTGGATTTTGTGGATTTGGAAAAGTGCGCTGGATTTTGTTGATTTGGAAAAGTGCGCTGGATTTTGTGGATTTGGGAAAAGTGAGTTTGAAAGTGCGCTGGGACCGCCAACTATATAACTACTCGTAATCATCGAGACCCTGCGCAGAAGTGTGTCCCGTGATATTCTTGATCTCGCATTTTGGTATTCCGGAACTTTTCAACTTCTCTACGACAGTCTTTCGGGCACTATGGTTGGTAATCCTCTTCTCTGGACATAAATCAATCAGAGGTGAGTTTAGCTTCATTTTCTTCATAATGCTGTCGATTGTGTTTTTCCCCATTGGCGTTTTCTTGAACCATACGTTTTAAACCGGTTTATCGATCACAGAGAGGTAAAACGGGCCTGTGGTTTTCATTTCCTCGGGACTTTTCTCCAGGTAGACCTTGAACAACATTACAGGGCATCTTTCCTCATTGCCTGTGGCAAACATCTTCGGTGTAACCAGTCGGGGTTTAGCCCTCCTTGCCACGTTTTTGTAGGACCTTCGGCGAAAGTAAGGTATTCAATTCCATCGTCGTCCCGCTGCAGACAAAAATCTTCAACTTTCATGTTGTGAGGCTCTTGTCGCCCCCTCAAGCCAAAGTGTTGTGTCAGCAACCACCACATCGTGTTGATAAGTGCTCGTGGATTTCTACTGCCAAGCTGACCACTTTTCCAAAGGGTTTCTTCTTCTTCGTTTGTTAAGCTTTTGGATCGTTTCGGACGTTTTCCTCTCCCTCCTTCTCTTAGCTTTCACGCTTTCCCCTCCAGAACTTTTCTTGAACTGACGAACTCCCTATCTCTGATAATAGATTTCGGGTACAATTTTGACGCTCCAAGGCTGCTTGCATGACTCTGAGTGAATCAGGCTCGTAGTCTTCGCCGCTTTCTTTGCGAACCTCTGCATAAAACTGCGACAATGTTTTATCAAGGTCTACACATTCGTATGCTTCTAAATTTTTCTCCTTTCCTCTTTCAGTCGCCCACTTCACGAAAATTTTTTTCCATTGTTCTGTGCTCTTTTTCGTGTTTTCGTTTTCGCTTAGTTCTTTTAGTTCGTCTATACCCTCCTCGTCAACTATCCCAAAACGGGACGCCATTGTTACAAAACAAATAGAAATTTCTTTACCATGGCAGCCGTTGCTAAGCGATTTTCAGCCAATCATTTTCAAGTAATTTTGCCCGGGGCAATTACAAAAATTAAGAAAAAATGCCCTCTGTCTTGACCAATCACAATTCAGTAATTTTGCCCCTGATATTGTAACACAGATTCTTACATGTGGTAAAAACTGTCCTCAAACACGTGCTAAGATGGCAGCGCTATTCAAGGTAAGCTTGAATTTATGAGTAGTTTTGTCACTATAACTACCATTTGTCCGTTTTTTTTTTATTGGATAATCTATTTCATACAAGAAGAAATCAGGTACCCGTAAGATTTAACTCTGAGAGAGTAAACTTTCAAAAAATTAACAAGTTATTCCTTAGTGTTACGTACCGCTCGTACCCGCCGAAAGTTGGTAGTAATTTTTGGCGCTATTCTGCACATTTTTTAATGATATTTGGACAGTAAATATGTGGAATTCATCCTATACGATTCTACAATGTTCTTTTCAATGTCGACTCGCTAATTCCTAATGTATTTCTGTGATTTTCTCCGCTCGAAACTTGACTTGAAACTAAGCACCTTGCATAGTCAATAGCGGGTTGCGGGTTTCGGTTCACCATTGGTGGGTGATGGATGATGGGTATTGGTGAAAGACAGCTAGAGAGTGATCCATGACAGCTTGCGGCGAATGGGTCACGAGTATGGATTGACAAAAAGCACAAAGTTCGTTGTTCTAAAAATATTCTATCACCAATTTCCCACTTCCTACAACTCGTAGAAAAGCCTTGCCGCATTAAACTGTAATATCCACGAACCTTCGGCCCTCTTGTTTGTGTTATCATGATATTGATCTCCATAACTACTTCATTTAGGCAGAGAGTGATGGTCCATCATCAGAAGATGAGGTGGGATCACAGAATAGTGATGATATTTTTTTGGAAGATGAATCATACAACCCTTTCTCAGAGTAAGGACATGTTCATTCGCTATTATTTGATATGCATAATATAACAGTATCACCGTTGTAATTATTTTTAAAACTCGAAACCTGTTTTGCGTTTCTCAACCCACATCCAGTCTCTCCTTCAAAAAAGAAAAAGAAAAAGAAAAAAAAGGGAAAAGGAAAAAAAGAAAGAAGGAAAGAAAGAAATTGATTAATTAATTAGTTTAATTCAAGACAAAAAGGAAAATTCAAAAAAGAGAAATTCAAGAGAAAATGAGGCAAAGACTGCAGCAAAACGTAAAATCTGAGTGGATAGCGTTTCTGTTTCAAGAGGAGAGAGGAGAGGAGAGCCTAAACTACGATGGAGAGTAGATGCTGAGGAAAAAATTGATGGTTTGAATTTTTGGTATGGTTTTAACTGCTAACATGGTGGATACCCCTACTGACATTGTGCATAGTGGCAGTCCCCACCACGCCGTTTAAGTGACAAACTGCTAAAAGCAGAATGCGGAGATCTTTTAATGTTTTCTCTGATTTGTTTTCATAAGCCGTTAAACAATATGTTGTAATGACAACCTACTGGAAGTATGCCAAGTACACCGATTTCTGCAGAATGACTACAGTTGTCCATAACCATGATGGGTCAGTGGTTAATTATGCATTGGCGCAGTACTACTTCACTGGAGAGCCTCACAAGGTTAGTCCGAAAAAGAATCGATGCAACAAGCCATTCCATCCAACGACGCCGAGTACATTCCAGTTTATTAAAGAAAATGCTCGTCGTCCATTAGGGCCTGGAACTGTATTTGATGGTGCCTTTGAAGAAGCTGGAGGAGTAATGGATGTTAAAGCTATTAGTGATGTTCCCAGGAACCTCCAACAAGTTAAGAATGCCAGACAGAGATTGAGGACGAAGAAGCAGAATGACGAGTTTCAAGATCTCCTGTCGTGTTCTGCCGAGAATGATGATGTGAAGGGTTTGCAGTGGACTCCTACTCCAAGAGTCGTGTTTGTTAACAAAGGTCAGATGGAAGAAATTGTTACCAATTGTTGTGGTCCCAATGCAACCGGTGTGTTTTCTATCGACACAACTTACAACGTTGGCAATTTCTACGTTACTGCCACCAGTTACCAAAATCGAATGTTCACCCACAACCAGACTGGAAGAGTCGCTGACCTTCCAGGACCAGCAATGTTTCACGTAAAGCAAGATGCTAGCCAGTTCCTTTACTTTGCAAACACTCTACTTGAAGCAAAGTACGAATTCGAACAAGTTCGGTATGTTGGCGGAGACCAAAGCCAAAGTCAAAAGGCTTTCCTAAAACCTTTGAAAGGAGCAAAATTCTTGCCTTGTAAAAAACATCTGGAAGATGACATGAAGCGGAAGATGTCTACTCTGGGAATTGAACTCGGTGAGCAATGAAACATATTGAAAGACGTATTTGGAAGTGTTGAAGATGGGGAAAAAGGGCTTGTTGACTCTGGTAACTCGGTTGAATTTGACGAAAGGCTTTAAGTTCTCCAGGCTGTGTGGAATCCCGAATTCTGGGACTATTTCGCGACCTATGTTGGTGATGACATGAAAGAAGGAATGGCTCATGAATCATTGGTTTGAAGGATGACTTCTATTACGACAACGCCCTTGAGTGTCAAAACTTCCGCTACAAGCAGAAAATTGAAGAAGCGAAAAAGGAGAAGGAACCTGGAGTTAAGACTTCGGAATGCTCTTGGGTGGAGGCTATTGAGATATACAAGATGATGCTGCAAGAGGCCAGAAATAACATACAAAGAGCTGTAATTGGAAAAGGGCCGTTTCAGTTCACACCTAGAATGTAGTGAGCAGCAATGGATGGAGATGACTCCCGAGGAACGCAGAAAGTACGGTGGCCCGTAAGGGCCACCATATATACAAACTTTATGTTCCTCAAACAAACTTTATATTCCTCATACACACTTTATATTCCTCGTACAAACTTTATATTTCTCCTACAAACTTTATATTCCTCCTGCACACTTTATGTTTCTCCTACAAACTTTATATTCCTCGTACCAACTTTATAATTCTCACTCAAACTTTATATTTCTCGTACGAACTTTACATTCCTTGTACGAACCTTATATTACGCATACAAACTTTATATTCCTCGTACAAACTTTGTTTCTCCTACAAACTTTATATTCCTCGTACAAACTTTATATTCCTTGTACAAACTTTATATTGCTCAAATAAACTTTATATTCCGCGTACAAACTTTATATTCCTGGTACAAACTTTATATTGCTCAAATAAACTTTATATTCCGCGTACAAACTTTATACTCCTCGTACAAACTTTATATTGCTCAAATAAACTTTATATTCCGCGTACAAACTTTATATTGCTCGTACAAACTTTATATTGCTCAAATAAACTTAATATTCCTCGTACAAACTTTATATTCCTCCTACGAACTTTATATTTCTCCGTATAAGCTTTATATTGCTTAAATAAACTTTATATTCTTCGTACAAACTTTATATTCCTTATACAAACTTTATATTTCTCAAACACACTTTACATTCCTCATGCAAACTTTGTATTCTTCGTACAAGCTTTATATTCCTTAAACAAACTTTGTATTGCTCATGTAAATTTGATTCCTCAAACAAACTTTATATTTCTCAAACAAACTTTGTATTGAAAGGCAAACTTTATATTTGTCACACAAACTTTGTACCGAAATGCAAACTATGATCTGGAAGGAGTCTGGGAACGAGGAAAGGTATTTTCAAGATGGCGGATGGTGAAGGTGACCAGCGAGATGTGATCGAGTACTATTTTCACCTTGGATATACAAATGAAATTATTTAGAAGTTTCTCGAGCGCTTCCATGATATTAAAATAAGCTTGAGAACACTCAAAAGGAGACTTCGTAGCTTTGGTTTAAGGAGGAAAGGTAATATTATTGATGAAGCCAGGATACAAGCTGTAATTAGGAGAGAGATATCTGGTCCAGGACGGTTGCAAGGGTATCGCTCAATGTGGCATACTTTACGTACGAAGTACCGTCTGCACGTGCCGAGAGTTATAGTTGCACGCCTTCTTCGTGAGTTAGATCCTTTTGCTTCCATGCAAAGAAGACAAAGACGTTTGACCTGGAGGCAGTACTTTTCTTATGGCCCAAATTTTTGCTGGCACGTGGATGGTAGGTAGCTTTTAATAAATAAATTTTATTGTTCACGGTGAGGGTTTCTGGTTTTTCCGTGCAACTTGTTGTTTTGATCGGCAGCCAGTTCATTGTATTAAGAAAAAGGCTTTGGTATAAATAGGGTTTTATTCTTTGTTCATGAAACTATCATTCGTTAGTGATTAATGCACTTAATGTACCTATCCACGTTATGCCCAAGAGGGACTGTGTTGGCAATAGGTGGGGATTTGACAATTGACAATCTGTTGTCAAATTTCCCAGGATGGCGAGATAAGCTTTAATCAAAAGTATGAAAAAGGTTCACCCTGATGCAAGAATACCCTAACAGCAAGTCAAGTGTCTCTCGATCCCAGGACAACTTTTGATGATGAGATATCCAGCTAAGGGTATCCTTCTCATTATTAAATTCAGTTGCCCCCTCCCCCCATCTTTCTCAACAGGATTGACATTGATAGCTGCTTTAATTGTCTGTTTTGTACTTTTTCATTTTGACAGGTTATGATAAATTGAAACCTTTTGGCTTCCCTATTCATGGGGCTATAGATGGGTATAGCCGAAAAATTATGTGGTTGAAAGTTACAAGATCAAACAACTTACCATCAGTTCCAGCAAGGTACTATGTAGACTGTATCAAAGAGAATGATGGCTGTCCTGTTTTGTTGCGTACAGACTGTGGTACAGAAAATGGCACTATGGCTGCTGCCCAGTGTTTTTTTCGTCAGGAAGACGGGGATTCTTTTGCAGGTGACAGAGCACATATATACGGGTCTTCACCAAAAAACCAAAGAATTGAAAATTGGTGGTCCTTTTTCAGAAGAGGAAGCTCTTCTTGGTGGATTGATTTCTTCAATCAAATGAGAAATATAAAGTTTGCATTTCGATACAAAGTTTGTTTGAGAAATATAAAGTTTGTATGAGGAATATAAAGATATAAAGTTTGTGTGCGGAATGTAAAGTTTGTATGAGGAATACAAAGTCTGTATGAGACATATAAAGTTTGTAGGAGGAATATAAAGTTTGCTCGAGGAATTCAAAGTTTGTACGAGAAATGTTAAGTTTGTAGGAGGAATATAAACCTTGTAGGAGGAATGTAAAGTTTGTACGAAGAATACAAAGTTTGTAAGAGGAATATAAAGTTTGTACGACGAATATAAAGTTTGTACCAGGAATATTAAGTTTGTGCGAGGAACATAAAGTTTGTACCAGGAATACAAAGTTTGTACGAGGAATATTAAGTTTGTACGAGGAACATAAAGTTTGTAGGAGAAATATAAAGTTTGTAGGAGGAATATAAAGTTTGTACGAGGAATATAAAGTGTGTAGGAGGAATATAAAGTTTGTACGAGGAATATAAAGTTTGTACGAGGAATATAAAGTTTGTACGAGGAATATAAAGTTTGTACGAGGAATATAAAGTGTGTAGGAGGAATATAAAGTTTGTTTGAGGAACATAAGGTTTGTATATATGGTGGCCCTTACGGGCCACCGTAAGTACGTACGCATCTTGCCAAGTTTGATCCATTTGTGGGAATTGACAAGTTGTGCAAAAGTGATGCCATACTACCGATGCCTAGTATTGGGAACAGCTCCCAATCATTTTCAAGCAAGAGTCACGAAACGATGGAGACGTTTTCCAGTGAAGACGAGGAAAGTTTTAAATGGGAAGATGTGCCAGATCTGAAAACAAGTGCAAGTGAAGTGAAAGTAGTTACAAGTTCTGAAGCTAGAGAATCAAGCCGAAGGGTAGTACTTCCCGGTGTAACTTCAACATGTACATCATCCACAATTACATCGCCTGAGTCCTCCACGGATGCAACCAACGAAAGTTCTTTAGGAGAAAGTGCATGTGCCAGAAATATTGGAAATTTCAAGACTCTGGTCTTCCCGAGTACCTCAAAGGCACAGAAAATAATAGACAAAAATGGAGTAAGAAACTTTCCGGGATCAGAATCGAACAGAGTTGTCATTTCCCTTTCTCAAGGCGATGTTTGCCACACAGTCACAATTTCCCGTTCTCGACAAGTCCAGTGTGACGAAAAATGCCCCAAATATAAGCTCCACAAGTTATGTGCCCACACCATTGCAGTGGCTTATAAGTGTGGACTTTTGTATGATGTCTGCCGATCATACAAACAGAGCGTTTCCAGCATGGTTCAATCACTGATTCCTCCAGACGTGGAGAAAAAGGAAAATGAAAAAAAGAGTCGGAAGCGGAAGTCACAGAAAGGTTACCGTGATGTCAGCGGTTTCAACAACAGAACTGAAGTTGTCATTGATGATGCTTTAGTTACCAACAGCTTTGAAGTTGTTTTTATTACCGATATGTCTGCACTATGTTGTTACGGATGCAATGGAAGGGTTCGCCAGAAGCCTTCAGATCCAGTGCCTGGAGATCCTTATGATATTTTCCTAAGAAGGAAGGAGCACAGGGTGTTTAGGAAAAGAGGCAGTAAATCCACTGCTATTTCTATCTCTAAACAGCCAGAATATGTGTACTACCATCCGCTTCGTTCATGTGTTCCGGAAAAAGGAAAGATATGGGCTCCAAGAGTCGTGTTTGTTAACAAAGGTCAGATGGAAGAAATTGTTACCAATTGTTGTGGTCCCAATGCAACCGGTGTGTTTTCTATCGACACAACTTACAACGTTGGCAATTTCTACGTTACTGCCACCAGTTACCAAAATCGAATGTTCACCCACAACCAGACTGGAAGAGTCGCTGACCTTCCAGGACCAGCAATGTTTCACGTAAAGCAAGATGCTAGCCAGTTCCTTTACTTTGCAAACACTCTACTTGAAGCAAAGTACGAATTCGAACAAGTTCGGTATGTTGGCGGAGACCAAAGCCAAAGTCAAAAGGCTTTCCTAAAACCTTTGAAAGGAGCAAAATTCTTGCCTTGTAAAAAACATCTGGAAGATGACATGAAGCGGAAGATGTCTACTCTGGGAATTGAACTCGGTGAGCAATGAAACATATTGAAAGACGTATTTGGAAGTGTTGAAGATGGGGAAAAAGGGCTTGTTGACTCTGGTAACTCGGTTGAATTTGACGAAAGGCTTTAAGTTCTCCAGGCTGTGTGGAATCCCGAATTCTGGGACTATTTCGCGACCTATGTTGGTGATGACATGAAAGAAGGAATGGCTCATGAATCATTGGTTTGAAGGATGACTTCTATTACGACAACGCCCTTGAGTGTCAAAACTTCCGCTACAAGCAGAAAATTGAAGAAGCGAAAAAGGAGAAGGAACCTGGAGTTAAGACTTCGGAATGCTCTTGGGTGGAGGCTATTGAGATATACAAGATGATGCTGCAAGAGGCCAGAAATAACATACAAAGAGCTGTAATTGGAAAAGGGCCGTTTCAGTTCACACCTAGAATGTAGTGAGCAGCAATGGATGGAGATGACTCCCGAGGAACGCAGAAAGTACGGTGGCCCGTAAGGGCCACCATATATACAAACTTTATGTTCCTCAAACAAACTTTATATTCCTCATACACACTTTATATTCCTCGTACAAACTTTATATTTCTCCTACAAACTTTATATTCCTCCTGCACACTTTATGTTTCTCCTACAAACTTTATATTCCTCGTACCAACTTTATAATTCTCACTCAAACTTTATATTTCTCGTACGAACTTTACATTCCTTGTACGAACCTTATATTACGCATACAAACTTTATATTCCTCGTACAAACTTTGTTTCTCCTACAAACTTTATATTCCTCGTACAAACTTTATATTCCTTGTACAAACTTTATATTGCTCAAATAAACTTTATATTCCGCGTACAAACTTTATATTCCTGGTACAAACTTTATATTGCTCAAATAAACTTTATATTCCGCGTACAAACTTTATACTCCTCGTACAAACTTTATATTGCTCAAATAAACTTTATATTCCGCGTACAAACTTTATATTGCTCGTACAAACTTTATATTGCTCAAATAAACTTAATATTCCTCGTACAAACTTTATATTCCTCCTACGAACTTTATATTTCTCCGTATAAGCTTTATATTGCTTAAATAAACTTTATATTCTTCGTACAAACTTTATATTCCTTATACAAACTTTATATTTCTCAAACACACTTTACATTCCTCATGCAAACTTTGTATTCTTCGTACAAGCTTTATATTCCTTAAACAAACTTTGTATTGCTCATGTAAATTTGATTCCTCAAACAAACTTTATATTTCTCAAACAAACTTTGTATTGAAAGGCAAACTTTATATTTGTCACACAAACTTTGTACCGAAATGCAAACTATGATCTGGAAGGAGTCTGGGAACGAGGAAAGGTATTTTCAAGATGGCGGATGGTGAAGGTGACCAGCGAGATGTGATCGAGTACTATTTTCACCTTGGATATACAAATGAAATTATTTAGAAGTTTCTCGAGCGCTTCCATGATATTAAAATAAGCTTGAGAACACTCAAAAGGAGACTTCGTAGCTTTGGTTTAAGGAGGAAAGGTAATATTATTGATGAAGCCAGGATACAAGCTGTAATTAGGAGAGAGATATCTGGTCCAGGACGGTTGCAAGGGTATCGCTCAATGTGGCATACTTTACGTACGAAGTACCGTCTGCACGTGCCGAGAGTTATAGTTGCACGCCTTCTTCGTGAGTTAGATCCTTTTGCTTCCATGCAAAGAAGACAAAGACGTTTGACCTGGAGGCAGTACTTTTCTTATGGCCCAAATTTTTGCTGGCACGTGGATGGTAGGTAGCTTTTAATAAATAAATTTTATTGTTCACGGTGAGGGTTTCTGGTTTTTCCGTGCAACTTGTTGTTTTGATCGGCAGCCAGTTCATTGTATTAAGAAAAAGGCTTTGGTATAAATAGGGTTTTATTCTTTGTTCATGAAACTATCATTCGTTAGTGATTAATGCACTTAATGTACCTATCCACGTTATGCCCAAGAGGGACTGTGTTGGCAATAGGTGGGGATTTGACAATTGACAATCTGTTGTCAAATTTCCCAGGATGGCGAGATAAGCTTTAATCAAAAGTATGAAAAAGGTTCACCCTGATGCAAGAATACCCTAACAGCAAGTCAAGTGTCTCTCGATCCCAGGACAACTTTTGATGATGAGATATCCAGCTAAGGGTATCCTTCTCATTATTAAATTCAGTTGCCCCCTCCCCCCATCTTTCTCAACAGGATTGACATTGATAGCTGCTTTAATTGTCTGTTTTGTACTTTTTCATTTTGACAGGTTATGATAAATTGAAACCTTTTGGCTTCCCTATTCATGGGGCTATAGATGGGTATAGCCGAAAAATTATGTGGTTGAAAGTTACAAGATCAAACAACTTACCATCAGTTCCAGCAAGGTACTATGTAGACTGTATCAAAGAGAATGATGGCTGTCCTGTTTTGTTGCGTACAGACTGTGGTACAGAAAATGGCACTATGGCTGCTGCCCAGTGTTTTTTTCGTCAGGAAGACGGGGATTCTTTTGCAGGTGACAGAGCACATATATACGGGTCTTCACCAAAAAACCAAAGAATTGAAAATTGGTGGTCC
>OZ026607.1:10530781-10580781 GCA_964020085.1 Micromussa lordhowensis
TCAAACACTTTGTCGTGATGATATTTTGGTGAACCACTGCTTGAAGTTGGTGATGCAGTAATGCAATGATTACTGCTTCCATGACACTTCTCATTTGGAGAGGGAACATAGGACATAGCATCAACAACCTTGACATGCTCTGTTTCATTTGACAGCAATACCCTGCCATGACCACGTTTCACTGTAAACAATGAACAACAGCAAAATAAATGTTATAAAGCTTAGTAGCCATTATCAAACTTACTTATCGTTCATCCCATATTTTGATTTTCTGTTATTTTTCTGTTTTACAAGTAACAGCAAGTCTATTGGCATCCATTGAAGCTTGAATTAGTGCTCAGTCGTCTGGTGTAAAATCCATTAGATACAGTCAAACTTCCACTAACCACCACCTCTCTACAACGGCCACTGTTTTTGGTTCCAGCATACAGTCCATGTATTCACTCATATTTCAACCTATCTACAACAGCCACCTCTCCACAATGGCAACGGCAACTAAAACACAACCAAAATGCCAAAATAACCTCTTCACAAGAGCCAGTTAATCAACAACTGATGAATGGTGTACGCAAAACCCTAATTTTTATTGTGAGAGGTCACCAAACGTAATCCATACCACATGTCATTGGTCTCCGCCTCTGTTAGGTTTACTGAAAAAACAAACAGTTTTAATATTACACCCTACCTCCCCATAATGGCCACCTCTCTACTTGTAATGGCCACTTCTTTCTGTCCTCATAGTGGCTGTTGTGGTAAGGTTTGACTAGTTCAATGAATATTTTTAATGCTATCTTGTGTAGAATATTGTTTCATGGCTTAAGGTTACCATATACTTAACAATTATCCTGCGAAATCACGAGGCCGTAGGCCGAGTCGGCTAAAATCAGACGATATTCCGCGAGATTGAGCAGGATAACTGTTTTATTATTCAACAAATTGATAACAAAACAGCCTAAATCCTTGTAAATCTCTCTGTCAACATTTTCTCACTCCACTTTTTTCTTCCCACATACGAAGCTACGTATATCGCCGGATATCTGTTACCTACGGATGACAGATATCGAGAGCATCATGACCATATTTGGATAGTGTTACAATTTGTTGTATAATAAATCTAGGTGTCTGCATCCAAGTGATGTACATGGTAGTCCAGGTTAAACTTCAGATAACTAAACCACTATATCAAATTATAGCTTATAGAGCTGGCTATCAAACTATACCAATTATTTTGAAATGAAGTTAATTATTGATTTATTCAATTTTTAGACCTCCAAATGCAGCATCCAGATTACCTTTTGAAAGCTACAAGTCAAAGCAAATTTTGTCTTTGGTTGATTCCTCGGTTTCCAGGCCCAAAGCACTTAAAAAGGTGCCTGCCTGTGTACTGTTTTACCATATTCAATACATTGCAGTGAAAAGTTACAAGACACTTTCAAAATAGGATTTAAAAAATGTGGAGTGATTGTACAAAAATCGTTCTCAGAGAAAACATATTTTGAAATAAAAAATCGCACACATGCTTTTTTTTGTTTATATGTTAAACCCACTGTATTTACTACCCAAATATGAGGAATTTGTTCACTTGCCGTCATATAATTTGGGTAGTAGCTTGTTTAACATATACATGTAAACCAAAGGTGACTAGGATGATCACATTTAGAGGTCGTGAACTTTAAATGCAATTCGAGATGATTTCTGCTGAACATTTATGAGCAATAAAGGCAAAAATAGAGTTAAAATTAACTCTCATAGCATGGTAACATTTTGAATATAGTTGAGAAGACGGACGGAAAATTGGTTTTGAAGTTATATTTTAATTTAAGCGGGCTTTTCATGTCAGTTCAAACAAAAACACACTTTAAGCATTTTTACCAGATTTGACATTTAAACTTTCTTGAGATTACTTGAGAATTTACTAAGTGTGGCCGGTCAAGTAGTTATATAGTTGGGGGTATGAGCACACTTTCCAGCACACTTTTCCAAATGCTAAATCCAGCCCACTTTTCCAAATCCATATCAAACACAGAATCCAAGGTCAAACAAAAAATCCAAATCCATTTCAAACACAAAATCCAATACCAAGGTCAAACACGGAAATCAAATCAATAATTCAGTTGGTTGAATCAAATATAGAAATTAATTAAAATTATATGAATATAATGTATATGAAAATACTCAGAAAATTGTTCAAGAAAAAAAAGCAAACTATATCGGATGTTGAAAAAAAAGCACACTATATATGATCTTGAATTTGAATGTCATATATGTGGTGAGAAGAATTTAAAATTGTTTCAGAAATGGGCTCATAACAATAAACACAAAACTGGGATCTTTCATGTAAGACGATGTCCATATGCATAACTTGTCACACCATCATCATTTAAATATCTCTTGTCATCAAAACAGCTGAGTGACACTTTATTTATCTCATAACTACCTAACTGGTGATTTTCACTTCTTATTGTTTTCATCTTGTGATACATTTGTTTGTTATTAATTAATGTATCTTTATAATTTTTATGATTCATATTATTTTTGATAACATTCTTCTTTATTCCTTTTGCAGTTTTACCACCTTTTCATTATCTTTTATATAACTGTACATTTTTGATCGCAAACCAACAAATTCAACAATGGGTATTCCAGCAGCTTCATCTTTGAACTTCCCGATTACTTTTTTATTTGTTTTATCAAAATAGGGTGAGTTGTTGGGATAGTCACTATTATCAAATTTATCTTTGTCATTCCAAAAGTCTTGGTATACATCTTGAGCTTCGATTTCATAAGTCAAACTATCAGTATCAGTGAATAGTAGATTAGCTTTGTCTCCATATTTCTTTTTGATATAGTTATAATGAAAATCATACATTAAAGTCTTACTAAGATCTAAGATACACATTCCAACATATGCTGGTCGATTGAGAGTAAGAGATTCTTTAATCTTATGAACTGCTACTAGATTTTCATTAAAGATCTTACTGCTGACATAAGTTGGTTTACTTGCTAACTTTAATAGTTTCTTTTCATCAGTTACTAATCTTACATCAACTCTTTTTCTGATGTTTTCCATTGTTTTACCAAATACACTGTTATTCATCAACTTGAAGAAATCTTTCTCAAAAGCATTTTTAGCACTTTTTCTTTTTTCAGTATTGAAATCAATATATTGCTTCAACCATGGAGATTGATTAAACTTGAGTACACGATGAACTTTAGTCACTTTCAAACCAAGATCAATATATAGTTGTAAGTTTCTGTAATGAAGAACATATTTTTCTTTGTTACCTAATGTTGGAATCAATTTACTAACTAGACCAGTTGATATATTATATTTTTCAGATATATTTTTACAATACTTTGATAACATATCATCATTTACTTTAATTTTTTCAGCTGCTAGTGGATAGTCATTATGCAGATCATGAAGCTCTTCAGGATATTCTAAGTCAACTTCTAATATTAATCCATTTTTACTGTCTTCTTTATACTTAGCAAGGTCTATCTTATCAATATGTTCTTGTTTCACCCATCTGAATCCACCTGTTGGTAAATTTTGACTCATAGCCCAACCATACAAGTTATTAGCATCAAGATACATGATATATTTTGAGGGCGCCTTCTCATCATATTCTTTCATGTATTTATTGTTTGCTTTACCATAACGATTGGCTATATAACTAATTCCACCACGCAAGCCTTTTTCAATGAACTGAAACATATCAACATCAGTCATTAATTCTAATTTGATGTCTGTCATCTTCAACATAGCATCCCAAGACAAACCAGGTGATGTAAAATAATGGCATGGATCAAGTTTATAATATTCTAAACATGTTTTCCTAAAGTTTTCAAATACATCATTAAGTAACAAAACATCTGATGATAAGTACAAATTATGATAATCACCCATATTATTCAAATTAAAAGTTTTCCAAACATTTTGAGCATGTTTATAGTCTTCATCTAATATATGTTTATCATTCATTATACTATAAAATTCTTCTTTTGGAGGTAGTTGTTCATTAAACTTATCAAAACTATCCATAAAATCATACGGATACACTCCTTTTCTAACCATCAAATCAAGTTCTTCACCTTCAAATATCTCAGTTGTATATTTTAAATTATCACTGTGGGACTCATACAATCTTTGTCAACATTTTTACAATTTACACATTTTCCACATGCAATACTAGTTTTGTGTTGCACTATCTTACCTTTATTATTAACATATCGTTTCAAACACTTTCCTGGATTGCATGTTTCACATTTTCCACATTTTGTTAAGTTGCTAACTAATTTTTCAAGACTGAATCCCATAAATTGGAAACTATCAATAAATGTTAGATGATTTCCAAGCATGAATGCCATATACTTCTCCATATTGTTTGGGATTGCATTTATGTTCATTTGACATTTTTCACCTTTCTTATTTTTATATGTATACTTCTTAACTATTTCACCAATTTCTTGCATAATGAAATGTGAATCATAACCTCTTAAATTATGGAATATAACTGGTATTTTTACTTCTTCAGGGTTTACTCTTAGTTTTAGATTGCACTCTTGATGAGCAGATCCTCTGTATTTACCAGTGATATGACAATGATCTCTAACTCTAATATCTTTATTAGTATACTTTTTATCACAAATATAACATTCTTCAGCTTTTTTAAATTTGTCTTCATCTTTTTTTGTCATTTTCAAAGGTTTGTTGAATTCTTTTTTCATAACATTTTTACAATATTTGACTTCTTTTAACATTTGCTCCATGAATTTATAAACAGCTTTTTCACCTCGATATATTTTAGCATCTTTTGAATATTTGTCATCATAACAACAAACAACTTTGTATCCAAATCCACAGTCAGTATGCTTTTGATAAGCATTTGTGTATGATTGATTATCATCTGGTTGACAATTGGATATTTTTTCTGTTATAGCTTCGAAATCAGCATAGATCACAAATGGCACTTGTTGTTGTTTATGGAAATTATTGAATTGTAATATATTTTTACCATTCTCAGGCATTTTTACTGCTTGTGTTCCATTTACTGCGATATAATTATCTTTATGATTATTCAATACTTTTTCAGAGCTGAAACATTGGAGACAATACATACAGAAGTGCTTGCTTTCCTTATGTTTTGTTTGATTGTACATGAATCTATTGAAATCTTCAATTAGCACATAGTGTTTATTTTTATCCTCAGTTATCAATAATAATTCCAAGTGATTTTCATATTTTTCTTTTGACACATGGATAGGATATGGTTGTTTGTTTTCATATCCAAATACATTGATATTGATTTCATTTTGCTTTTCAATTTTATTGTACTGCTTTGTTGTTACTGGGAATTCAATTCCAGAATAATCTAAATTTTTAATATATTCCTTGTCTGATTTTTTAATTCGTTGTGGGTTTTTATCTTGAGGATTCAAATGTCTGATGTGGCACCATCTGAAGCATTCATCATCCTCATTTTTCATATTGATCAATCCCTTTCGATGATGTCTGAGTTCTTGTGGTAGTTTGATATATGATGATCCTTTCATTGGTTCATATTGTACAAAATTAATATAATGATTGTCAACTGATTCAACAGTCCAACCAGAACCTTCAGATATCCATTGAGCTACTAAGTTCAATATTTGTTGTTCTGATAATTGTAGTGATCCATTGATTTCTGTGTTGTTGATAAAAGTTTGTGGTTTGCTATTGAAATATGCTGATTTGTATATTAAATCTTTACCTGACATTTTTGTAAATGTTACCTTGAGTGTTTCTACCACTTTTAAACCTTTCATGGATGTTAGTATTTTTTTGATATGATATTCAATGGCTTTTCTTGTGTTTTTCAACTGTTCTAAGGGATCTTTGTTGTTTTTTATACCAATTTTATAAGACTCTGTGTAGCCTTTCAGAGCTTTATCAACTTGCTCTATCTTAGTCCTTAGTAATGGTGTAGGTTTTTTGGTTCTTGGTTTTGGTGTTGGTTGTATTATATTTTCTTCATAATCTTTTACCATCTGCTTCACACTCTTACGAGGGGCTGGGATTGGTTGCTGTTGTAACAACTTTTTTATTTCCAAATTCTGTTTGATTAATAAATTAATTAATTGATCTTTGGTTAGATCATTGAGAGCGCGGGTGTTCATATTATTAGTTGAGATAATTTTTTCCATTTTTTTTATATAATTTAATACGTGCCAAATCTTTAAGTACTTTATGAAAATATTTTTTTGTCAAAAATATTTTTGTTAGTGATATAAAGATATATTATATATATTTATAGTATAATGATGAAAATTACGATTAATGACCGCGTTTTTTCTTGCCATCCAGTATATGACTTATATGCAGGTTCAGAAGATGGAAAAATCATTAATATTATAAAAAAATTACCCTGCAAAGGGAATAAGAATAATAGAGGTTATATGCTTTGTGGTGTGAGGAAATATGCTCAACCAGGTCATAAAACATATTTAGTCCATAGATTCATATATGAGTGTTTCAATGGTGTAATAGCTGAGGGGATGGAGATTGATCACATCAATAATAACAAGGAGGATAATCGACTTTGTAATTTACAGCTTCTAACACCCCAAGAAACTTCTAAGAAAGCAGTCAGGAATATAGATCACCCATCACACACCCAAAACAGTAAAATTAGGAAATGTGTGAAGGCGATCAATAAAGATACCAATCAAGCCATATTTTTTAATAGCATTTACTCAACTCAACAATACTTAGCCATTAATCACGCAACAATCAAACGGGTTTGTGAGGGTTATTATGGTCGCAAATCAGGAAAATCAAAAAAAGATGGCCACTCTTATACTTTTGAATATGTTAAAGAAGAGGATTTACCAAGTGACCATATTAAATCCGCAAACATAAGACCAAAAAGAGTCCCAGAAGAGGATAAAAAGAAACACCAAATGGAAGCTGTAAAAAAATGGCAAAACAAAGAATTCAAATGCGACAACTGTGGTAAAATTATGAAGAATAACATTAAATATGTTCACAATAAAAAATGCGGTAATCAAAAACAATAATGTTCTTGGCTACCAAGATAGCAATGACAACACTTTCCATACTTTCTGTGTTGATGTAATACAATATGTCAAGCATACTGTATTTCTCTACAATATATATTTATATAAAAAACTTTATATCATTTTCATATATTTACCAAATCCTTCATTGGAATCCAGCTATTAAATTCATCACTGTATCCCTTCCACTTTACCAAAGCTTGTTTCTTCTTATGATCCCTACGAATGACCTTATCAATACGGAAAACATCTTGCTTGGCTTTTAATAATTCAGGTTCATAGAAACTCCCTTGAATATCTTCATCATTGAGATCCTTTATTTAGTATGTTATTGGATTAGTGTATTGAATCTTATCAACTGTAAATACTTCTTCTGTCCAATTTGGTGTATAACCTTTATCAAATACATTCCGTTTGTACTTAGATATTCGCACTTTATCACCTATTTTAAATTTTGGTTTCTGTTTTGATGTTTCCATATCACCATATAGATTAAAGTAAACAGTTCCTTCATTCTTCTTATTGGATGCTTCTTTGGGTGTCATTTTGATGCTTGAATGTTTAGTATTATTATACTGTTTCAATATTTTAGGTAACATATCGAGATACATTGTATTACCTTGAACTGTGAACTGTTTCCACATTTTGGATTTAATCGTTCTATTCCATCTTTCAACCACTGATGACTTCTCTTCATTCTCAGTTGAGTACATATGTATATTATATTTCTCTAATAAGTCTTTCACATGTTTGTTATAGAACTTTTTTCCTTTATCAACCCATAAATACTTTGGTTTTCTACCTTCGTTTAATATTGTTTTAAATGCTTCAGCAACAGATTCACCTTTCTTATCCTTCAATGGTACAATCCAACCGTATTTACTGAAAACATCAATAATCATTAGAAGATATCGGTAACCTTTATTCCATTTACTAAACTGTTGCATTTCAACTAGATCACTTGCCCATATTTCATCAATATGATTTATGATTACACGCCGCCGAGTGAAATTACGTTTTATGGGTGTATGTAATTCATCAGCTAATTTTTCTTGCCAGTTTTCTTCACTCAGCGGCTTTTTACGTTTTTTGACTTAGCACCCATACCCAATTTAGACTTGGTTGCTATAGCATTGCGAGCTATTGCATGTCCCCATTGTCTTTCTTTCCAAGGAATAGCATCCAAAGCCTTAACCATTTTACGATCTGCATCATTCTTGCATTTTACTTGGTTACTTTTTGGTTTGTTTCCACAAACTGAGTAATCAACATCATGTTGCATACTTACAGCATCTGTTTTTCCAGTTGGCTGTTGATATACCTCAAGTATCTGACCAGTGTTGGGATCATACCTCAGTTGCTGTTCGAGAGGATTACCAGGACCTGTATATCTGTGTCCAGGCATCACAAAACCTTTCTTTGGCGCAACTTTTAATATAGCCTTATGTATATCTATTGCACCACCAGTCGGTGATATATTTGATGCGAAACTGTCAAGGACTTGATCAAGATACTTATTTGCAACATGTTTTATCTTCTTCTTTGCATAATCTGATTTGATAGCTTTTGCAACACCCTTTCGAGCAAGGTAAGCCCCAGAACTGGCCAAACCTTTCAAAGCAATCTCACTAAGAGAATGACTATCATGAATATCAAACAAACTGCCCCCAGCTAGTGAGGGCTCAATCAGTTTCCCTGTTGTTTTTGTTTTAGTTCTTTTAGCTTTTCTTCATATCTTCTGATAGACTTTGCTGTCTTTGGATCAATCTTATCAATCCCGTATTGTCTGATTTGATTTTGCGTAATACACTCAATTTCATTTCCACGGTGTTTACCTTTGGGAACCTTATTTATTCCGCAATATGGTTTGGAATATGGCTTGCTTAACACATTACCTCCACCTGTTGATTGAGATTTGACGAATTTAGTCTTTGTTATCCCACATTCAACACAAGTACAGAAAAACATTAACCTTCCATTTTTGGCTTGTTTGTAACCAGATGGCTCAACACATTCAGTTTGTTTCTTCTGTTTAACACAATATGATTTTACCATTATATATATATAAGTTAGATATTTTTAAAATAATGTTTAATGAATCTCTCATTTTTCATTGTATCATGTATGTTAAATACTTTCAATAAATCAAAATATGAATTTCCCTTATTCATTTCATTTAAAAAGTATAAACAGAAATAGCCGCATGTGGTTGTTTTTATATTCTGAATCTGATTGTTTTGGTGAAGAAGAGTCAAATTCTTTCTTTTCGCATGATTTACCAATTCTTGAAATGGAGGCATGCCAAAGCTGTCAAAATAATTGATGACATTATCTTTCACATAAGTTGTTACCCAATGACTTCCGCTCATGTATGATGGTTCAAGATTGTAGATAAACAAAGCCTGTTTGTGGTTGTGTGGAACTTTTTGATCTCTTGACAAAACATCATTGATTGGGATATTTAGATATCTACACCATTTTATCAGATCATGATTGCTCATCGGGATGTCTTCATAGAATTTCGGTTTTACAGTATTGCTCCTACGAGTGGGATTGAATTGAATGGACTGTTTGGGCCTAATAGTAGACCTTTTCCCTTCTTTTTTTTGGTGGGCTTTTTTTTATTCCCATACCGAATTTGTCCCATGTTCCAATAAAAGGTGGTGGATTATACATACCCATTCTCGGAGCTCCTCTTCCCCCTTGTGGAGGAGGGATGGGAAGTCCAATCTTGGGAGCGCCCTTTCCAGTCAAAGCGTTCAATATCATAGGAACCCCAATACTGGCGAGTAAAGTACCAAGAAAACCACCCGATTGCGTTTTTGTTGGTTTTATAAGAACAAAACCTGAACCTGATTGAAGGGCTTTAATTATATCTTTCTTTTGTTTTTCTGATAGAAGATGCTTGTTTGCAATGAGTTTGTCAATTTTGTTTTGTGGTATAAGGAAACCTCCTTTCTGTACTCCTTGTCCAGCTATTTTCTTGACAATTTGGCTTGCGCCTTCACTGGCTAACCCTCCCAAAGCTGATAATCCCAAGGTTTTCGCAATGGTTGGTCCGAATGTACGTGCGAGAGCTAGAGCAGAAGTCAATAAACTACCACCTACTTGTTTTCTGATATTGGTCTTGGAAAGTTTAATATCCATACCTTTCTTCTCTCTGCGATTCTTCTCCAATCTCTTCTTCATCATCGCTGGAACGTATAAAGTGCCATTTCCACTGAGAGAGTCATTGGTTAGTCTGATTACAACTGTTTCCCTTTTATGGTAAGCATCACCAATATTCTTCTTCTGATTTTCTGATAGTTTCACTTTGATTTCAAAAAGTGAGTCATTTCTCGTATATAATATATGTTATATAATTTTCCGATTATATAACATATATGAAATAAGGAATATTTTATCATCATCACCATCAATACTTTTTATACTATAACCAATTCATTTCCAACCTTGTCGATGACAATTTCCTCCTCATATAGGACAATGGCGTGCACGCTGAAAGCAGCTGCACTATTAGCACTCAGTTTATACCTTAAAATCAACTGCTTTGGATCTCTTGTTACTTTATCCGTTTGATATGATAAATCAAAATATATGATAGAATAAAGATAGTTGTAATTAGCTATGTTCAGTTGAGTGCCGCTGTTGTAATTATTCTTTCTCATACCATAAGACATCAAATCGTTGTAGATCCTTACTTTTGATTCTGAATCGTATTCAGTTTCTGGGTAGAACACTCCATTCCCATATTCCAATCTGCAAGTTGTTAGATAACTGTTATTATTGTTTTCATTCAGTTTATAAGTATCAAAGTGGTATGGATTCGTATCTTCATTGTTTGTTTTGGCTAGTTGAAGATACACAAAGATAGCCTTGACATTATCAATACTGGAGGAGATCTGGAAAAATCCACTGCTTTGTGATGGTGCGGAAGCCTGATACATTTCTCTGTTATACGTCCAAGATTTCTTCAACAAAAAGGATTCGACAAATTTATTGTAAAGGCTGTCCTTTGGTGTCAATCTTGGGACCCACAGTAAGAATCTATTGACAACCACTCGATTAGCATCTGCTGCATTGTCCTTATATATTAATTCAGTGTCATTCTGTAACTCTATATTAAACTCAAGTTGCATTGGGACCAACATTTTATCATACAACTCTTCAAAGAAACTGTAACGATTAAGAGGTATGATTTCATTGACATTTTTGTTGAGCGACGTTAAAAGTCGTCTAGACTCGAACCCTGCATTTCCAGCGGCGGTCATGTCAGCATTCGCCACATCCAGATACCAAAAACTATCTTTAGCTACTGAGCGACTGAAATCATCACTGTATTCCAGGAGATTCTTCACAAATGTGACTTTATGGAGATTATTGGTATCGTACACAATCTTACCAGCACTCTTTATCATAATGTGGTTGATCAGTGAATGGGCTCCATTGATAACTGTTGCACGTGTTGCATCCGGAACGCCTGTTCCATCAGCCAATAATTGCAATTGGAATTGTACCTCGAAATAAGCATTGTACCAATCGTAGAATGAAGACCGGTCATTTATTGTGAACTTGTACCCATTTTTTTGTTGGTGTTGACCATTTTCTGGAATCAGAATGACATTGTCCAGTTGATATCGAACCAACTCATTTCTCTGTAAATATTCACTTGTTCTGAAAGCCATTATATTATTATATTACATAATTTTTATTTTACCTCCTTCTCTTCAAACCAGATCCTGATATCAATCTATCGATGATCATATCTGTACTCTCTTCTTGCTGTTTAATGGGTGGAACTATTTTAGCTCTTTGTCCTGTATTACCCTTCCTCATATTCCTTAGTCTTTTCATTATTAGGTCTCCTGGCTTCTCAGATATCTTTTTTCCTACCCTCTCACCTGCATGTGAAATACCTGATTCTATCGCTTTCTTACCCAAGGGCTTGACAAACTTTTTAACAACGGATGACGCAACACTCTTCATTGGTTTAAAAATATTATCAACGATAATCCCGGACCCAACGTGTTTATCTACAATTAAAATATAGATAGGACCCTGCGCGCGCTCTGATTGGTAAAAAACCTATGTTTTATCAGAGTATAAAACATAGAAAATGCGTGTTTTATTGTTTTGCGCGCGTAAAATCTATATTTTAAAGCAAATGAAGAAGCCTAAGCTGTGTATTACACTGTGATAAAACACTCCGATCATTTGAGAACACTCGATAAATTTAGAAAACACTCGCCTGCGGCTCGTGTTTTCTACATTTCCCTCGTGTTTTCAAATGACCATCGTGTTTTATCACAGTGTAATACACAGCTTAGGCTTCTTTATTTGTTAAATAAACCAAGCTTTGGATGATAAACTCTCATGAATTCAAATGGTTTCATTATAATATTATGTTATATTATTCTATTTTTTTCAAGAGTAATGAAAAAGACGTATCTGCTCCATTCAGGTCAATTAATCTTCTTTTTCCATCAGTAATATGAATCCTGATACTATCTATAATATTCTTATTGGTGGGATTGTATGTTACTCTTATTGGTTCGAGGGTGAATGAGTAACTAGGGCAAAGCACACTGGTTGAAAATGAATAAATGATGTCTGTTTCTTGACCGTCTACAAGTGATTCATTGATAAGGTCGCAATGAATATTAAGAACGTCTGTATCCTGACTAAGATTGGGCACATTTGATCCTATATTAATTTCATTTTTTAACACTTCTTTTTTGAACCCGATTAGTTCATTGAAATTACTTGCTGTTAAATCAAGTTGGTAGTTTTTGGCTAACATAACCGTGACCCTGAATGTTGTTTCATTGAATTCAAGAGTGATAGGATACTCATTATTATTAGCACCATCTTTGACAATCTTTGTTATGTCCTTGATGTGTGTATTGAATTTTGTATAATTCCAGACTCCTGCTGGGAAAGTGATTTCCTCAAACGTTGAACCACTATCAGAACTGTATTTAATCAATTGATTCTTATATGAGGGGTTAACATTGAACCATGTGAATGACATGTTAATGATTTTGTTCAGACCAACCACATATTGGTAATTTCTATCCAATATTATGGGCCTGTTGAATTTAGTTGTGAAATTCTGAGGAGTGTTGTTTCCTTGACCTTTGACGTCATATGATGATAATATAATTTCCCGATCCATTTATATTATACTGTTATATTATATTTTAAAATAATTATTGTATATCTTGTTGTATTGTGATCTATTGATTGTTGCTATTTTCAATAATGTGTCCAATATATTGACTCCCATATTTCTCATTTTAATTGACGTATTTCCTGCAAGAATTTCACCAATAATCAATTCTAATTTCTTTAGAAGCTGATTTGGATCATTGAAAAACATGACATTTCCACCTCTCTGTTTTCTTCTTCGGCCTTTGATCCCAGAACCTTTTATTGTTTTCACTTCAGTTTTATAATGCGATATGTATTGATTCAAAGTAACTCTGGCATTGTCTATTCTTTTGTTTTTCTCTTGCCTTTCAGCTTCCGATATATACCCCATTTTGTGTTCTTTTGTAACATTTGCTTTGAAACCCTTTAATTGATTCCGTTTTAATTCAGCATCTTTTATAATCTTTCCAAGATACGCCTTAGTTTTTTTGTTTGTCATTTCCGGCTGATTAAGAACCTTCTCCACATTTTCATAATTTGGAATACCTACGTCATACAAAATCTCATTAGTCATATCTTCATCATCTATTGTATAATCAACTTCTTCATCGTCATCATATTCAGGTGGCAGCTCTTGAGGATCTTGGGGAAAATATTGGGGATCGACATATATCTCCTTCTTCCCTTCCAAAATATCCTCTAACGATTGCTCATATGTTGGTGGTTTTGGTACAAGTTGTTTCTCTTGCTGTGGTGGTACATAATCAACTTCAGGCATATAGTCAATACCAACTTCTTCTTTCTTCAGTGGTTGTTTTTTACTTGAAAGCGTCCTTGAATCCAAATTACTATCAATTAAATGATCTAATTTACTTGTCACTGGTTTAAATGCCTTCTTAAATGACTCTTTGCTTGTCTCCTGGCCAATATTATTTCTTTTGATTAAATCATGAACATAATTGATTTTATTCCCTAATTCAGTTTTACTTTTTGCAAATTCTTTCCATTTAAGTGAACTCATTTATACTATTATGTTACATAAAAATAAAAAGAAAAAAACACGCAAATCATATATAAAAAACAACGTTTAACACCGTGTTGAACAACGTGTTGAACACCATGTTGAACATGGTGTTATATTAATATACCAATATAATATAATGAGAATACCAAATTATGATGCTGAAGACGATACTGTCTCAAACTTCAAACAACTATATGATTTCATGCCTAATAAATGTTTTCGGATGTTGATTTGTGGTCCAAGCGGTTCAGGTGAAACAAATACACTAATGCATATGATCTACAATATGCTGTATTTTGATAAAGTTTATCTCTATGCAAAAAACTTAGAGCAGTCCAAGTACCAAAATCTAATGGAGAAATTCCAGCCGATAAGTGATGAAGTCGGTTATGATGTTATTGAAGCAAGAAATGATGAAATTATTCCTGTTGAAGACCTTGAATCTGACTCACAAAAAATTGTTATATTCGATGATTATGTTTGTGATAAAAACCAAAAACCACTGGTCGACTATTTTATCAGAGGGAGACATAAGAATTGCAGTGTGATTTATCTGAGTCAAAGCTACTATAAGACGCCAAAAGACATAAGATTGAACTGTTCACATTTCTCCATTTATGATTTCCCAAGTGCTAATGAGAGGAGTCTAATTTGCCGTGAAAATAGCATTCCAAAAGAATCATATGAGAAAGCAACTGAAGAACCATTCAGCTTCATATACGTTGATAAGCCGCGAAAATTTATAACCAAGAATTTCAATGAAAAAATTTAATCTACCAATATAGTATAATGAGTTATTCAAATGGATTATTATCTTCATCATCGACAATGAGTCCGCAACAAGGGTTGCATGGTATTCCTGGTGTTGGGTTCAAGTTAACAGATGATGGTAATTATAATATTGATGGAAAACGATTGACTAATGTTGGAGAACCAACTGGAGATAATGACGCTACAACAAAAGCTTATTTTGAATCTGAAAACTCTAAAAAAGCTGATAAAACTTATGTTGATTCAGAAATTTCTAAAGTAAAAGTTCATTCATCTCCAAATTATCATTTACAACAAAGTTTCACTTTTTATAAAGATTATGGTGATAAAGCAGAATTAACTAAATCAAACATTTCAATCACCAACCATACAAATCATTTGGATTTATTAGAGATATCTCGACAAGGTTTTAAAGATGGTTTTGCTTATTCTAATGTGAAATTGACAAACAATATTAATCCGGGTACTTATTCCATTCTTTTTGAAATTTTTGGTTATAATGGTTCCAATATCGTTACTGATGGTGACAGTGATCGTCTTTTATTTTATAATGTTGAAGGTGATCCAATAATATCTGATTTCAGTCATGATTGGTTTTCAAATTATGCTAAAGCGTATATAATTTTCAACAATTCTAAAATAGATGTTGGCATCACTCTCCAATTTCGTTATTATGGCTCCAGCAACTCAAATTTCAAGTTTCTCTTTTTCAGCAGATGTGTTAAAGGAGTACAAAAGACTGGTTTTGATCACGCCCTTTTTAATGTTCCTGATGTCCAAGATAATCATAAGATTCTCTATTTTGAGAATTTGAATCTCAATGGTAATCTTATTGATGGTTTAGGTGATCCAATAAATCTAGATAGTGCCACTAATAAAAAATATGTCGACACTGAAAATATTCGACAAGATATTGCTATTAATGATAAAGCTAGTAAATCATATGTAGATGTAGAAATAGCAAAAGTCCATATAGATACAACACCATTGTTACCAAGAGACGGTAGTAGAAGCATGACAAGTGATTTAGACATGGATAACAATCATATTCTCTCTGTGAAAAATTTAAATGATCATAAAGTTGATGATGCTTATGAGGTTAGAGTTAGAGATTTGGGAAGCGTTGTCAACAAAGAATATCTGAATGAAAAATTTCTCAAAGTGGACAAAGATGGTTATTATTTTGATCTAAAACAAAATACTATCAAAAACTGTGAACCTTACTATGATGGACTTTTTGATGATAACAGTCTGGTCAGTAAAGCTTTTGTAGATGCTGAAATCGCCAAACAACCGAAAAATGTCCTTCGTTTAGATGGAAGTAAAGCTATGACAGGTGATCTTAATATGAATGACAATCTCATTACAAATTGTGGACGATTAACCATGATGGCTGATGGTAATAGCCCAATTAATATGAATAATAGTTATCTTTATGGTTTGCCAAATCCTATAAGTGGTGATGATGCCGCCAATAAAACTTATGTTGATGATAGAGATAATTTGAATTTACCTTTGAATGGTTCTAGATCTATGACTGGCAATATTGATATGGGAGGAAATGCCATTAAAAACATCAAGCCTTTTGTTGAAGATGACTCAAGTCAAGCCGCTCAAAATGCTCAACTGGGTGATGTTATTAATTTTGGGTTTTTCCATGCTCAAAGAGGGGAACTCAAAAGAGAAATAAATGATGTTTCTTTTAAAGCATTAAACAGAAAAAATCCAGATCTAATGGAAGACAACATTGATATGAACAATCATCAAATTGTAAATCTTGGAGATCCATTATCAGATCTAGATGCTGTCAATAAAAGATATATTGAAAAAAAAAATAAAAGAATCTGATTTAGTCGACCAAGAAAATGTCTTCAAAATGGTGATGGATGATGACCTGTTCAAAGAAGATGATGATGACATTCACAAAGTTAGTGTTAAAAATAAAGATTTTCATTTGATGAACAAAAAGACTTACGAGTTCAAGATTGATTATGATTCAAGCATTGGTTATTATAGTACCAGACTATCAATTGATTTAATCTATTTAGATTCTGGCAACTATACGATGGTATTTGAAATGTATGTGGAAGATGGAATCACTATTGATCAAATTGAGGGTACTAGCGGTACTCTATCAGGAATAACCACCAAATCAAATATAGATGGTACTAAGACAAGAAGCATAATCCATTTTAACTACAATGGTTTAGCTTCTGGTTTCAATGATTTGGATATTGATATAAAGCTAAAAAGTAAAACTGATCCTCAAACTACCATTTATGTTGTTGTTTACGGTGTTAAAGGTAATGTTAATAATGTCTCTGTTGATTTATGGGATCGATTATACTATTATGACAACGATTCCATTGAATATGAGGTTCCAATCGATATGAAAGGTAAAAAGATAAAGGGAGTTGGTGATGGTGATGAAGATGGTGATGCAGTCAATGTAAAACAATTGAATTTAGTGGAAAAACTATTTACCATTCTTGATAATACAGTCGCGAAAAATAATGCTAACATTGCAACTATTAATGTAAATAATGGTTATTATTATTACACAAAAGAAATGCAACATAGAAATGAATGGAGTGTTGTTTTTCCAGAAATAAATGAATACCCTTTTGAAAGTTATCATTTTCCTGTCACAGAACCCAGTAATATAAAAAAATACTCTAAGGATAAATAAAACCGGTACATACCAAATCATTTACACTGATTATTACAAAAATTCAAATTTTCCTACTAGTTTTAGAATCCATAAATCATCAACTCGAACAGAAATTAAATTCAGTCTCCACAATAAAACAGAGTGGACTCAAATTACAATCAATTCAGTCACACGATTTAATAGTGGTGAATCTATGGCCATGTATGGGGGGTTTATCAATGGTAAAGTCATCTTAAAGGGATATCCTGACGCTACATTTTTCATCAAATATTTAGGATCATGAATAATATGATAAAATAAGTAAGTAAATTCTCACATCCTCAAAATATATAAATCAATAATATATGAAAGAGCCACGAAAGAGTATATTCAACTGGAATCATATTTCAGATGAACTAACGGAAGAACAGATTGAAGAATTAAAATCTTACTACCGTACATATCATGAAAAGTGTTGGGCGTACAAACAAGCATTGAAACACCTCAAAAAATGGAAACTATTAGGTAACTCACTGTCTATCATATTTGCATCTGGAGGTTTCGCTAGCAGTCTAGCAACTGGCGGCGTTAGTTTGATTGCAATCAGTACAGCAGCACTTTTGATTCAGGGTTGGATGAAGCATAAAGACCTTGATCTCAAGATCCAAAATTGTACATATGCCCACCAAAGCTATCAACATTTGCTGAATGAAATAAAAGACATGATGAGAAGTGGAAATTTCAATTCATCTCATATTTACAACACGATGAAAAATATTGATGATTACGTAACAGACAATAGTCCAATTGTTGACAAGTATTTGATAAAATACAATGAAAAATTCATACGTTAACTATCGACTGAATTCTATCACCTATCAATAATTGAATCTTTTTCCAATATTGTTTATAATATTTTAATGTCCTCTTCGACTTCGTTACACTGATATCTTTGTATGGAAGCCCAAACATCTTTAATAATTGTGTGATAATATATTTAATACTTATCATCCGTTTACGCCCGTTTTCAACCTTATGTAAAACACTGTCAATCTCAATAAATACTTTATGGATACACTTTCTTTGTTTATAAGTCAAACAGACATCATTCTTAAAAGATAAACTATCCAACACATTCTGAATATGGTATTTCCGATGATAAACTGATTTACGTTGCATCTTATACAAATTTTCATAAAAGTCAAAGTATTCTGGTACATAATCATAACTGTGAACTAAACCACAATTTATGCAAGTATCCATACCATTAATAATCTCTATATCTTCTTCACCACAACATAACTCAGCCGCTTTGTTAACTTCTACTAATAGTTCATCACAGAAAGGACACATCGGCTCCATCATATTTTTCAATTCATTATGGATTACAGAATTACAATTCATTTCTATACTATTGGAAGAGATTATATTTTCAAGTCAACAAGCAAAAATCCAAAGAAGTCATCTGATAGAGTACTACAAGGTAGATTACAAACTTCAAGGTAAATTACAAACTTATAAAAATATTTTTATCTCGTGAGTTTGTAGCTATCTTTCTATTGGTTAAAAAAGTCGTATGATCGTCTTGTGATATAAAACAATAGGCCAATATAACAATCTGAAGCACCTGTTGTACAACATCTGGTTTTCCGAGAAAGTCACACAATGAAAGATCGACATCATGAACGCATATGATTTCCATTTAAAAAAATAATATATAATATATACAATGGATTTAATATGTGAGGTTTATTTCAAAGAGAAACTTGAACGAAGAATTGAAAGCTTTGAAAAAAACTTTTCTTGGTCTGATTGATATAATTGAAAAAATGCACAAACACTCCATTGAAGATTACAAAAATGTAATCAGTTGTGAAATGGATGAAGAAATAATAGATTCAACAAAATTCGAAAAAGAATACAGTGTACAATTTCATTTGATGTTTTTTGATATTGCTGAAGAGTTTAAATATAGACTAAGAACTTTGAAGCGTGAATTAATTAAAAAACTAGACGTCAAAAAAATAAAAATGAAAGAATTAAAAGCCATTGTGAAAGAAAATGAATCATTCGGTGAACCGGACCCTAAATTAGACAATGAATCAATCAAAAAAATTATGGAATACATCAATTCAAACACAAAATTAAATTTCATTCCAGAAGAAAGTGAATCAGAAAATGAATCAATCAAAAAATCACAAGAACACATCGATTCAAATAGCAAAGACACAGCAGAAGACACGGCCTTATCCATGATGAAAAGAGAGTGAATTTTATTCTCCTGCAGGAGAATAAAAGCAGCAACAGTTGTGAGAAATTGATTGGTTGATATTTGCATGGCAGCTGTGGGTGTTATACATAATTAATTTATCACCTGCATTGGTAGATATTTGCATAGCACCTAGGATTTTATGTTTTCCATGTTTGATTCAGCCGACTGAATAAGTTGACTGAATTATGGATTTGATTTCCATGTTTGACCTTGGTATTGGATTTATTTTTGAAGAGTGAGTTCGAAAGTGTGCTGGATTTTGTGTTTGACCTTGGATTCTGTGTTTGATATGGATTTGGATTTTGTGTTTGACCTTGGATTCTGTGTTTGATATGGATTTGGAAAAGTGTGCTGGATTGATTCAGCCGACTGAATAAGCCGACTGAATAAGCTGATAAGATTTGACCTTGGAAAAGTGGGCTGGATTTTGCATTTGGAAAAGTGTGCTGAAAAGTGTGCTCATACCCCCAACTATATAACTACTCCGTCACTTAGAGAATGAATTAAAGTGAGATGTTTTAAAGATTGTTCAAAATGTTACCATGCTATAAGCAGATTTCTAGTAAATAAGTTTTGCACTTACTGCTTGAACTTTGCATGGAATCTGTCTTACAAATACAGAAAGAGTTATCCTACCCATATCACCAAGTGGTTTTAAAGGAAACAGTGGTTTAATAGGCGTTGTGAACATCTGGGTGGAGGCTGATACAAGACGAGGATTGCTCAGTGATACCTTGAACGTTGCTCAAATCATTCATCATCATTCTTCTGTATTAAAACCACAACACCTAAGGAAATTGAATGAAATGAAGTTCACTTGCACAGAATAACTGGTAACTTAAAAGAATATGAACAAAACTATTAAAAATGATTGGCTCTTGGGGGATTGCTGGCGTGACTCCTAAAAGTAAGTCTGAATTATATTTTTTATTATGGTTCTCATTTATTCAGTAACAAAATCCTGTCTTTTAAGTAAAATGTTTTCCTCATGTCAGCTGCTTTTATCTACTGCTGCTCTTAAGCCAAAGATCTAAGAAAAGGCTGTATAACTCAGCTATAACCTTAATAAAGGGGGCAAGTTTCTAAAGAAACTGTGGTGCTGCGTCGGGGGGAGTATTACAAGATAATTTGGTTTTATCAACTGGGTTGATAATGTGAATTGGCCACCGTAAAGAGATTAATAGATACATTGTGTAGTTTCTATTAATAGTCACTACATACAAAGGTGGACTGTGATATACATGTACTAAACAATACTGATGAGAATATTGAGATTATACCTTTTGATTGCAGGGGAAGCTGAGTAGGCATTCTGATCCAGTGGCCAACGTTTGTTGTACAACCTCAGGCTCATCCTTTGGCTGTTACGGACCACAAAATTCTCCAGTTCCATGTCATCTATAGGATAATCAAGAATACCCAAGTGTTCTACAGATACAAGCAATAACTCCTTTACTAATAGACTATTGTTGTTCAGCAATGGCTGAACTCAAAGTAAAGATATGTTGAGCATGGAATTAGCGGAAATCAGACCATAAAAATAGCTTACTGAATACAAGCGAATTTAAAACAATTAAAAGCACAGATTTATCAAACAGATGTTGTACTCTATTGATTCTGCACAAGGTAGAAAAGAGGGAGGAGGCTAAAGTATCAATATGACTGTCAAAAATTAAACCACAGTCAATTTTGTGCAAATTCTTTCAGATCTTATTTGTAAAGTATGAATTAGCAAGAATTAAAAAAAAATTAAACTTTTTGGTTCTACTCCTTTGTAGGCTTTATGGTGAGCTAATGATGATGGAAGGACATCCGAAATGTAAGATGTTTTAAACAGAAACAGTTTTCAATCTTTTATCTCTTTGTCCATTGTCAAGTGGCTACATGAAATAATTGTATATTATTAACTGCCTAGGTCAAGTTCATAATTGAGATGAGCATTCAACCTGTATTCGACTACTACAGATTCCCAGCTGAGTTTGTTTGTATTCATGATCAGACAAGTTTGATCTAGCCATATGGTTCTTGTTTTATCATGACGCAGTTGACACAAAACAGTCATAGTGATACTAAGGAGTCTGATTTGTAAGGGCCACTACCTGTACAAACTTTATTTTCCTCGTAAAAAGTTTATTTTCCTCGCACAAATTTTATAATCTTATTACGAACTATATTTTACTTGTACATGTTTTATAATCTTCAACTTTCAACTTCAACTTTATTTAAAGAATAGCTGTTGATACATCCAAAAAGGACTGGTCCGCAAATAGCATTTGCTAATCTAGGCGGAACAGTCCCACTAAAAGATTACAATGATAATAATAAGTAATTACTAAATTTACAAAGGAGACATGCACAGATTGTATCAACTTAAATCATTGTTAAATCGTTAACATAATTACAAGTTCAGTGACTCTTACAAGGTATGTTTGAATAAAGACCTCAAGTTCTATTTATACGTTTTTAGGGCAGAGGTAATTTGGGAAATATCAATATAGTCATCATGCTTCTTAAGAGTATCAAGAAGGAAATAGTGGAGTTTCGACTGGAAGTTTTTTTTGGGGGGAGCTCTCTTAATGATGCTTGCATCTCATTCCAAATTTTAGCTCCTACTCTTGAGTTCTTGGATTTCTAACCTAGATTGCTTAATGTAAAATTTATTTGCTGAAAAAGACCGAGTGTTGTAAGAATGAATACTGGCAGTGTCCCTGAATAGGTTCAAAATGTTATTGGGTACCTTCCGATAGGCGACCCTAAAAGCAGGAATGACGGAACGGTGGAATGACGGAACGGTGGAACGGTGAAACGGGGAAAGGCGGAATGACGGAACGGAGGAATGGTGGAACATGACCCGAAATCATAAAAGACGGAATCACGGAACGGCGGAACGGCGGAAAATCTCCCGAAATCCTAAAAGACGGAATGACGGAAAATCCCCCAAAATCCTAAAAGACGGAATGATGGAAAATCCCCCGAAATCCTAACAGACGGAATGACGGAAAATTACCCGAAATTCTAAAAGACGGAATGACGGAAAATCACCCGAAATTCTAAAAGACGGAAAATCACCCAATATCCCAATATTTTTTACTCTAAGGGAGCCCAATATCTATAAGCCCTATGGTTTCTTCTTGGGTTTCCTCGCCACTTTTTTATTTGCTTTTGTGTGACTGTCTTGTTTTTTATCGTTATTTGTATTTGTTATTTGTATTTTGTGGTAAAATAAGGATAAAGTGTCTAAAACAAAGTCATGTCCAAAAGAGGGAAGGCAAATGCTAAGAACCACAGATCTGCGAAAAATTGCTTCAGTCCCACCCACAATGGGCAATCTTGCTTGCCTCTTGAATATCTTCTGCAATACTGTGCCATTTGGTTGTGAGGTCCTGCGAAAGCGGTTCATCCCATTCAAGTTGTTGTTGCCATAGTTCCTGGATAAGAAGTTTGGCCCTGATGGTTACAGGGGACAAAAGTCCAAGTGGATCATAGGTCTTTGATGAGATTTGTAGCACACAACGTTTGGTGATAGGCTGGGCAGATGGCAGAGAGGGTTTTTGGGGTGTCAAACTGAGGGTATCCAAGGATGTGTTCCATTTCAGACCAAGAATGTTCACAATTTCCTTTGTGTCAGCGATACTATCCTTTGCAGCTCGCTCCCTGAGCAATGGACTGTTTGAAGACCAGGAACGGAGGTTGAAGTGTGCGTCTTTCATGATTGCCCGTGCTTCCCCATAGTAGTTGACAGCGTTCTGTTCTTCATTGCAACCTGAGATGACATTATCAACATATATATTCTCCTTCATGTCCTCAGCCACAGGGGTGGTGTAGTTGGTTAGATGGTGGTGAAGTGTTGCATTTAACATGAATGGGGAGCTGGTAGACCCAAACAGGACTGTCTTGAATCGGTACACTTCAAACTCACTTTCCGGATCCTCAGGGTTGGATAACCAGAAAAATCTGGTGAAGTCTCTATCACTTTCGTCTAGGCCAACATGGAGAAACGCCTTTTCGATGTCTGTCGACAAGCCGTAGGTGAAGGTACGAAACCGCAGAAGAATTGAACACATGTCATTAAGGAATGGTGGACCAGCATGAAGGCAGTCATTCAGGCTGGGGGTGGCAAATGAAGAGTGGAAACTGCAGTCATAAACGATTCTGATTGGTGTGGTAGCTGAGTCTTTCCGTACTGGGTGGTGAGGGATATAGTGAGCATTGTCTGAGGGTCGGGCATCGTCAACTTTCTCAATGAAATCGCGTCCTTCCTGTTCAGCTATAATGTTCCCATAAGTATTCAACAGTTGGGGTGTGGCAGCAAGACGACGAACCATGGACCGGGTGCGCCTTTCACACTTGCTGTAGTTTGCGGGGAGCAGCGGAGAGTCTTCCTTCCAAGGGAATTTTGCCTTATAACTTCCATCTTCATTTCTTGTGATTGAGGTGTTGATGTAGTTTTCCAAGAAAACTTCATCATTGTTCCCTTCTGATTTTGGAGAGATGCCCAGAGCTTCTAAGGACCAGAACTGTTCCAGATCGAACTCTTCTTTCTTGGTAGATGATAGGGTGTGTAGCAAGTTGACAACAGTTTCAGAGGGTCTGACAAAGGAGGTTTGTAGTGGTCCAGATAACAGATAACCGAGCTTTGATGCAACAGCAGTTGGTCCCTGGCCACGGATAACAGTGTCTTCGACTATGTCCCAGTAATGGTCTGTTCCAATCAGGAGAGAAATGGCAAAGTTTTCATCCGAGGTGATAGGATGGGCAAGTTTCAAACCTCTAAGATGGGGCATGTCTTGGATCTGTCGACAGAGATGATTTTGAAGGGGTGTTGCAATTTTCTCTACCACGAGCACACGTAATGGGATGATCTCGCCAAGTGTGGTTACAACATTGATAGTGGCAACTGGTAAATATTTGCTTGCTGATGGTTGGGCTCCAAAGGCTGATAAAGAAATTGACTCAGTCTCTGTTAGTGGTAGACTAAGTTGATCCGCTAGCGTTTGAGTAATAAATGAGCGTTGCGACCCTTCATCAAGAAGAATATTTGCCTCACAATAGACATGATCTGCATTGACTGTTGCTATGGCTGTTTTCAATAGTGAAGTGCGACCCCCATTGGTTGGGACACAAGATGAAGGTGAGGGCTCTGTGATTGGTGCAAGGGTAGCATGAACAGATGATGCTGGCTGTTGACTTGTTACTTGAGGGCTATTGGTGGGGGCCGTAGGGTTAGCTGGGGTCCCTCCTGATATGTTTTCACCTGTACAGAGACTTGTATGATGTTTCCCCCTACATTTGTGGCAACGGTGCCTTGACTGGCAAGTGGTAGACTTGTGGTTCCCTAGACAGTTGAAACAAAGTCTGTCCCTCTTAATTATAGACCACCTTTGCTGACAATCAGTAACCACATTACAATGATACGATGGGTGGGGGCCTTTGCAGTAGGTGCACTTCCTTTTAGCTGGCGTGTTAGACCTTGGGGGGTGTGGCTGTCTTCCTTGAGTCTGGGTGAGAAATTGGCTTGTGACTGTTGAAGAGGTTCCATGTTGGGATGTGTTGGGTGAATTAACATTGATACCAGCCTCTAAGATTCTAATTTCCTTAAGAATGGCTTCTCTTAGCTGTTGAAATTTCCATTCCAGACTATCATGTTCACGAGCTAGGTTTTGTCTTAGTTCATGGGGTAGTTTCCCTAACACAATTGGGACGAGCAAATCTCCATAAGTTTCGTGCGATTTTCCAAGTGACCCCAAACCTCTCACATGGTTTTCCATAGAGTCATAGAATAATTGCAAGCTTGATAATTGATAAGAAGGGCTTGGAAGATCCAGTAGGGCTTGCATGTGTGCATTAATTATTTTGCTGGGCTGGCCAAAACGTTCCTTGAGAAGATTAACAGCTTGCTCGTAATTGTTGTTGGTAAGGGGGAAGCCAGCTATAGCTCTCGATGCATCTCCCACTAGCTGGGCCTGGAGATAACTGAACTTTTGTACCCCACTAAGATTTGAGTTGGAGTGGACTGAAGCTTCAAATGAATCCCAAAAAGTACACCAGTGAAGTGGGTTCCCCGTAAATGTTGGAAGATTTAATTTGGGAAGGCGACTACCATGGTTAGGAGAACTGGCCTGGTTACTTGATAGGGCTTGCTGAGGGTTTGGTGTGTTTGCCGGTTGGACTTGAAGAGGTGGTTGTGCACCCAAGGGAACTTGAGGGATTTGAGGGGTTCCACTAGCGGTTGCTTCACTAAGAATTCCTTGAGGCGCTGAGGTCCCTGAAGAACTAGGGTCTGATACGGTCCCGAAGGGGGGTTGTGCATTTTCCGAGATGAGTACTACAACTGGGGGCGTTCCCTGGTTAGATGTATTAGACTGAGAAGTACTCGGAGGAGATTTCTTAACAGATAATGACTGGTGAATAAAGTTACTTATCTGTGAGGAGGTCTCATCAATTTCTTCTTGAATAACTTCTGTGTCGAAGATCTCCTTCTCAAGTTCAGCTGGATCTTCAAGTATGGCGACGATTTTTTGGTCTAATTCCTTGAGAATTGACTTCTTTCTAGCAAGTTGCTCCAGTATGTTGTTCAGAGATACAAAGTCAAGTTCACTCGGCGTTTCCTTGGCCATTATTGTCGAGGCCTTCTTTCGGGTTTGTGTCAGATGAGCTCGGTAGCCCGATCGAGATGCTTGAAGTTTCGTGGGATTCTCTGCCATATCCTGGTCCCGGCACCAATAATGTCGCGAAGACAAGAGTCGTAATCAAAGAGTATAGGCAGAGATGACGATAATAATACTGTAATGCATCAATCCGTAGAAATTACATCGAATAAAGAACAAGAACAACAGTAATGGCGGTCGAACTCTTCGCATGAGAGTACAAAAACTAACCATGTGGTCTACATACGGGACCTATACTAAATGTCATGACCGCTGACCGATGAGCGGCTACTTATTAACAGCATGAAAACAATTCTATGAGCTAACTCTGTTCATAGTAGTTGTTATGATTAAAGTCTACTCGACATCCTCCGGGGGGGCACGAATGTTCCTTGCCCAGTCAGCTATTTTCCGCATTGCTTCCAGGGCCTTGGCTCTCTGAGGTCTATTCTGACGTCGAGTAGGAACCATAATGATTTGTTCACTGGTGTCATCTTCTGTCGGAGGTGTCGCCTCGTTTGTACATACCTCCAGTGGGTAGAGCTTAGTGATAGGTCGATTGGTTCGCCCTGTGCTTGTACGAATGTTTGCAGCTCGAACCAATCCATCGCCACCCTCAATCAGACCTTCTACAACAGCGAGTTTCCAGGTTGATCTAGGGCTCTCGTCATGGACCAACACCACGTCTCCTTCTTTAATAGTCCGCTTATTGGTTCCAGTGTTCCTATGGAATTCACGTAAGGAAGTCAGATACTCGTGTTTCCATCGGTACCAAAACTGTTGTAAGAGCAATGCTTGTTTGTTAGCTCTCTGTCTCAGAGCAGAATCATCACCATAGGTTGGATCTGATACTTCATCTTCAATTTCAGGATAAGGTAAATGGGTGATCCTTCGTCCATACAGGAGATGTGAAGGTGTCAATGGCTCTTCATCACTCACATCGCTTGACACATGTGTGATGGGACGTTCATTGAGGATGGCCTCTACTTCTACTGCAAGTGTCTGGAGCTCAGTCAGGGTAATCAGTGCTCTTCCTAGTGTTTTCTTGATAGCCCTTTTGGTTAGGCCAATAAGTCGCTCCCAAAATCCCCCGTACCATGGCGCTCTCTTGGGGATAAACTGCCATTCAACTCCCTGTCTGGCAAGGGAATCCTTTAGCGAGGGTAATTGGAAGAGTTGCTTGAGTTCGTCTGCGGCAGCTAGGTAGGTGGAAGCATTGTCAGAGATCATGTGGTACGGTAGGGACTTGCGGCCTGTGAAGCGACGGAATGCTTGCAGGAAGCTTTTCTCAGTCAAGTCGGAGACAACTTCCAAATGCACTGCTCTAGTTACGGCGCACGTGAATAGGCAGATGTAGCACTTGGTCGTATTGCCTTCTGAACGCACGTATAACGGTCCAGTAAAATCCACTCCGGTTACTGCAAAGGGTGTTGTTTCTTGGACTCTGAGCTTGGGTAAAGGAGCAGGATCTGGAGCTCTGAAGGCTGCTCCCTCCAACTTCCGACAGGTCACACATGTCCGGAGTAGTTTTCTGACGTACTGGCGTATGGCGGTTATCCAGAAGTTTTGGCGGAGTGCAGTCACTGTTGAATTGACACCAGAGTGTAATTGCTTCCTATGAGTGTCATGGACAATCAATGCTGTAAATGGATGGTTTGGTGGCAGCAGGTATGGAAATTTGGCTGAATTACTGAGTGGAGCATTGTGGAGCCTCCCCCCACAACGAATGAAGCCATCACAATCAAGAAATAGGCGAAGCTGCCTCACCAAGGGTAGGCGAGTACTGGTTCGTGAAAGGAGGTTAGCAATTTCTGCAGTGTAGGTTGATCCTTGGCAGTTCTGGATCCACCTGTTGCAAGCCTGTTGTCGTTCCTTAGTAGATAATGGTCCTACTTGTCGGGATTCTCGGTTCTGCAGGTTCTTCACGAATCTTAACACATAGGCTGTGACGGTAAGCAACTTTGTTAGTGTACTGTATCGGGATACATCCACAATACAGTGAATGCCTGCCATCTCTTCTGTTGGTTCTGTTTGAGTAGCTTCATCTGTGGTGGCTTCCGCAGCAATTGCTTCAGGTGTGTGTATGTGCAGGACTTGAGAGGAATTCCAAGATGGCCAGTGTGACTCAGATGGCAACCAATGTGGACCGTGCTTCCATAGGGTTGAAGTGTGGAACTCTGTGGCGCTGATTCCTCGTGTGAGCAAGTCGGCAGGGTTGTCTTTTGTTGGGCAGTGGCTCCAAAGTGACACTGGAAATAGATTCTTGATCTCTCTAGTGCGGTTTCCAATGAATGGTTTCAACTGTTTGGTACTGTGAAGCCAGTGGAGAACGATTGCGCTATCGGACCACAGTTGGACCTTTAGATTGGGGTACCTTGGTTTGAGGGCACAGGAGACGAAGTTGGCTAGCCTTGTGCCAATTAATGCTGCCATAAGCTCCAATTGCGGTAAGGTTAACTCTTTCAAGGGGGCAACACGAGACTTTGCCATAACCAGAGATGACTGACGACCATTAGAAATATAGGCGACGGCTCCATACGCCTTGGGGCTACTATCAGCAAATACGTGTAAGTAGGTTGTGGAGGTTTGTGACTCAGATTCTGTGAAGTAACATCTTGGTAGGGCAATCTTGCTTGCCTCTTGAATATCTTCTGCAATACTGTGCCATTTGGTTGTGAGGTCCTGCGAAAGCGGTTCATCCCATTCAAGTTGTTGTTGCCATAGTTCCTGGATAAGAAGTTTGGCCCTGATGGTTACAGGGGACAAAAGTCCAAGTGGATCATAGGTCTTTGATGAGATTTGTAGCACACAACGTTTGGTGATAGGCTGGGCAGATGGCAGAGAGGGTTTTTGGGGTGTCAAACTGAGGGTATCCAAGGATGTGTTCCATTTCAGACCAAGAATGTTCACAATTTCCTTTGTGTCAGCGATACTATCCTTTGCAGCTCGCTCCCTGAGCAATGGACTGTTTGAAGACCAGGAACGGAGGTTGAAGTGTGCGTCTTTCATGATTGCCCGTGCTTCCCCATAGTAGTTGACAGCGTTCTGTTCTTCATTGCAACCTGAGATGACATTATCAACATATATATTCTCCTTCATGTCCTCAGCCACAGGGGTGGTGTAGTTGGTTAGATGGTGGTGAAGTGTTGCATTTAACATGAATGGGGAGCTGGTAGACCCAAACAGGACTGTCTTGAATCGGTACACTTCAAACTCACTTTCCGGATCCTCAGGGTTGGATAACCAGAAAAATCTGGTGAAGTCTCTATCACTTTCGTCTAGGCCAACATGGAGAAACGCCTTTTCGATGTCTGTCGACAAGCCGTAGGTGAAGGTACGAAACCGCAGAAGAATTGAACACATGTCATTAAGGAATGGTGGACCAGCATGAAGGCAGTCATTCAGGCTGGGGGTGGCAAATGAAGAGTGGAAACTGCAGTCATAAACGATTCTGATTGGTGTGGTAGCTGAGTCTTTCCGTACTGGGTGGTGAGGGATATAGTGAGCATTGTCTGAGGGTCGGGCATCGTCAACTTTCTCAATGAAATCGCGTCCTTCCTGTTCAGCTATAATGTTCCCATAAGTATTCAACAGTTGGGGTGTGGCAGCAAGACGACGAACCATGGACCGGGTGCGCCTTTCACACTTGCTGTAGTTTGCGGGGAGCAGCGGAGAGTCTTCCTTCCAAGGGAATTTTGCCTTATAACTTCCATCTTCATTTCTTGTGATTGAGGTGTTGATGTAGTTTTCCAAGAAAACTTCATCATTGTTCCCTTCTGATTTTGGAGAGATGCCCAGAGCTTCTAAGGACCAGAACTGTTCCAGATCGAACTCTTCTTTCTTGGTAGATGATAGGGTGTGTAGCAAGTTGACAACAGTTTCAGAGGGTCTGACAAAGGAGGTTTGTAGTGGTCCAGATAACAGATAACCGAGCTTTGATGCAACAGCAGTTGGTCCCTGGCCACGGATAACAGTGTCTTCGACTATGTCCCAGTAATGGTCTGTTCCAATCAGGAGAGAAATGGCAAAGTTTTCATCCGAGGTGATAGGATGGGCAAGTTTCAAACCTCTAAGATGGGGCATGTCTTGGATCTGTCGACAGAGATGATTTTGAAGGGGTGTTGCAATTTTCTCTACCACGAGCACACGTAATGGGATGATCTCGCCAAGTGTGGTTACAACATTGATAGTGGCAACTGGTAAATATTTGCTTGCTGATGGTTGGGCTCCAAAGGCTGATAAAGAAATTGACTCAGTCTCTGTTAGTGGTAGACTAAGTTGATCCGCTAGCGTTTGAGTAATAAATGAGCGTTGCGACCCTTCATCAAGAAGAATATTTGCCTCACAATAGACATGATCTGCATTGACTGTTGCTATGGCTGTTTTCAATAGTGAAGTGCGACCCCCATTGGTTGGGACACAAGATGAAGGTGAGGGCTCTGTGATTGGTGCAAGGGTAGCATGAACAGATGATGCTGGCTGTTGACTTGTTACTTGAGGGCTATTGGTGGGGGCCGTAGGGTTAGCTGGGGTCCCTCCTGATATGTTTTCACCTGTACAGAGACTTGTATGATGTTTCCCCCTACATTTGTGGCAACGGTGCCTTGACTGGCAAGTGGTAGACTTGTGGTTCCCTAGACAGTTGAAACAAAGTCTGTCCCTCTTAATTATAGACCACCTTTGCTGACAATCAGTAACCACATTACAATGATACGATGGGTGGGGGCCTTTGCAGTAGGTGCACTTCCTTTTAGCTGGCGTGTTAGACCTTGGGGGGTGTGGCTGTCTTCCTTGAGTCTGGGTGAGAAATTGGCTTGTGACTGTTGAAGAGGTTCCATGTTGGGATGTGTTGGGTGAATTAACATTGATACCAGCCTCTAAGATTCTAATTTCCTTAAGAATGGCTTCTCTTAGCTGTTGAAATTTCCATTCCAGACTATCATGTTCACGAGCTAGGTTTTGTCTTAGTTCATGGGGTAGTTTCCCTAACACAATTGGGACGAGCAAATCTCCATAAGTTTCGTGCGATTTTCCAAGTGACCCCAAACCTCTCACATGGTTTTCCATAGAGTCATAGAATAATTGCAAGCTTGATAATTGATAAGAAGGGCTTGGAAGATCCAGTAGGGCTTGCATGTGTGCATTAATTATTTTGCTGGGCTGGCCAAAACGTTCCTTGAGAAGATTAACAGCTTGCTCGTAATTGTTGTTGGTAAGGGGGAAGCCAGCTATAGCTCTCGATGCATCTCCCACTAGCTGGGCCTGGAGATAACTGAACTTTTGTACCCCACTAAGATTTGAGTTGGAGTGGACTGAAGCTTCAAATGAATCCCAAAAAGTACACCAGTGAAGTGGGTTCCCCGTAAATGTTGGAAGATTTAATTTGGGAAGGCGACTACCATGGTTAGGAGAACTGGCCTGGTTACTTGATAGGGCTTGCTGAGGGTTTGGTGTGTTTGCCGGTTGGACTTGAAGAGGTGGTTGTGCACCCAAGGGAACTTGAGGGATTTGAGGGGTTCCACTAGCGGTTGCTTCACTAAGAATTCCTTGAGGCGCTGAGGTCCCTGAAGAACTAGGGTCTGATACGGTCCCGAAGGGGGGTTGTGCATTTTCCGAGATGAGTACTACAACTGGGGGCGTTCCCTGGTTAGATGTATTAGACTGAGAAGTACTCGGAGGAGATTTCTTAACAGATAATGACTGGTGAATAAAGTTACTTATCTGTGAGGAGGTCTCATCAATTTCTTCTTGAATAACTTCTGTGTCGAAGATCTCCTTCTCAAGTTCAGCTGGATCTTCAAGTATGGCGACGATTTTTTGGTCTAATTCCTTGAGAATTGACTTCTTTCTAGCAAGTTGCTCCAGTATGTTGTTCAGAGATACAAAGTCAAGTTCACTCGGCGTTTCCTTGGCCATTATTGTCGAGGCCTTCTTTCGGGTTTGTGTCAGATGAGCTCGGTAGCCCGATCGAGATGCTTGAAGTTTCGTGGGATTCTCTGCCATATCCTGGTCCCGGCACCAATAATGTCGCGAAGACAAGAGTCGTAATCAAAGAGTATAGGCAGAGATGACGATAATAATACTGTAATGCATCAATCCGTAGAAATTACATCGAATAAAGAACAAGAACAACAGTAATGGCGGTCGAACTCTTCGCATGAGAGTACAAAAACTAACCATGTGGTCTACATACGGGACCTATACTAAATGTCATGACCGCTGACCGATGAGCGGCTACTTATTAACAGCATGAAAACAATTCTATGAGCTAACTCTGTTCATAGTAGTTGTTATGATTAAAGTCTACTCGACATCCTCCGGGGGGGCACGAATGTTCCTTGCCCAGTCAGCTATTTTCCGCATTGCTTCCAGGGCCTTGGCTCTCTGAGGTCTATTCTGACGTCGAGTAGGAACCATAATGATTTGTTCACTGGTGTCATCTTCTGTCGGAGGTGTCGCCTCGTTTGTACATACCTCCAGTGGGTAGAGCTTAGTGATAGGTCGATTGGTTCGCCCTGTGCTTGTACGAATGTTTGCAGCTCGAACCAATCCATCGCCACCCTCAATCAGACCTTCTACAACAGCGAGTTTCCAGGTTGATCTAGGGCTCTCGTCATGGACCAACACCACGTCTCCTTCTTTAATAGTCCGCTTATTGGTTCCAGTGTTCCTATGGAATTCACGTAAGGAAGTCAGATACTCGTGTTTCCATCGGTACCAAAACTGTTGTAAGAGCAATGCTTGTTTGTTAGCTCTCTGTCTCAGAGCAGAATCATCACCATAGGTTGGATCTGATACTTCATCTTCAATTTCAGGATAAGGTAAATGGGTGATCCTTCGTCCATACAGGAGATGTGAAGGTGTCAATGGCTCTTCATCACTCACATCGCTTGACACATGTGTGATGGGACGTTCATTGAGGATGGCCTCTACTTCTACTGCAAGTGTCTGGAGCTCAGTCAGGGTAATCAGTGCTCTTCCTAGTGTTTTCTTGATAGCCCTTTTGGTTAGGCCAATAAGTCGCTCCCAAAATCCCCCGTACCATGGCGCTCTCTTGGGGATAAACTGCCATTCAACTCCCTGTCTGGCAAGGGAATCCTTTAGCGAGGGTAATTGGAAGAGTTGCTTGAGTTCGTCTGCGGCAGCTAGGTAGGTGGAAGCATTGTCAGAGATCATGTGGTACGGTAGGGACTTGCGGCCTGTGAAGCGACGGAATGCTTGCAGGAAGCTTTTCTCAGTCAAGTCGGAGACAACTTCCAAATGCACTGCTCTAGTTACGGCGCACGTGAATAGGCAGATGTAGCACTTGGTCGTATTGCCTTCTGAACGCACGTATAACGGTCCAGTAAAATCCACTCCGGTTACTGCAAAGGGTGTTGTTTCTTGGACTCTGAGCTTGGGTAAAGGAGCAGGATCTGGAGCTCTGAAGGCTGCTCCCTCCAACTTCCGACAGGTCACACATGTCCGGAGTAGTTTTCTGACGTACTGGCGTATGGCGGTTATCCAGAAGTTTTGGCGGAGTGCAGTCACTGTTGAATTGACACCAGAGTGTAATTGCTTCCTATGAGTGTCATGGACAATCAATGCTGTAAATGGATGGTTTGGTGGCAGCAGGTATGGAAATTTGGCTGAATTACTGAGTGGAGCATTGTGGAGCCTCCCCCCACAACGAATGAAGCCATCACAATCAAGAAATAGGCGAAGCTGCCTCACCAAGGGTAGGCGAGTACTGGTTCGTGAAAGGAGGTTAGCAATTTCTGCAGTGTAGGTTGATCCTTGGCAGTTCTGGATCCACCTGTTGCAAGCCTGTTGTCGTTCCTTAGTAGATAATGGTCCTACTTGTCGGGATTCTCGGTTCTGCAGGTTCTTCACGAATCTTAACACATAGGCTGTGACGGTAAGCAACTTTGTTAGTGTACTGTATCGGGATACATCCACAATACAGTGAATGCCTGCCATCTCTTCTGTTGGTTCTGTTTGAGTAGCTTCATCTGTGGTGGCTTCCGCAGCAATTGCTTCAGGTGTGTGTATGTGCAGGACTTGAGAGGAATTCCAAGATGGCCAGTGTGACTCAGATGGCAACCAATGTGGACCGTGCTTCCATAGGGTTGAAGTGTGGAACTCTGTGGCGCTGATTCCTCGTGTGAGCAAGTCGGCAGGGTTGTCTTTTGTTGGGCAGTGGCTCCAAAGTGACACTGGAAATAGATTCTTGATCTCTCTAGTGCGGTTTCCAATGAATGGTTTCAACTGTTTGGTACTGTGAAGCCAGTGGAGAACGATTGCGCTATCGGACCACAGTTGGACCTTTAGATTGGGGTACCTTGGTTTGAGGGCACAGGAGACGAAGTTGGCTAGCCTTGTGCCAATTAATGCTGCCATAAGCTCCAATTGCGGTAAGGTTAACTCTTTCAAGGGGGCAACACGAGACTTTGCCATAACCAGAGATGACTGACGACCATTAGAAATATAGGCGACGGCTCCATACGCCTTGGGGCTACTATCAGCAAATACGTGTAAGTAGGTTGTGGAGGTTTGTGACTCAGATTCTGTGAAGTAACATCTTGGTAGGGCAATCTTGCTTGCCTCTTGAATATCTTCTGCAATACTGTGCCATTTGGTTGTGAGGTCCTGCGAAAGCGGTTCATCCCATTCAAGTTGTTGTTGCCATAGTTCCTGGATAAGAAGTTTGGCCCTGATGGTTACAGGGGACAAAAGTCCAAGTGGATCATAGGTCTTTGATGAGATTTGTAGCACACAACGTTTGGTGATAGGCTGGGCAGATGGCAGAGAGGGTTTTTGGGGTGTCAAACTGAGGGTATCCAAGGATGTGTTCCATTTCAGACCAAGAATGTTCACAATTTCCTTTGTGTCAGCGATACTATCCTTTGCAGCTCGCTCCCTGAGCAATGGACTGTTTGAAGACCAGGAACGGAGGTTGAAGTGTGCGTCTTTCATGATTGCCCGTGCTTCCCCATAGTAGTTGACAGCGTTCTGTTCTTCATTGCAACCTGAGATGACATTATCAACATATATATTCTCCTTCATGTCCTCAGCCACAGGGGTGGTGTAGTTGGTTAGATGGTGGTGAAGTGTTGCATTTAACATGAATGGGGAGCTGGTAGACCCAAACAGGACTGTCTTGAATCGGTACACTTCAAACTCACTTTCCGGATCCTCAGGGTTGGATAACCAGAAAAATCTGGTGAAGTCTCTATCACTTTCGTCTAGGCCAACATGGAGAAACGCCTTTTCGATGTCTGTCGACAAGCCGTAGGTGAAGGTACGAAACCGCAGAAGAATTGAACACATGTCATTAAGGAATGGTGGACCAGCATGAAGGCAGTCATTCAGGCTGGGGGTGGCAAATGAAGAGTGGAAACTGCAGTCATAAACGATTCTGATTGGTGTGGTAGCTGAGTCTTTCCGTACTGGGTGGTGAGGGATATAGTGAGCATTGTCTGAGGGTCGGGCATCGTCAACTTTCTCAATGAAATCGCGTCCTTCCTGTTCAGCTATAATGTTCCCATAAGTATTCAACAGTTGGGGTGTGGCAGCAAGACGACGAACCATGGACCGGGTGCGCCTTTCACACTTGCTGTAGTTTGCGGGGAGCAGCGGAGAGTCTTCCTTCCAAGGGAATTTTGCCTTATAACTTCCATCTTCATTTCTTGTGATTGAGGTGTTGATGTAGTTTTCCAAGAAAACTTCATCATTGTTCCCTTCTGATTTTGGAGAGATGCCCAGAGCTTCTAAGGACCAGAACTGTTCCAGATCGAACTCTTCTTTCTTGGTAGATGATAGGGTGTGTAGCAAGTTGACAACAGTTTCAGAGGGTCTGACAAAGGAGGTTTGTAGTGGTCCAGATAACAGATAACCGAGCTTTGATGCAACAGCAGTTGGTCCCTGGCCACGGATAACAGTGTCTTCGACTATGTCCCAGTAATGGTCTGTTCCAATCAGGAGAGAAATGGCAAAGTTTTCATCCGAGGTGATAGGATGGGCAAGTTTCAAACCTCTAAGATGGGGCATGTCTTGGATCTGTCGACAGAGATGATTTTGAAGGGGTGTTGCAATTTTCTCTACCACGAGCACACGTAATGGGATGATCTCGCCAAGTGTGGTTACAACATTGATAGTGGCAACTGGTAAATATTTGCTTGCTGATGGTTGGGCTCCAAAGGCTGATAAAGAAATTGACTCAGTCTCTGTTAGTGGTAGACTAAGTTGATCCGCTAGCGTTTGAGTAATAAATGAGCGTTGCGACCCTTCATCAAGAAGAATATTTGCCTCACAATAGACATGATCTGCATTGACTGTTGCTATGGCTGTTTTCAATAGTGAAGTGCGACCCCCATTGGTTGGGACACAAGATGAAGGTGAGGGCTCTGTGATTGGTGCAAGGGTAGCATGAACAGATGATGCTGGCTGTTGACTTGTTACTTGAGGGCTATTGGTGGGGGCCGTAGGGTTAGCTGGGGTCCCTCCTGATATGTTTTCACCTGTACAGAGACTTGTATGATGTTTCCCCCTACATTTGTGGCAACGGTGCCTTGACTGGCAAGTGGTAGACTTGTGGTTCCCTAGACAGTTGAAACAAAGTCTGTCCCTCTTAATTATAGACCACCTTTGCTGACAATCAGTAACCACATTACAATGATACGATGGGTGGGGGCCTTTGCAGTAGGTGCACTTCCTTTTAGCTGGCGTGTTAGACCTTGGGGGGTGTGGCTGTCTTCCTTGAGTCTGGGTGAGAAATTGGCTTGTGACTGTTGAAGAGGTTCCATGTTGGGATGTGTTGGGTGAATTAACATTGATACCAGCCTCTAAGATTCTAATTTCCTTAAGAATGGCTTCTCTTAGCTGTTGAAATTTCCATTCCAGACTATCATGTTCACGAGCTAGGTTTTGTCTTAGTTCATGGGGTAGTTTCCCTAACACAATTGGGACGAGCAAATCTCCATAAGTTTCGTGCGATTTTCCAAGTGACCCCAAACCTCTCACATGGTTTTCCATAGAGTCATAGAATAATTGCAAGCTTGATAATTGATAAGAAGGGCTTGGAAGATCCAGTAGGGCTTGCATGTGTGCATTAATTATTTTGCTGGGCTGGCCAAAACGTTCCTTGAGAAGATTAACAGCTTGCTCGTAATTGTTGTTGGTAAGGGGGAAGCCAGCTATAGCTCTCGATGCATCTCCCACTAGCTGGGCCTGGAGATAACTGAACTTTTGTACCCCACTAAGATTTGAGTTGGAGTGGACTGAAGCTTCAAATGAATCCCAAAAAGTACACCAGTGAAGTGGGTTCCCCGTAAATGTTGGAAGATTTAATTTGGGAAGGCGACTACCATGGTTAGGAGAACTGGCCTGGTTACTTGATAGGGCTTGCTGAGGGTTTGGTGTGTTTGCCGGTTGGACTTGAAGAGGTGGTTGTGCACCCAAGGGAACTTGAGGGATTTGAGGGGTTCCACTAGCGGTTGCTTCACTAAGAATTCCTTGAGGCGCTGAGGTCCCTGAAGAACTAGGGTCTGATACGGTCCCGAAGGGGGGTTGTGCATTTTCCGAGATGAGTACTACAACTGGGGGCGTTCCCTGGTTAGATGTATTAGACTGAGAAGTACTCGGAGGAGATTTCTTAACAGATAATGACTGGTGAATAAAGTTACTTATCTGTGAGGAGGTCTCATCAATTTCTTCTTGAATAACTTCTGTGTCGAAGATCTCCTTCTCAAGTTCAGCTGGATCTTCAAGTATGGCGACGATTTTTTGGTCTAATTCCTTGAGAATTGACTTCTTTCTAGCAAGTTGCTCCAGTATGTTGTTCAGAGATACAAAGTCAAGTTCACTCGGCGTTTCCTTGGCCATTATTGTCGAGGCCTTCTTTCGGGTTTGTGTCAGATGAGCTCGGTAGCCCGATCGAGATGCTTGAAGTTTCGTGGGATTCTCTGCCATATCCTGGTCCCGGCACCAATAATGTCGCGAAGACAAGAGTCGTAATCAAAGAGTATAGGCAGAGATGACGATAATAATACTGTAATGCATCAATCCGTAGAAATTACATCGAATAAAGAACAAGAACAACAGTAATGGCGGTCGAACTCTTCGCATGAGAGTACAAAAACTAACCATGTGGTCTACATACGGGACCTATACTAAATGTCATGACCGCTGACCGATGAGCGGCTACTTATTAACAGCATGAAAACAATTCTATGAGCTAACTCTGTTCATAGTAGTTGTTATGATTAAAGTCTACTCGACAGTTAATGTTGAACGTGATAACACCTTGAGGGTAACCATTTTGCAACAAGAGCTTTCTCAGATCTTTGATAGCGGCCTGTAATAAAGATGGCGAGGAGCAAATTCGGAAGCATCGATAGGTGAGAGTGCGGATGAGGTTGATTTTGTACTTGCGAGGTGTGAATGAATCCCACTTGGTATAAAGGCCTATGAATGTCTTTTTCCGGTAGACAGATGTAGAGAGAGTGTTGTCAGGGCAGCGTTTGAGAAGGATGTCTAAAAATGGAATCTTATTGTCTTCTTCGAATTCAATAGTAAACTTGATGCTATCGTGTCGACTATTTAGAAAATTTAAAAACTCATTAGCATTGTTTTTGCTGTCAAACGTGGTGAAGGTGTCATCTACATATCTGAACCAAAGTGAAGGGCAGAATCTGCTCTTCGTCAACCATTTTTCTTCAAAGTGGCACATGAAAATGTTAGCCAAAACGGGGCCTAAGGGTGAACCCATGGCTACACCATCAATCTGATCGTATTATTGCCCATCAAATATAAAGTGACTCTTCTTAGTGGCGAACTGTAATAGATCTTTCAAAACAGAACGAGGTAATTGCGGAGGATCAGGGAGAGAATACAATCTGTCAAGACAAATCTGTATTGTTTCATCAAGTGGCACATTTGTAAATAGAGAAGTGACATCCAGAGAACACATTATTCCGTTGTTATGTTTGTATGTTTTGCCCAATCTGCAAAACTAAATGAATCTTTAACCGTGTGCTGGTTGGTGGAAATTGGTTGAAGTATGCCAACGAGGTAGGAAGCAAGATTGTAATTGTAGGTGTTCACAGAGGAAACAATTGGGCGGAAAGGGCAGCCAGCCTTGTGAACCTTTGGCAGACCATACAAAACACCAGGAGAAGACCCACTGGGTAGAATCTTGTGGAATGTTGCGTCATCAACAATTCCGTCTTTTTTGATTTTGCGAAGATAGGCTATTTTCTCTAGATTTAGTTGGATTCTGCTTTAATTGTTTGAACTTGGTACCATCAGAAATCAGTTTCTTCATTTTATTAAGATAATCAAGTCTGCTCACGATGACAACGCCGTTTCCTTTGTCGGGTCTCGTAATGATGATGCTGTCATCGCTGCGTAAATCACACAAAGCTGCCCATTCATCTTTGCTGAGAATGTTTTTTTGTTTAGTAAAGTCATATGAGTAAATGTAACTATATGAAATATTCTTCAGTTGACTTCTAAGCCGGTCTTGGTTTTCGCTGGTTATAGGAAGATTTAATTTAACAAGATCACGATAAAGCAACTCGAAAGAGCATTTGACCTCATATCTGTCAACGTCTTTAGGTGGCAAACAGAAACGTAAACCTCGTGCTAAAACGATCTTCTCAGTCTCGGTCAAGACACGATGGGAATAATTGAAAATGATATCGTCGTTATTTAAATTTGACACTTTAGGGATTCTAAACTTACGTTTGAGATTATTGAATTTCTTTTCAAGCTTGCTTGAATTGTGTTTCTTGACTTTTTAGCCTTGGTTTCGATAACAGAACAAACGTGGTTGTAGTCAAGCGGAGACAGGGTAGTCTGAAGAATGGAACGTGCTGACTCGTAAGACTTCTGGAAGTTGCGGCGCTGTGAAAACTTCTGGTTCAGTTCATAGTTCAACAAATCTTCTTTGAATCGACGACATGCTCTCGTTTCATGAAACTCTTCTTTGCTGAGTTTGAAGTTGAGGAACGTAGGAAAGATGTGAAACAACTTGCATTTTTGCAGGAAACCAATATCCAATGATGTTTTGTTGAAGCGTGAAAGATCTTTCTCATAATCTCTAACTACCTTCAAAGTCGTTAGGCCATACCGCTCAAAAACAGTATCATATAAACTCTTGCTCTTAGGCCATCAAAGCTTGATTAAGAAAATAACACATACAGCGGTGATGAACATTGTATTCCAATGCATTTTTATAGAACTTGACGTTTCGTATGCTAGTCAACATACATTTTCAAAAGTGACCGTTACAATATTTGAAACCTATATATATATCGTAAAACAATAGAGGTCTGGAACCTAGACTGAGAAAAGTATCTGCAGCAGTACGTGTTTTGACATAATGAGGAGTAATAGTTAAAACAGCAACAACTTCTCACTACTAATATTGACATTAAGGGAAGGCTTTAGCTCTTGAATGAACAGAGTCTCTTTAATTTTGCAATGAACGTCAGTTTTTCCGGACGCTAAAATGTCAAAGTGATCCCATTTAATGTCGTGACCAGTGGTTTTTACATGATCAGCAATGGCTGATGAATGGTCACTTTTCGCGAGGGCTTTGAAATGTTCTGTTTTTCTATCATGGAGTCTTCGTTTTGTTTTGCCAATGTAGAATTCATCACAGTTCCAGCAACCAGCTTTATAGATGACTTTGGACCTCTGAGATCGGTTCAAGCGATCTTTGTATGGAAAAAAGGATTTGATGCGGCTGGTGTTTTGGAAAATGATCTTGAGATTGACGAAAGAGTACAAATTGTATACGCATGATTTCAGACGTTTCGTGATCTGGTTACTGTGAAAACCTAAGTAGGGTAACACGATTAAGATATCTTTTTTGGGGACTGTAGCCTGAACAGAGTTATTTGGTTTGTTTTTACTTTTGTTCAATACATCGTTAATGTTGAACGTGATAACACCTTGAGGGTAACCATTTTGCAACAAGAGCTTTCCCAGATCTTTGATAGCGGCCTGTAATCAGATAAAGATGGCGAGGAGCAAATTCGGAAGCATCGATAGGTGAGAGTGCGGATGAGGTTGATTTTGTACTTGCGAGGTGTGAATGAATCCTACTTGGTATAAAGGCCTGTGAATGTCTTTTTCCGGTAGACAGATGTAGAGAGAGTGTTGTCAGGGCAGCGTTTGAGAAGGATATCTAAAAATGGAATCTTATTGTCTTCTTCGAATTCAATAGTAAACTCTCCCTGATCCTCCGCAATTACCTCGTTCTGTTTTGAAAGATCTATTACAGTTCGCCACTAAGAAGAGTCACTTTATATTTGATGGGCAATACTACGATCAGATTGATGGTGTAGCCATGGGTTCACCCTTAGGCCCCGTTTTGGCTAACATTTTCATATGCCACTTTGAAGAAAAATGGTTGACGAAGAGCAGATTCTGCCCTTCACTTTGGTTCAGATATGTAGATGACACCTTCACCACGTTTGACAGCAAAAACAATGCAAATGACTTTTTAAATTTTCTAAATAGTCGACACGATAGCATCAAGTTTACTATTGAATTCGAAGAAGACAATAAGATTCCATTTTTAGACATCCTTCTCAAACGCTGCCCTGACAACACTCTCTCTACATCTGTCTACCGGAAAAAGACATTCACAGGCCTTTATACCAAGTGGGATTCATTCACACCTCGCAAGTACAAAATCAACCTCATCCGCACTCTCACCTATCGATGCTTCCGAATTTGCTCCTCGCCATCTTTATTACAGGCCGCTATCAAAGATCTGAGAAAGCTCTTGTTGCAAAATGGTTACCCTCAAGGTGTTATCACGTTCAACCCAAAAAAGATATCTTAATCGTGTTACCCTACTTAGGTTTTCACAGTAACCAGGTCACGAAACGTCTGAAATCCTGCGTATACAATTTGTACTCTTTCGTCAATCTCAAGATCATTTTCCAAAACACAAGCCGCATCAAATCCTTTTTTCCATACAGAGATCGCTTGAACCGAACTCAGAGGTCCAAAGTCATCTATAAAGCTGGTTGCTGGAACTGTGATGAATTCTACATTGGCAAAACAAAACGAAGACTCCATGATAGAAAAACAGAACATTTCAAAGCCCTCGCGAAAAGTGACCATTCATCAGCCATTGCTGATCATGTAAAAACCACTGGTCACGACACTAAATGGGATCACTTTGACATTTTAGCGTCCGGAAAAACTGACGTTCATTGCAAAATTAAAGAGACTCTGTTCATTCAAGAGCTAAAGCCTTCCCTTAATGTCAATATTAGTAGTGAGAAGTTGTTGCTGTTTTAACTATTACTCCTCATTATGTCAAAACACGTACTGCTGCAGATACTTTTCTCAGTCTAGGTTCCAGACCTCTATTGTTTTACGATATATATATAGGTTTCAAATATTGTAACGGTCACTTTTGAAAATGTATGTTGACTAGCATACGAAACGTCAAGTTCTATAAAAATGCATTGGAATACAATGTTCATCACCGCTGTATGTGTTATTTTCCAAGACGTAGATTTTGATGGGCCATAATTACTACTCTTTATCAATTGATGCTACAATCATGGTATAAAAAAACTGCCCAATCACTGGAGAACACGTTGGTATTATTTTCGTGACACAATAGGTTACCATAGCAACACTATGACCTGCCAAAAACACCCTTAATTTCAGCTTTAAGCGCTTATATTTCAAAAATGGCACGGTGAAATTTCTTTTAGTATAGAATTTTGATAAGCAGGATAAGGTGCAACTTTTAGGAAAGTTTAAAAAATTCTGTAGGTGGCGTTCAGAGCCACCTTACATTTTCGAAAATTTAACTCGAAAGGACTGGAGTAATTTCTTCTTTATTTTCATAACAATCAACTAAAATAGCAGACTTAAGTGACTCTCTTAAACCTTGTGTACATCTGCATGCTTTTTGCCTGAATTTCGACTGCATAATCTGCACGAAACTGCAGTAATTATTGGAAATGATAAATCAATTAAAAGCAATATAAACTGTAACAGTGGAAATAAATTGGAAATAGCCTCAACAATAAATAACATTGGGAGCTGTCAATATAAATCATGTTCACAAAAGTTGACGTTTCGGCGTCAAACATTAACAATAAATGAGTTTCAGTGAAAAACTGTGCAAAAGCTGCTAACCTTAAATAGACCACTAATGCATTACTAGCAAGATAACTTTTAACCCCGTTAAATGTTTGGGCATTAAAATTAATTCTAGTCCCGTGACCACGATGCACGTAATGAACAGGCTACCGTATCGATCTTTATAAGCCGAATTCGTTACGTAAGTGCTGAAGATGGACATCATCCATAACCTCCTTGTCAGCTTCCATTACTTCCACCGACGGATGATACTTTTTGCCGTGGGTGTTGCGAATGCAAGACAACTTTGGATGATAATGCACTGGCTCCGGCTTGATGGACATCCTTAACTCCCAATAACTATTAGGGATTGGCCTGAGTTCTAGTCGAGCAAGAACAAAGTCCCAGGGTGGTGGAGGAACTACTTCCCCTTCGCCTTTCTTGGGTTTGGGATGTTTTGCCGACACCCGTAACATCTGTAGACCCTTGAGTTCTTGAGCCATTTGACTTTAAACATGGTTGTATCGACAGTTGGCTTCGGTGGTGTTGCAATTCTCTCTCTGTACTCACTAGTCGAGCGTTGGGTTTGTGGAAGACGTTTTCGCTTTCGTTCCGCTTCTCCCGGCTTTCCACCGACTGACTTGGGAACGTTCTTGTACGCACACTCAGTCAAATTCTTCTTTGCTTGTTGGACTGAAAAGCTTTCCTGTAGTAACGCTGCTTCCAGCGTAAGTTCGTGCAATCTCTTATTGATCTTCTCCTTTTGAGCGTGAGACTTGCTGACGTAGGCCGAGAATGCGACTTGAAGCTTTGAACTGTAGGGCTGGCCTATCTTGTAAGGGCCCTCATCCACAATAGCTCTTTCGCAATTCCTCTCCTCCTCTTCAGAAATAGATTTCAGCAAGTCGACTACTTCTGTCCAGGCAAGTTTTCGTTCTCCATACATCTGTTTCTTCCTTGCCTTTATCCGCTTATTCTGCCCTATTGTTGTAGAAAAACGATTCCCAAAGGCAAGCGCGTTTTTTGACGGGTGAAATCATCTTCTTCTTCATGTCGTCTGCAACGTTTGCCACAAAGTACTTGTGAAATTCTGCTTCGCTTGAATTAGAGAGCACTGCACCCCTTGATTTCTTTTCTCTTGAATTCCAAACGTTTTCCAAACTTTCAAGCTTAGCATCAAAGTCCTTGGCACAAAATTGCTTGACATCTTGAACTTGGCTATCAGACGCTAAAACGCATGCCGGACTAGGAGCAACTTGCAGGCGTCGAATGTAAACTTTTCCCACTTCCTCTTCTTCTTTTGACTTGAGGGTCAGGTCATATAACTCGTCTTGACTCCGGGTTTCCTTTCCTTTACAGTTTGCGTTCTCCACTTGCTTTCTGTTTCTGGGAACATCCGAGAGGCTACAAACGTTGAATAGGCATCCGGTCTCTTCGAACACTTCTTCATACACTTGTGACAGAGGAACAGAACCTTTCACCTTTCCTTTTATGCTCTCCAAAACTCCAGGTTTGGTGCGAGTAAACGCCTTCCCCGACTTAGAATTACCGTGTGGTTTGGTAGTGATTGCATGGGGGTTTCCACAGAAACTGTACTGTAAAAGTACGAATTGTTCAGGCGTGAAGACGTGCCCATCATATCTCAATATTTCATGAGCTGTTCTGCGGAAATCGGGATGTTTAGCGTGCGTCCAGTACGTCCTCTTGAGAAGAATTGTTGAGCGTTTACAATCTTCTTGTTTTGTTTTGGAAATGAAGCGGATTTCTGGATCCTTGTCCTCGTAATACGCAATGACATGAGTTCCATCATTTTTAAAAACTCCAAGATCATCTGCTTTCCAGTCATCTGGGTTATGAAAACAAGGCGCCTTCTTATCAATGACGAAAACTTTGTTTTCTTGACACTTGACGGGTGGTTTAATTGCGACCTTATCCTCAGGAGGATCCAGCAATAGCCGTGCAATGTCAATGTTTGACAATTCCTTTATTTATGTGGCGTAAACTGGGAAGTCTTTATCTCCGAGATAAAAGAAAGCAGCTTCAATCTGATCCTGGGAGCCGGACCCGCTCAAAGATGTTTTAGAATCAACCCTACAATATATTACGTGAAAATTAGTACACTTCGAAACCGAAAACGTTCAAACAGTGTAATAAATCTATGTATTTTGTTTTTTATTTTATTACTTTACGTTACGACTTCACATCTAAAGTTAGTCTTCCACAATGTTAAAGAAATGGTACTCCTAAGTGGAGCATCAGAGCATCCCGGATGTCAAGGCGTGGTTTTAAATGAGCCATTCTGAAAATGTCTGGGTATGGAGTGAAATGCACAATTCAGTTCAACTTGTTTGTCCTCTTATAATGTCAAAGGGCAGGTCACCCGTGACTCGAAGTCATTTCCCCAGAAATCTCTTACGTATGTTGAGTTGAAAGTTAGCATGTATGAAAAAATTACCTGTCTCTATCACAACCACTTGAAATGCTCTCATAACTGTGGTCAACTGTGTCATAATCATCTTTAGAGTTGACAAGGGTGACTGCTTCAACGACTTGGGAGCTGGCACTACATTTCAATGACAATTAAAAATGTTTCAGGATAAAATTAGACCTTAAAAAACGACATTATCCTCTCTCTGAGCTCGTTTTCAAGTCTTTAGAGAAGTGATTGCAATTGTTGCAAAAGAGCGATAGAGAAATGTAAATATGCACCAAGTCGTACAAAACCTAAATGACATGAAGTCAATTTCTTAGAAATCTCTGAAGTATGTCAAGTTCAAAGTTAGCATGCATAAAAATTACCTGTCTACAAAACCACGGCTTGAAATGCTTTCACGACTTCGGTCAACTGCGTCATCATCAACTTTAGCAGAGTTGACAGGGGTGGCTGCTTCTGCGACTTGGGAGCTGGCGCTATATTTCAACACAATAAATTTTATGGAAATATATCAATTATAATTAAAAGTGTTTAAGGATAAATAGAGCTAGAAAATGACGTTTCCGCCTCTCTTAGATTATTTTCAAGTTTGTGGAGTGTTTAATTGCTTTACAAGAAAGCGGTGGATGAGAGATAAATGTGACAATAGGACTATGTTAAGAACTGCAAATGACACAATAATGAGCTCCTATTTACCATTTTTTCAAACTGTGCTCATTTATGCAGAGAGATGGAAAAGTCTCCAGACTCTACTATTAAAAGTAGTCAGCAACAGCGGTATTTTACCACTTTCACAGTTTTGAAGGTTATGTTATTAAAACTACCTTAAGGAAAGTAAACGAAACGATTCAAAGATGAATGTAACGTTATTTGTGGATTTTGACCCTTAATCGAGGGTCAATAGGATGCTGTTCTTTTCCGCCCGGAGCCTCAAACAGATTTGTACCATCTTTTATCTGAGCTTCACAGTCACGCTAGAGACTAGCACACATTTACAGTAGAAGAGACAAGAATTGGTACTTACTAATTGTTATTTGTTATTTACGAGTACTCATCTTCAGAAATGTCAGTGGGGGTAGCATCTGCGACTTTGCTAGTTGGGCTGTAACAGAAAACATCGACAAGAATTAGAATGGAATGTTCTCAGTTGACTTGTTAAGCTGTTATAGTGAAAAATGTGGTTTATTTTTGTAACGCAGTTCTTTACCTGGAAATGCCAAGATTTAACCTTCTTTTGAACAAATCCTGTTGAATCAGGACGGCAGGTTGACACCTAGAAGTCCAAAGAGTACAATAAAACATTCCATTACATATTTGTTAGAGCAAGACAGAATACTTCGAAAATGTTTTTAGTTAATAGTTGTTAACAATAATAATAATAATAATAATAATAATAATAATAATAATTATTATAACGATTATAATAATAATCGTATCTATAACAAAATTCTCGATCGTGATTGGTTCTCCGCGCGCCTATTTGTCTCGTAATCGACGCGCGATCACGTGGGTGTCCAATTACAGGTGTCCGATTTGAACTTTTTGTAATCGGACAGCTGTAATTGGATACCCACGTGATTTTCACGTCAATTACACGCGCTTTAATGGTTTCCTTAGCAAAGTCTTCTACAGTTTTCAAAACTTTGGAAAAGCGCTACAGACGTTTTCGCTCAAAAGAAGTTCTCAAAAGACAATTTCAATTTCGAAATTTGTTATAGATCCGAATAATTAGTAATTGGACCTCGTGTTGTACAATTCAGGGAGTAATCGTGCTCGTAATTTCAAATCGGCCTCGCGCTTCGCGCTTGTCCGATTTTGAAATTACTCGCTCGACTACTCCCTGAATTGTACTCCACTCGGTCCAATTACTATTACTAATAATACACCAAAAACAATTACACCAAACAAATCCCGGGTAACATCAAAATTAGTGAACTACAGAAGGAACATCTCGCATCCTAAGAAAGACACTCTCCATTAAGCAGGATTAATAATAATAATAATAATAATAATAATAATAATAATAATAATAATAATTATTATTATTAATATTTTTTTATAGCTAATAACAACAATAATACAAAGGCTTTTATAGCGCCCATCCTAGAGTTCAGAGCGCTGTACAACTATGTGAATAGAAAGAATAAGATAAAAAACCAAAACAACTAAAGACTGATTTGAAATATTTTATCTACTTGCTGTCTTTATATTTTAATTCAGATTTTTTGCAGTATAAATAAAGCATTTATTATTATAGTTTTATTTGTTTCGTTTATCGTACGTGGTCAAAAAGGGGCGTCCTATGATAAATACAAAGAAACTCTAAAGAATACAAAAGAAATTTAAAAGAAACAAAATAAACAATACCTCTTCATGTTTTTCTTCAGAGGAGATCGAGAGGGTGATAGGGATGAATCGTTCACCTTTAGAGTTTAACATAAACAAAATTACTATTACATCTACTAATAATATAATAAATACGGTAAATGGGACGCAACGCGAAAAAGGAGACAAACAACAGGAGAGGGGCGCGGCGCTTCCTTCATATTTTTTAATCGCTCACCGTTTTTGCACTCTGCATCAACTACCTGAACGCCTGGACGAGGCTATGCACATTTTGCTATTTTAAAATTCTGGTAAAATTAATCTCAAATTTAATCAGAAACTGGTTTGATCAAAACTTGTCGAGACGTCATAATAAGTGTACGTACTTGTGAAAAATGTGCTTCTTCTTTCAAGTCATCACTAACCCGGGTGTGAAGTTCAACCACTGTGGGTCAAAGAATAATTTAAGAAGCTGAATTTTTTACATACATGTATATATAATAATTTATTTTCACAGAAGTTTATGTACTGGCACAGGAAAACTGATTGTGCTAGCTGAAAGGTATGAAATGTTACTTAATTGAATATGCCTCAATATCCTCACTTGTTTTGGTCTTGTGGCTGCAGAAAGAGACAAAGGAAAAATCTTACTAGTTGTGTGTCTAACTAGACAATCACCTCAAAAGTTGTGGGAGGTTTGATATTTAAGAAGTTGTTTTTTTTACAGCGCTACTACCTGGACTTCCTCATTTCAGCGAGAGACTGCTGAGCACAGTTCTTAACTCCACTTTGACTGAGTCGCTTCCATACCCACGCACACAGACTTTCAGCAGCTAACTGCTTGTTTTCGTGAGCGAAGACTTTCACCAAACCTTTACCATTACTGCCGAGCTCTTGGTTTATGGAATGTGTGTCCATAATAAATAGGTGTTGAAATGCCCATCCTATCGTGAAGATGTAGCCACCGCAGCAGAATAAAAGGCAACCCTCATTTCTCTTTCTGTTGTTAGTTGACACACAGCTGCAATTAGCTCCTCTCTGGCACAAGCTGAGTAAGCTCCATGGCTGGAAATGATTTCCTCACTGAATTCGTACCCCTCGTCTACGACTTTAAATTCCTGCAGAAGCGCGTAAGCCTCCGATACGTCATAGTGTCGACTTATTTCACGAATAGGGTTGAATTGAAGAGGGGAATTAATGATGACTTCTTCAGCAAGGCAGGCAATGTCGTGGAACTTGCTGACGGTTGACTTCTCAGCAACAGGTCACCAAATATCACGGACATAAATGCGCAACCGTTTGTCCAATCACTGGGAACGTCGAAAAACAAATATCCCAGCATTATTGCACATGGTTCCATGCATGCAGCTTTAAATTTGACAATATGTTCACTGTCAATGCCATGGAGAATTTTTGCTTCTTTGATGAAAAGACACTTCTCCTGATTGTCCTCACTCAGAAGTTTTTTAATCACGACCTTCTCGCCATGCCCGTTCCTGGCGACAAAAACCAAACCAAAAGATCCGCGGCCGATCGGCTCTTCTTTTTCCTGCAAATTTCCCCACTGAAAT
>OZ026607.1:10585781-10605781 GCA_964020085.1 Micromussa lordhowensis
GCATTTTGAAACTACTTGAATTTGCGCAGTTAAAAAAGGGCGCAAATAAAACAAATAATTTTTTTTGCTAATTGAAAGAAAAAACTGAATGAACATAATGGCTGAAGAAAATGACCCCGTGATGGCTGAAGTCATGAACATCTTAGGTGAGCCTGCAAGCTTGCCTGCTGCGACACCTGGCCCTAACATTCCAGCTCTCAGTGAGCAGCTTGCGATTCTGGTTTCCACAGGCAAATGCAAGGAAGCAATAGGCTCGCAGCTGACACACGATCAGGTGAAGCGGTTTTCGGACAAAGATGTTATGAAGTACTACAAAAGGTATGAGACATACGTTGGTGCCAAGACCACTGAAACCTTCATTGAAAGCTTTCTGTCGTTTGACACAAAGGCGCTTAGCATGGTGGTACGGCTTAAAGATGCTGACACTCTGCAGAATGAGCTGAAAACGATTACATAAGCACAAAAGAACTTTCAGAACTTTCTGGGGGGGCTTGCGCTGACATGTGGGCGGATTCTCGCTGTAGCCAACGCATTTCTGATCACAGCGAAACATGTTGATTTCAGCTCTGATGAAGTTCCAAAGGAATATTCAGTAGACAAAGCTGAGCAATCTTTAGTAAATGCTGAACAATTAGTGAACAGTACTGCGTGATTACTCAATTAAATATATATAACTTCTTGAATAATATACGTCATGGCAGATTCAGAGAGTCAACAAGTGACTTCAAAAACACCCACCATAAAACCGAAAAACCCTAAACGGGTCGCCGCCGGCAAAGCTATCGCGGAAAAAACGAGACAGGCCCGCGAGGCGCAGAAAAAAGCTTTAGCTGAGGCTCAGATCATCATCGCAAATCAAAACCTTTAGAAAAAGGCTGACCCACCAGTGAGTGACCCCCCTGTGGCCGACCCACCGGTGGCTGATCTGCCTGTGGCCGACCCACCAGTGAGTGAGACCACCAGAAACGTTCTAACAACAACACAATGGCTGAGTGTCATCAGCATTTTCGTTTCAATGTTAGGGATCTACTGCAAACGCGAAGAGATCAAAAGCTTTTTAACCAAAAAACCGCCTCGGGCTCCCCTTCCATCACCGGTTGATACCGCGCCTCAGGCTCCCCAGGTCGCCCCTAAAAGAAAAGGAGGCATTCGCCCGATGGATTAAGAAATGGATTGAACTTTCTTTTCAAAATATAAATGGCTCCAAAAGTTGACGTACTTCAGGCCGTCAGTAGAATAGGTTTGGTCTGGGTTAACTTCGCCGTGAAGGCTTTCAAAATGGCCTGGCACATCATGCTCACTTCTCCAGAAGAAGAAGATAGCGACAGGCTCGCTCCATCACGCACCCATCTCCCGCCAAAGAAATCTACATCGCTAGAAGAAGATTCTTGGGAAGTCGTCCAATGTGAAAATTGCCAAGGACGTTTTTTCGATGACGGAAATGAATCGGAATATGGAAGGTTCTTTTGTGAGACTGCCGCGATTACGAATTGAAAAAATAATTCTGAAATATAACCATGTCTGACAACACGCTTGTGAAAACAATCATGGACGCCACAACTCTGAACGGCTTGGCCGCTGGAATTGGCTGGATTGCGAAAAAGGTCGTAAAAGAGAACTTCACTGCCGCCCCAGCACCAATGTCATGAATTACGCCAAATTCACCGCCGGAGGCGCTGTTCTCAATGCCGCGGCTTTCACTGGTGGAAACTATCTTGCAAAATTTTTGGCCGGCGACAATGGTCAGGCTGCGTTACATGAGAAAACGCGGCATGACAAAGCCCTGGAGGCTTATCAGGCGGCAATGGCAAAACATTCTCGCGAACGCACGCAGCTCCTTGACTGGGTTGAAACCAACAGAGAAATTAAAGAGCACGCACAGAAAAACTTTACGAACACCGATTATGCGTTCAAGCTCTACAACCAAGTGCACCCCAACTATAAATTGACGATGCCCAGAGAGCCAAAGTTCTCTGACATGTATCAGCCAAGCGAGCTGCAGAAACAGGGCGAGCTTCTTTTTGTCGGTGGTGGCGAACTCGTGCTTGGATACGCAGCTTTTCGTTTTCTTTGAACTTTTGCGTCGTAAAAATAATGGATGCCAAACTCTACTGGACTACTGGAAAGGCTCTCTGCCATCAAAAAATTAGCAGAGGCTGCGAAAGTGTCTGAAGATGCTGCCAAACAGTGGCTCATCAAGCAGGCTCTCTGGCAGATCTATCTTCCCGCGCCGCGACATATTTCTCGCCCAAAATTCGACATGGCGGACCTTCTTTTTCTGCCCCATGACAAGCTTCCAGTCGATTTACAGACGCAGTCCTTTGACTTGGCCTTAGATGCTCCAGGTCGACCCTGGTCGCGAGTTCATGGGGATCGAGACCAAAGAAATGGAAAACCACAAAACATACATCCGCCGCGGTCACACTGAAATTCACAGAGATCAGGCCATTGTCGAGCGTTTCAACCGCATGCTTGCGGAGCGCCTGTTTGGTCGTCAGTATGCCGTGGAAATGCTTTTGCCTGAGGGCCAGCGGTCAACTGCGTGGGTCAAAAGGCTTCCTGATGTTGTCAGTGCGCTGAATAATGAGGTGACCAGTCTCATCGGTAAAAAGCCTGCTTTTGTGATCAAAGAGAAGGCAGTCACCTCAAAACCAGCAACAAAGTATTCCAGGCCTGTTGGATTAAACGAAAAAAACTTCCTCCTCTTGTCAATGTGAGATATTTGTATCAGCCTGGCGAACTTGAAGGCGGGACCAAAAGAGCCACTGACCCTATCTGGTCATATCCTATTTGAAAGTCCACCAGATTGGAAGAAATGTTACCAAACCTAATGAGGCGGTTGTCTATTATTTGTCTGACGGGCCCAAGCGCGGCTTTGTTCGTGAAGAGCTGTTAGTTGTGCCACCTAATACACAGCTTCCACCCGCCTGATGTCTTTGTCTCCGTATGCCAGCGTGTGGACACCATCATCTGCTATTCAGCGCTTTGTATCGAATGGAGATATTGATATCTTGTTCATGCACATTCCGTACATCTCGTGCCCCTCACTCCTCAAGATTTTCATTTTGCGCATGAACTGTTTTCTCTCGATTAACGCTTCTTTGTAGTGCTCGTGTGTTATCTCTTTTTCGATCACATTTTTTTCGCCCCCTTCGCCTTCCTTATATTTTTTTTGCCCACTTTCTTGATCGAGTACATCTTCGACCTTACTGCCACGACTTCCTCTATCGCCTCTCCTCCACACTCATCTTTCATCTTGCCCAAGACCTTTTTGTTAATGCCGTCATAACGTGGGTGGTCTTTGGGGTAGTCATACAACGATACGTCTTCCTTCATGTCTTTGTATACATCTTCCGTCTGGATGTTCAAGAGCAGGCTGTCTGTGTCTGTGTAGATCAACTCGCATTTTGGTCCGTATCTGGCTTTCAGGTGGTTGTAGAAGAAGTCGTACATCGGGAGCTTGCTGTTCTCGAGGATTGTCATGCAGTGTACACGGACTTTTTTAGCACCAACCTGGTTTTGTGCATGTGGATGCCGGCCATGTCGTTTCCGAAAATGGTGATCCTGTCAAAAGAGGGGCTAGACACCAGCTTGCGGATCTTGTCCGTTTCCCAGTCCCTCACTATCTTTACATCTGTGCGGTTTCTAAGGTTTTCCATCGTCTTGCCGAACACCGAGTTGTTCATCAGCTTGTAGAAGTCTGTTTCAAAATCGCTTTTCGCCTGCTTGCGAAATTCAGTGTTCATCCTGATGTATGGCTCCATCCAGGGCTCTTGGTTGATCTTTATCACTCGGTGCACCTTTTCAAGTCGCATTCCCTGACTGAGATAGAACTGCAGGTTCTTGTAATTGACCACGTACTTTTCTTTGTCCTCCAGCGACATCACCAGCTTCTCCGTGTTCGGCATGGTCAAATCTAGATCTGCCATAAGCTGCCGCTGGTATTCCGACATCTGCTCGGATTTTAGGGCGTTCTTTTCTGGCGCTAGCGGATAGTCGTTGTGCGCATCATGCAGCTCTTCGGAGTACTCGAAGTCCACCTCGTGTATCCAGCCTTTCTTTGAGTTCCACTTCATCTTCATGATCTGCTTTTCTGTCGGCATCGCCCGCTTCCAGTGAAAACCAGTCTTCGGCAAAGGCAGGCTCATTGCCCAGCCATGGAGGTTGTTCCCGTCTAGATAGGTTATGCAGTTTGTTGGTTCGGCTGGGTTATATCTTTCGGCCAGCGGGTTGTTTGCCTTTGCGTACCTTTTGCTCACCATTGAGATGCCACCCCTCATTCCCCTCTCAATGAACAGGTGCATGTCCAAATCTGTCAGCAGCTCCAGCTCGACTCCTGTCTTCGTAAGGAGCGCATCCCAACTTAGTCTTTGCGTACTGTAATAATGGGCTGTGTCTAGCCCGTATTTCTCCTGGCAAACCTTTCTGAAATTCTCAAAAACGTCTACCAGCAGCAGCACATCTGTGGCCACGTACAGATCGTGGTAATCTCCAAGATTCTGACATCCAAATGTCGCCCAGACCTCTTGCGCGTGCGCATACTCTTCATCTGTGATGCCTTTGCCGCTCAGACTGGAGTAGAACTTTTCTTTCTCCGGGAGTTCTGTTTCGCCAAACCTTTCAAATGAGTCCATGTACTCGTACGGGTAGATGCCCTTCTTCAGCAGCAGCCTCCGCTTGGTTTCTTCAGCTACTGTCCTATACATGATTGGGAACTCATCACTTCCCTTCACCAGCTTGTCCAGACTGCTCAGCAGAAAATTCACACTGTCGACAAACCTCAGATTTCCCAGTGAAAACGAGATGTATTTTTCGGTGTTTGTTGGGATGCATTTTATTTCTCCCGGCACCCTCGCCATTGCCTACATCAGCAGGTGCCCATCGTAACCTTTCAGATTGAGGAAGAAGACTGGTATTGGCGCTGTTTCTGCTCTCAGTTTTAGCTTGATTTTGCATTCGTTGTGAGCAGGGCCTCGATATCTTCCCGTCATGTGGTCATAATCTTTCACAGTCTTTGTAATTCGCCACTAGCAGTGGATCTGCGCAGAATAAACACGTCTCCTGATTGTTTGCGATCCATTGATCGATTCCATCTTTTGGTTTCTTTCTCTTCTTGGCCCGATGAAAGTTTTCATTGCCGTGAAGCAGCATATTCTGTGGCTTTGACCGCAATATTTTCCAGAGTCTGGGTCGTACACAGAAATAGAGTCCAAGAACAGATCCTTGACAAGCCTTTTATTGCAGATGTGACAGTCGGTAGCGTTCCTGTGCTTCTGCCAGTCTTCCTTCCTCATAACCAGCGGCCTTTTGTTTGCCATGTCTTCTCGCATTTCCCTTTCATGATTCTGAGGCCATACCAGAAATACAAAAACTGCGTCTTCACCTCTGTATGTGAACGGGCCAAACGTCGCAACATCGCTCCTCACAACCATGTACGAAAACCCGCATGGCTCATGCTTCTCTGTTTTCACTGTAAAGCTTTGGCTCGCGGCTGCTTATCTTTCTCAGCACGCACTCAAAATCAGCATAAACCACATAGGGCGCCTTCATCTGCTTGTGATAGTTTGTGAAAGACATCTTGTTTTCTCCCACTTTTGGCATCTCAGTTCTGGTTGGTCTTTTCAGCAGCCCTTTGCACTCTGGTTTGTGCCTTTCAAACATATCTCTCGTTGTGTAGCCGTGAAGGCAGCGTTCGCAGAAATGTCTGCTTTCATTGTGTCTGTTTTGGTCATATAAAAGTGCAGTGAGTCTTTTCACAAAGCTGTAATGCGTATTGTCCTCTTGTTTCGTTATCATTAAGTTGATTGTGGGAATGTCGAAGCCTTTTTTAGTGATCCTGTGAACGATGACTTGTTCTTTCTCCCATCCAAACACGTTAATCGCAAGATCCGGATTCTGCCTCTCCAGCCTGTCAATCTGTGAAACCGGTGTAGGGAAATCAATGCCTGCAAAATTCAATCCATCTTCTGTTGGATAGCTGGAGGTTCTTGTCACTTTTTCCCTATCGCCGGAGGGAATAAAGCGGCACGAATGGCCCATCTCAGGCATTGATTGTCTCTATTTTGCATATTATTGCATTCTAGTTTTTCAGCTTTTTGGCAGGTCCATATAGCTTCCACCCCGCAGTGGGAGATATTGTGCCACGTTGATAAAAGCTTCCTTCCTTCACCCATCCCGATCCTCTTTGAGACCAGGCTTCTATTTCACCTTTCACTTCATCAATAAACTGATTCAACAAATGATTTAATGTATCTATCTTGTTTTCATTCAAAATTATTGGTTGCATCCGGTTAAAATAATGCTCCATGCTTCGGACTTCTTCATCTTGATTCATAGAAAATCTCACAAGAAGCCCAAATTTTATTTTTATGCTCCCCAACGCTGCGACTTCATTTTCGCAAACGTCAATAAATCTAGTTTTTGTTATTTGGAAAAAATTTCAAGAGGTCCCTGTTGCCCCCTGGAACGCTCATTTTCCATAAACGAAGCCATTGGTTAAAATTGTTTCTGGCAATTTCAAAATCAACCTTTCTCCTGGGTATGATGGGTGCCCTGAGCCTTTGATTTTCTTCATTCGGAATAGGACCATAAAACATTTCAAGAACATCTCTCGAAAAATTGGCAGCAGCCATTTTTACATAGCCTTCACATTTCTTCAACAAGAAATAATTCTAGGGCAAACCACAGTTTAAACCCACACGCATAGATAATGGGCGTTCTGGGGCCGGGGTTGTTGATTACCCGCCGGCGAGTTTTGCGAGCTGGGGGCTGCCCCAAAACCCCGGCCCCAGAGCCCCCATTATCTATGTGTGTGTACTTTGTTCTGGCAAAATGATGGATAAGAACGACTGAATATATACCTACTAGGAAATAAAATGATGCTGTTTGGTTTTCCGTTAAAACATTATCTAAAATGACGCGTGTCTGTTCAAATTGTGACAAAACCAGGTCACAAAGTCAAAGCATAACAGAAAAAGTGTAATTTTCATAACCAACTTACAATCTCTCTATTATAGCCTATTATAGACAGCAACAAGTGCCATTGTGTCACTGCTTGATGGTGAAATTATCTTTCCACTGAGCACTGGCATTCATGGGTCATTTCTTTTATTTTTGACATTAAAACAGCTTTTGAATCTCGCGATTTAAATGGGAGCTCGAAGAAAGTACAGATTTCCTTAAGCATGAAAAAGTGAAATGGTTCAATTTTTCCTTCTTGACGTAGTCACACAAGTCATAAATGTCATAGACAATTGGATGCGTTAAGCCAATTTCTGTTACAACCAATTCGACGACGGTCATGTGATTCACTTCGTTCTCGTCAATTAACTCCTCGTCAGACCTATCGTCAACCGTGATGCTCGGAGACGGACCTGCCCGTCTCCTTCTCGAGGAGGACAAACGGGAGAAAAATCCTTGTATTTGGGCTTTGGTTAGCCACTCTTCCCGGGAAAACAAACGCTCCCCGTTTTCCCCCTTCGCTTTCCTCATATCTTGCGAGACTGGTCGCGGATCCTCTTTCCTTCCAGATTGTTCACCAACGTCAAACTTGGGTTGAGATACTGCCTTACTTTCTCTGAGAAGCGAACAGCGCCACCTTTTGGCTTATGAAGAGCCCGTCCTTCACTTAAATTCGACTGGAAAGGTTTGCTACCCTGTCTCTCCAGGGTAAGGGATGAGAATTTTTCAACTCAGCCTCGTTTGAGTTTGTCGTATACGCTCTCTGTATGTTGTCCAACAGATATGTGCAGCTCCATTTCGTCGACAGATCTGAAAGTCCTAGCACATGCTGGTTCTGGGCATTCCAACACTTGCCCCGATTCACAGCTGCTTTCTGTATCACCATTGTCATGCACGCTTCCATGTGGCCCTCGTTACTGAATCTCCTTATGGCACCTTTCAAAGGGGCATAGTATCCTGTCGCATACGTCCTTTCCAGACTGTGGCTCAGAAAAGTCGTATCTCTGAAGTGACACACCTACACACTCTCCAACGTCACGGGCGGCACAAATAAGCTGGCTGTTGTGGTAACAGCCTGCTTCGCCTTCTTTCTCTTTCCCTTTGGATTTGAGGAGCGAACGATTAGGAGACTCTATAATATGGACAGCACAGAGAACCAACCACCTGTGAACAGCTGTTGAATAGGTGGTTGTAGAAGGAAACGAACAATTTCCCCTTTCCATCACTTGTGATAGCACAGCTAACGTGCCAGTTCATCCCCCTCTCAGCACACCAATCGCACTGCTTTTCACGAAATCGCCGCTGCAAGAACTTCATTGCCCAATCCATCACTATGAAAACTGAATCTTCAGTCAGGTTTTGTATGAAGCTTTGTTTTGCGATCTCTTGGTTTTCGCATTGGAGAATATGGCATTTCCATTCGTTGATGAAGTTGACGGACTTTTTAAAGTCACACAGAAGATTATCATGTTGTTCTTTGGAGTACATCGAAAGGCAAATTCATTGATTTTTCCTCCACGGATTGAAGAACAGTCTTCAGTTCCTCGCAACTGCCACACTTTGATAAATGGTCGTGCAAGCACTGGTGGTTGAAGTCTTCATCAACGGGATCACTAAGAGCGAACTTCCCGCAGTGATCTGCACAAAGGCTGTCTTCGTCGTGACAATGAACGCGATACTCAGTTTTTAGGTAGCACTTTGCCTTCTTTAAGCGGTTCTTAACATCTGAACGCCAATCTTTGCTCACTCCGTACTATTCCTCAAGTTCTTCAACAATTTCACTGAGACGCTTCTATCACTTTAAGGACACGGTACATTGTTGCACGACTTAGTGGTTGAAAGCCATCATCTTCACAACATGCCAAATACTGCGCAATCATAGTAGACCTAGTCACGGTACGGATGACGTTACGCATTGCTGAACGCTCGTCACTCTCTAGTTTGAGGGTTTGTTGACCATAAGCAACATCTTGGTAGAAATAAGGTCAACAAAGGTGAGAAAGTGATCTAGTTTCACCATGTCTATGCGCACACGATGGCTAATCGCTTTCTTCAGTGGCACTCCTGGACCATTTATCTTCGCTTGATGTCTCGCTTTCTTTATCTGTCGATCACTCAACTTCTCGAAAGGCCCGTGAATTCTCTTTAGCTCCTCAGTCGAGTAATTCAGAACATACAGGCTGAGAATTTGAACTTTTAGATTCTTTGTTGGTGCATTCTTGTATGCTGTTGTCAATGAAAGTATGTCGTATAAACCCTGTTTCTCTGTTGCCGTTACCTTGTCAAGATTAGCTCGTCGTCACTTAGCACCTCTTTAGACAGGCTGCAGCTTATCAGATGATTTTTTACTTCATCGTTGCATTCAGACAGCCGTATCAAACCATTTAAACCACGCGACGACCCCCAGTTTTTTCCATCTTTGCTATTCAAAAAGCAGTCCTGCGCCATAATAAACGTCTCGCTAAGTAACGTCTTCTTCCTGTACTTGCCTCCAATGCGATACATCGGGAGATCTAAAGGAACTCACTATAACTTTGCATACTCGATACAATTTAAATTTCCGCGCCCCAGCGAAGCCGACTGTACTTCGTGAGTGGCCAGTGGTTACGCTCGTAAGGTAAAAAATGGGTTTGTGACTTTTTCACTCAATTGAAAAGACTCGCGTCACTCTAAATAGTTGAACTGAATACAGACTGCGAGAAGTCTCCTATATTCTCCGAGGTCACTAATATATACTGTGAGCCTGCAGAAGCCGCGAGACGCGACACTCGTGTCTCGCGTCTTTGCCACTCTACGTTCTTGGGGTTGGGCAAAGACAGGACATGACACGTTACTACTGATGCGATACAAGAGGTTTAATGGTTGTCTCAATTGTCTAAACACATTTGTTTACACGGTAAAGATCTGTTTATAAATCTATGAGTTGATGCCAGTCCTTTATGGGAGAAAAAGTATTTGAAAGAAAAAAGAACAGTAAGTGATTCAGACAAACTCAAGTTCTTCGAGAAATGCCGAGTCAACCAGCGCGTGATATCGGAGGAAGAAATCTACAAACAACTGTTTGGGCACCAAAATTTTCAACAGGCATAAAGAACATTTACTTCGAGTCGTAGTGATTTGCAAGGGAACATTATGATTGAAGTTAAATGGTGTTATGCACTATCAGTATCATGCGTTCATAGGTCAGTTGACAACTGAAATTATAATAAATTGTCAATATACTCAATATGTTTGTTTCTTCTTAATTAAAGAATGTTCTGATAAGGTTATCAATTGCCTGTTTAGCTATACCACTGAAAGCGAAAACACAATAATAATGACGGACGTTTAAAGGAGGTCTACATTTTAGATGTAGGTGCTTCTTTAAGTTCCAGTTTAGCCACTGCCTCCAGGTGAACCTCATCAGGTCCATCAGCAATGCGTAGACAACGTGCTTGAGAGTAGAAATTGGCCAGTGGAGTATCCTGACATACACCCTTCCCACCATGCACCTGGATCGCTCGGTCAATTACATTACAAGCCATGCGAGGAACAGCGATCTTTGCAATAGCAATCTGAAAGAATCACGACAGGTAAATTTTAGATCGCTTCATAATTTAAGCATTACTAAACAAATTTTCTTAGACGTTGTCCTGTGTTGCATAAAATCCGATTTAGTTGTCAAGCATCAGTGCTTTCAGTAAGATTTGAAGTAGGTGTTTCCCTTTTGCTAGCACCCGCCGGAGCTGAGAAAAGGCCCCCCTCCATAAGCACATTAATGCAGGAATACAGTCGGCGATTCGCAGTCTTACTGAATAGCACTGACGCATTCTTGCGTTAAAAATGTGTCTTCACGGCAAAACAAACTTTACTCACGGCAAAACAACAAAAAACGAGTTGGTCAGCGGTTATTTGCATTTGAAATGGTATGTCGTGTAACAGTAACACACCGCTCGCTTGGAAACCGCCAGTTTTGCTCATGGATGTATTACATCCATGAGCTTAGGAGGCAGTCGGATGGCGCTGGATCACTCACTCACTCACTCGATTGTGATTAATTTATTCATTAAAATCGGATTAAATAGTTTTCTCCTATCTCTCCTCTGCTAAGTATGGGTTTTGTCCTATATACTTCGTCCTGTAGGTTTGGCAGGCTTTAGGGAGACTAGAGGCAAAATTTTTGTCCGGTAACATGGAGTTTATACATGGCGGTTAACGGGGCACGAAGATGGTTTTTGGTTCAATCCGTGGAGTGTAAAATGGAAAGTTGGTAAGCTAAACAACAATAGCTGTGGAAAGATCATCCGGCGGAGGTGGAAACAATGCAACGGGCAAGGAACGAGGTACGATCATCGGGAGCTAAGGTAAGCCTCCTTCTTGTGCCGTACTTTTTACTATGCCTTTTATACGAGGGGGATTATTTTGCTCGGAAAGAAGCACTGGTACAGCTCTGTGTAGGCTGTGTAAGCAGGTACAAAAGTCGGATCTCTGATTTGAATAAGAATAGCATCTATTGTTGTATGCCTCATTCTTGAATAGGTGCTATTCTTATTCTAATCAGCGATCCGACTTGATCCGGTCCGACTTTTGCACCTGCCTGATGAGATTTCTATGGTTGGTAGTGGCATGTTCAACTTTTTGAACTTAAAACTACTACGAGTTATGGGAACTAATGAACCATTTGGTGGAATAAGCTTGGTAACTGTTGGAGATCTTTTCCAGCTCGAGCCAATTTTTGATAAGTGGATCTTTGAAAATTCCCAATCTGGCTATGCATGATGAATTTGCAACTAGCATTTGGACAGAGTAATTTGGTTTTATCAACTGGGTTGATAATGTGAATTGGCCACCGAGCATAAAAAGAGACGCTTCAGACTCGAAAATCGAAGTGGACTCCCCTAGAGGGCCAGTTCGCCTCTTTAGATTTTTTCATCAGTAAATGCCGTCATGACATCAATAAACTAAATTTCAATCGTAACACCAAATTTTCCAACCTTTCTTCGGAAGAGAGGGCGCTTAAAAATCTTAGTAAGCGCAGAGACATAATTGTCAAAGCGGCCGACAGAGGCGGCGCTTTGGTTGTTTGGCGGGCCGACCTGTACCAAAAAGTAGCTTTGCGGCAACTTCCCGATGCTTCTTTTTATGCTACAGTTGATAAAGATCTCACTTCCACTAACCAACAAATTGTCAAGACCACTATTAACGAACTTATAGTAAAACAAGAATTGCTGGCTACTGCTTCTAATCTCATCATCACCACTCTTTGAACTTCATGTATTTACTTTTTACCTAAAATTCACAAACCTAACAACCATGGCCGACCTATCGTCTCTGCGTGTAGTTGCCCTACCGAACTCATTTCTAGCTATTTAGACAACATTATGGCACCTATCGTCAGATCTTTACCGTCATATATTAAAGACAGTCAACACGCACTTCAAATTTTTCGCGATTTCAATTTCCTGGGTGACGACAAACTTATTTTTACTATGGACATTAGATCCCTTTACACCGTCATCCCTAATGGCGAAGGTCTTCTAGCCCTAACAAATGTTTTTGATTTACGCACTGTTAAGGCACCAAGCTCGGAAACACTGCTCCGCCTGGCTGAACTAGTTTTAACACTAAACTGTTTTTCATTCCCTACCAGTTATTATAAACAAATCGATGGTGTGGCTGTGGGTACAAAAATGGGACCCAGCTACGCCAATCTTTTCGTAGGCTACATTGAACACAAATTTTTTAATCAATACAACGGCCCTAAACCCGAGCTCTACCGTCGCTACATTGACGATTGGGTCGGCGCCACTCCCTCTACCAGAGAGGAACTCAATCAATTTATAACTGCTGTAAATTCGTTTCATTCGGTTCTTAAGTATACCTGGGAAATTTCCAATACTTCTTTAGCATTTCTAGATATCAAAGTTTCTGTCGAAGGAAACGGTTTATGCGCCAGTGTGCCCTACAAACCCATAGATTCTCATAGTGATTTGCTGTATTCATCTTCACATCCATCAGACGTCAAGAATTCCATTCCTTAATCTCAGTTTCTTAGACTTCGTCGCCTTTGTAGTGAGGACTCTGATTTTTCCTTTAAATCAGAGGAAATGTGCAATTTTTTTGACAAACGTGGATCTCCTGCCTCTGTTGTTCAAGCAGGCCATCATCGCGCCCAACAAATTGATCGGCAGTCAGCACTACAAACGTCTCAGAAGGAGAATAATAATAGAATTCCATTCAGCCTCACATTTCACCCTCACAATCACGCAGTAAAATCCATCATTCTCAAGAACTTTAAATTACTTCAAAATGATCCCGATACTAGTAGAATCTTTTCGCAAGCGCCATTAATTTCATTCAAACGCGTTAAAAACATTTAGTTAGCAGTGCATTCAAAACGAGTGAACAACCTGGAACTTTTAAATGCGCACGCGCACGATGTAAAACATGTCCTTTCATTTACAACATTAAGAAATTGTCGGGACCCAAGCGATCCATGAAGATCACAGATCATTTTACCTGTACCTCTGCTAATGTCATCTACTGTATAACTTGCACCCTTTGCAAAAAGGTTATATATCGGCGAAACAGGTAGACGACTAGGCGACCGATTCCGAGAACACCTTCGCGACGTAGAGAAAGGCGATAGAGACGCTTCTAAACCGGTTGCTAAACACTTTAATCTGCCGAATCATTCTAAGCAACATATGGTAGTCTGCGGCCTCTCCCTACATCAAGGAAGCACAGAAAGCCGCAAAACTCTTGAACAAAAATTTAGTTTTCAAATCGGCACTCTTAATCCTCACGGTATCAACGAACGCTTTTCATTCAACTAATTCATTCTGTTGTTTTTAACGTTGCCATGCACCAACCAATAGCGTAGCTCCATATTTCTGTATATAAACCACACACAACCCACAATTCCTTGATTCGCTCCGACGAAGGGCTAACGCTCGAAACGTAAACTTCTGAATCTCTTTACGGTGGCCAATTCACATTATCAACCCAGTTGATAAACCAATTTATCTTGTAATACTCCCACCGACGCAGCACCACAGTTTCTTTAGAAACTTGCCCGCTTTCGACAGAGCATTTCACCCTCTTTGAATTGACAGAAATAATGAGACAAAAAGATGACAAAGAATTTGCTCACAGTTAACTTACTCAATCGTTTGAGAGAGCGAAAGCACTCTGAAGATGATATTGCCATTTTGAAACAAAGGACCTCTGAAAGTAGGGCCTGGACAAGATAATTAACCTATGAACATAGTACATTTATTTACTACAAACGCATCTGTAGATGCTCACAAAAATTCTCTGTATACCCTCTCTAAAGCTGATACAGCTCAGATTAAGGCTGTGGACATTATAGTTGGGGACATGTCTGATGATCTCAAAAAACAAATGAAAAACAAAATCCCTGATGATCCAACAAAGACAATGGTTCATATTCGCTAGTGTCAGTAGCAACTGCAGCAAAATATGACTTGACAACTTATATTGATGTACCAATGGTGCAGAGTGTGTCATAGAAGACATAGAGTTGAAAATTCCACCAGACCAAGTATTATTTGGGTCTCATTTCCACATCCTGACATTGGCAGAAACCAGCACAGAGAAAATGCACATTTGTACAAGGCAACTATAAAAAGAAATTGGACACCAGTATTGGAAGTAAAAAGACAATTTCGAGCCAAATTCTCCAGCGCCAATTTCCACTTAGACCCACTGCTGCCAAAACTATTCACCGTTGTCAAGGTGACACATTAAATGAGGCAGTTGTCGATTTTCCAGCATCCACAAGAGAGCACATGCATTATGTTGGCTTGAGCCATGTACGAAACAGCTCTGCACTGCATATTCTTAATTTGAATGAAGACAAAATATAAGTTAGTGAAAAAGTTAAAAGTGAAATGAGTAGACTCAGAACACAAGTAAGCCTCATGCCTTTAGCAGTGTTACAGACTGACAATTTACACCAAACAAAAACAATCTTGTTAACCGCGCGGCCATGGGCCGAGCGCAGTTAATGTTTTACCCGTTGTTTATTTTGTTAACGGCGCGACCATGGGCCGAGCGTGGTTCATATATTTTACCCGTTTTTTTTAAACCGCGCGGCCATGGGCCGAGCGCGGTTCATGTTTTACCCGTGTTTTTAACCGCGCGGCCATGGGCCGAGCGCGGTTCATAATCTACCCTTGGTTTATTTTTATTAACCGCGCGGCCATGGGCCGAGCGCGGTTCTTGCTCTGCACGGGGTTTATTTTTTTTATTTTTAACCGCGCGGCCATGGGCCGAGCGCGGTTCTTGCTCTGCACGGGGTTTATTTTTTTTTTTTTTTGTCATGTCGGAGAGCTGAACCAGCTCTCTGCTCGGCCAAACTTTGAATCACGCAACCGGATTCGCCGAAAATACCACAAGGACATTTGCAAGGATAAATAATGTAATTTAGGACCTGTTGCTGGCTACTAAGGCTGAAATTATCTAGAGTTAAGCTTTATTTTCGTTTTGCTTGCATGTTCACTTTCGAAGGGAATATTCAGTGCGCTAAAGGAACGTCTGGCGTCAGCCATGGAATCGGCTCACGGTGATAAATAAAACCGTATTTACTGTAATGCCCTTACGGTGATAAATAAGATCGTGTTTATTTCGCCAGAAGCAATGGTGGAGTTTTCTGGGAGAAAAATAAAACCTCGGCGCTCGTCAAAACCCTTTGAACATATGCAAATATATATTCTCCTTCGAGCTACAGATAAACAAAATCTCCGATTACCAATAACGCAACCACGCTATGCAAAGAATGTGAAATAAAAATTTCTTTCAATCCAGGCACTGAGCCAACTTTGAATCACGCAATCTCTATTGTTTCCAATGGGTAATTTTTCTTTTTCGCTACATAAAACGATGTTTTATTTACCATTTTGCAAAATACAAATCTTGACTATGTCAAAAAATCTGCCTAAATACAAACTTGCATCAACCTGATAGCAGATGAAATGTAAACCCGGGCTACGGTCAACAAAACTGTAAATCATTTTGCATTGCTGTATAAAATCAAATGCAGATCAGCTCGGTTAATCGGCCGTGTGACATAAATACTTTTTAATATCCAAGATACCGTACAAAGAAGAAAATAAATTACCTCCGAATTAAAAGATTCAAGAGACGGATCCACTGGTTTCACTTCGATTCGGCAATAAGAAAAAGAAAAGGAAACAAAATTCAACTTCCACAGGATTCGAACTCACAACCTCTACCCGGCAGGCGAACGCCTACTCGACTGCGCCACCACAACATATGAAATTGGTGGGGAAACATTGAATAGATTCTTTTTGACAAAAAAAGGACTGCCTTCTGCCTTGGAAGTGCCCTGCTTTGCATTTGTAGTGCTAAGAAAACAGTTTAACTTTCAAAGCGCGGTTAAAAGATCTATGATCTTCTTGTTTATTTTTGTCATGTCGGAGAGCTGAACCAGCTCTCTGCTCGGCCAAACTTTGAATCACGCAACCGGTAATGTTTATTCGCCGAAAAAAAAGCTGTTGAAATATTACCACAAGGACATTTGCAAGGATAAATAATGTAATTTAGGACCTGTTGCTGGCTACTAAGGCTGAAATTATCTAGAGTTAAGCTTTATTTTTGTTTTGCTTGCATGTTCACTTTCGAAGGGAATATTCAATGCGCCGGCTAAAGAAGGTAGTCAGCCATGGAATGCGCTGATGCTGATAAATATGACCGTATTTACTGCAATGCCCTTACGGTGATAAATAAGATCGTGTTTACTTCGCCAGAAGCAATGGTGGAGTTTTCTGGGAAAAAAAAATATAACCTCGGCACTCGTCAAAACCTTTGCAAATATATATTCGTTTGAAAGGTCAATTCTCCTTCGAGCTACAGGTAAACAAAAATCTCCGATTACCAATCACGCAACCACGCTATGCAAAGAATGTGAAATAAAATCTCTTTCAATCCAGGCACTGAGCTTACTTTGAATCACGCAATCTCTATTGTTTCCAATGGGTAATGTTTACTCGCAAAACGCTGTTGCTAAATACTTAGAAAACAGTTCAATTTTAAAAGCGCGGTTAAAAGTTGTTTTCAACTTCTTGTTTTTTTTCGTGTCGAGAGGCCTAGATCTCCACTCGGCCGTACCAAAGATAGCCGTGAATCACGCAACCAGAGATGTTTATTCGCCAAAAGCTTTTGAAACGTGCATACACGGACAGTGTTACGAATATTGTTTTCTTTATTGTGTGTAAAATATATTTTCTTTTAGTGTTTTGGAAGCTTTTCATTCGAACGAAATATTAAATACGCTGAAAAGGTATTACGTCAGCCATGGAATGTGTTGACCTTGCTAATTTCACTTTCGCTACGTGACAGATAAGATCTTGTTTACTTTGCAAGTTTATTTCGCCAGGAGCGTTGCCCTCAAGTTTTCTGAGTATTTTTCGCAGTTTTAAACAAGAGAACAGAATTGTCGAGCTCTTTTATTGAAACAAGTTTAGAGATCGAAAGGAAAATGAAATCCTTGCAAGTCAAGCAAAGAACATGTAAGGATTACGTCACTGGTAGGGAAATAACCACCTACTACAGATAGCCGTAAATCATGACGTTTGCAGCTTTTACTTTCGCTGGGTGGCAAATAAGATCGCGTTTGCCACGTCAGAAGTGCCAGTTTTTAGTTTAGTTGCAATTTTACGTGGATTCGTGACGGATTTATGAAACGGCAGTGAATTCTTTGGCTGTTTGATCGAATGGAGGTAAGAGATTCAAAAGAAAAGTAATTATTTGCTGAAGTAAACAAGGGCTTGCCAGAACTTGCAGCGTTCATATCAATGATCAAGACTACCATTCTAAATTTACCGTGGTAGCGTAAACCTCTGATTGTGTGACTGGCGTGACTACTACTTGTTAAATGTATTTTCCTCTGGTATTATCAAAGCGTTCGACTCGAACGGATTAATAAATACGCTAAAAGGTATTACGACAGCCGTGGAATGCGTTGACCTTGCAACTTTCACTTTCGCTACGTGACAGATAAGATCTTGTTTACTTTGCAGGTTTATTTCGCTACGAGGAAATCTTTTTAGTTTTCCGAGTATTTCTGGTATTTTTAGTCAAAAGAAGTGAATCGTCGAGCTCTGTTATTGAAGCGAGTTCAGAGATCGGAAGGAAAATGAAATATTTGCAAGCTAAGCAAAGAACGTGTCAAAACATGCAATGATTACGTTACTGGTAGGGAAATTCCCCACCACCATACTACAGATGGCCTTGAATAAGGATATTGCAGCTTTCACTTTCGCTGCGTGACAATAAGGTTGTGTTTACTACGCCAGAGAAGCGATGGTTTTTAGTTTGTTTGCAATTTTGCGTAAATGTCTTACGGATTTATGTGATTGAAGTGAATTCTTTGGCTGTTTGATCGAAGCGAGTTAAGAGATTCAAAGGAGAAATAATTATCTGCTGAGGTAAACTAGATCTTGCCAGAACTTGCAGCGTTTATATTAGCGTAAACCTCTGATTGTCTGACTGGCGTGACTACTACTTATTACTTAGTTTGTCCTTTACTCATAACACAAACAAATTAAATTTTGACTTTTACAAGTTAAGGAAGGAAGCTGTTTATTGATAGCAGTATTAATAGCGTGACACTTCCATATTAAGACCAATACATCATCAGAGATTTCACAACGGCTGAGAGCGATAGTGCAATAAGTGATGTAGTGAGTACAGAAATGAATGAATCATCAAGGACAGCGTTGGAATGTGCACTACGTTGCGAATGTAGGGTTAAGAAAACGGTTAAATCTTTGTAAGCGCGGTTTTAAGATCTATGATCTTCTTGTTTTCCGTCGTTTTGTCGGTGACCAGACCCAAACTTCTCTCGGCCAGACTTCGAATGACGCAACTTACGATGTTTATCCAAAGCTGTTAAGACGTGAATGTACTGAAAATTTATGAATATTCTACTCTTTATTTTGTGCAAAATGTATTGCCTTTTTGTGTTATTGAAGAGCTTGATTCGAAGCGAGTGTTAAATGCATAAAAAGCAAGTAAGTCATTCATGAAATGTGTCGACGTTGCAACTTTTCTTGGGCAGCGTGTTGAATGCGATTGTGCTTGTTTTGAACTTTAATTTCGCGAGGGCCGACCGTGATTGATGTAACTGTAATTTTGGGAGTATTTTTCGTAGTTTTAGACAACAAAAGTATTCTCGTGTTGTCTTATTGAAGCAAGTTCAAAGATCGGAAGGAAAATTAAATATTTGCAAGCTAAGCAAAGAACAGGTCAGAACGTGCAAGGATTATGTCATTGGCAGGGAAATAACCACCATACTAAAGATAGCCGTGGATAAAGCAATTCTTGAATTATGTGACTGTTGTGACTACTTTGCCAGCGCTTTACACATGGAAAAAAAACAATTAAATTTAATGGTGACTTTCAAGAAAAAAGCGGTTGTTAATAGTGTTATTATAGGATCGTTCTTATCGTGCATGCCCATACGCATCCCAGATTAAGACAATTACGTCATCGGAGATTTCACAACGGTCACGGCTGATGGTGCAATCGGGGTTCACAACGGCTACAAGTAATGGTGCAATAAGAGGCTTAAATAGTTCGTGTGTAGTCGTTGCTGTCAGTTGTTGCATTACATATTGATCAGGTGATTTTGTGTCTTAAGTCAACAGTGAATCAACAAGGACTGCTTGCAGACAAGAAACGTGAAGGTAGATGTTTTGGTGTTTATTTTGGAAAATGCAAGAGTCGCGCGATATTACAGTTTGTGTTCATCAAGGGATGTGCTGTCTACAATAATCAGTGAATCATCATGGACTGCTTTGGAATGTCCACTCCTTTGCGGCTGTGGTGCGAAGGAAACAGTTAAATTTTAAAAGCGCGGTTATAAGATCTAAAAGATCTCCTTATTAACCGCGCGGCCATGGGCCGAGCGCGGTTCATGTTTTACCCGGGTTTTTTTTTCGTCGTTTTGTTGGTGACCAGACCCAAACTTCTCTCAGCCAGACTTCGAATGATGCAACTTCGTGATGTTTATTCGC
>OZ026607.1:10610781-10618281 GCA_964020085.1 Micromussa lordhowensis
AACTTGCTATGGAACTGCTGTGTACATTACGAATGATTTGAATTGTACTAAAATTCCATACAGATATAACTTTAATAATTTGGAAATCACTCTTATGGTGTTAAGCCAGCCAATTCCAAATATTCACTAAAGTTACAATTTCACAGTGAATTCATGCTCTCACTCATCATCACAACTCAGTATTAATAGAACCTACAATTCCAACTGTTCTGCTTGGCGACTTCAATATTGATCTAATACAAGGAAATTCAGAACAAAAGGCTCGAAAAATATATTATAACAGACAAAGGATACACTCAATCGATTAACCAGTTCACTACTGACTACCATACACAGATAGATCATGTTTATACCAATGTGCCACAATGTGTACAATCAGCAGGTACCCTGGAGTCTAACTATAGTGATCATAAGCCCATTTATATTTCCATGAAAGCTGTTTGAATATTTCCCTATATGTATCATATCAGATCATTATTAATACACAATTTAGCCGAATAGGGAAACTTTACATACCAAATAAATACATGTATCTTAATGTATCAAGCAGCTATTGAAATCACATGGCAAAACAATCAGAAAATTTACTGGCAGAAACAAAGAATAGTGTGAATTTATTATGCTATTCATGTCCCTAAATTCCTAGTCTTCATAGACATTCAAAATTACATGTAACTCTACCAAAATGTACAGATGCTGTACATAACAATACATTTTTCCCAGGTTAAAAGAATTATTTTAGCCCGAAGGTTTCTTCAGCAAAAGTATGACACAATAACTGGCATTTCCTTTCTTAAACTCTTTCCAGAAAAGCAAGAAATACACTGGGACACTGCATAGTTAGGTAAGTAGCTTAATTTTATTAGGAAAGGGGAAGGTGGGGGAGAAAGGGAAGGAAATTAAAGATATTCATATTCGTTCTACATACAGTGTATAACCAATTAATGTGTTACTATTATCTCTATTGTGTATTGCAGGGGAAGCAAGTTGTACTATTGAGCATCTGCATTTAACTCAGATGAACACTGCAATAACAACTACAATATGCAAGTGACAGTAAGCAGAAGTTAATATTAACAACAACCTTACTGTTTATCAGCTGCCAAATATAATATCAAAAGACTTAGTAGAAACTGGTGTTAACAACACAAGTCACCCTGAAAACTTCATGGAATTAATCTGAGATTTCCAGATGGATGTGGAATTCTCCTGCTTACAAAGAGAATACGATGCTTTCAAGACTTGTGTCAGCTGACACTTAAACTGTTGAAACTCATTCTTTGCAAAAGACATTGGTTACAAGCAATATAAAATGGCTCTCCAAGCTGCAGGTATAATTAATTACAGAGTTGGAAACACTTGATGGGAATTTTATCCATGTATGTTTCTTAAAGTGAAGAATGTCAACAAGTTAAATCCATCTAAACTCACTATGCTTGTCACACTGAAAATCTAAACATTTCAACTGAAATGTTCCTGAATGAAAAGCTACCCAGCCAAGTTTGAGAGTTTTCAGTTGAAAATTGTTCAAATGGGAGAATCTCAAAAGTTGCAAAATTCCATACAAATCCTTTAATTTTGTGGCTTGTCTACCCAATCCATAAAAACTCTCTATTTTAGGTGATATTTGAAGAGCTACCATTTTGCCATTTTCCTTCTCTAAATACTTCTATTTTTGGTAAATACTCTCAAATTTAATTGATCTTTCATTTGAATATCTTAGTTTTTCAAACAAACGGAAAACAACCATACTCTTTCCCAGTCCTCTCCCGTTTCTGCAATTGCCAATTTTGAACTGGTGACGCGGTGATGGTGGACGGTCACGTTTGTAAGGGCTGCTAGAACATAGTCGGTTTGTTCGGTTCTCAAACTATAATGCCGTTTACAACAAACTTAACTTTCAAAGGTAATGCCTTTCCTTTTATGACGAGAAAAAGCAAGAAACGAGCAAAAAGGTCCTTTTCGCACAGCCCACTGTCGACCGACCTGAAGAAAGCTAAAATGGCGGCAATATCAACAAGCAAGGAACACGAGGTTGACAAAGAACAAAGCACTCCCCTTGATGATGTCCTGAAGCAAATTGCCGATTCAATCCAATCTTTAGGTGATAGATTGGAGAACAAAATGGAGCACCTCCAGACAGACATGGATTGCTTTTGCCACGAAATAAGACAGAACCTGGATGGTCTGAAAACAACCATCAGCGACAGTTGAAAAGTCTCTGCAGCAAGCTTGGGAGTATAATAGACGATCATACCGCCGAGCTACAGGCACACAAAGACGTCAAAGACACTGAACAAAGGGAAATTGACGAGCTGAAGTCTTAATTGCAAAAGAACAACGCTGCTTCCTAACATGAAAAAAACAACAACAACAACAACATTGCCCTAGAGAACTATACGCGCCGTGAAAATAAAATTCATGAATCTACCAGAAGATCATAGAGAAGATTGCAAAGGAATGATTATTAATCTAATTCAAAATGATCTGAAAATACATGTAGATGTCACTAATGTCAGATTCCATGTCGTTCACAGAGTGGAAAGCCTGCAGTCGGAAAAACATGGCCAATTATTGCAAGATTTGTGTGTCGTGAAGACAGAGACTTGGTATGGTCAAGAAAAAAAAAAGAGCTGAAAAATTCCACAACCTATCAGGATGCTTACATTATGCAGGACTACGCTAAAGCCATTCAGCAGGAACGTCGCACTTTGATCAAAGCGATGAAAGCCAGAGCACTCGGATTTGATTCCAAAGTTATCGATCGACATCTTATTGTAGGTGGAGAAAAATTTACTTGTGGAACCATTCCGGAACACTTAATATAAAGGAGAGCCCCATGGAGATTGAAATCCAACGTAAGTCAATTTTTGCCGCTTGGAACTATGCTTTAGTCCTAAAGCTTTATTCCTCGTTTTTCTCTTAAAATATTCCATCTACAGTTGCCTTTATCAACAAAACCACAACACAACACTCCCTCTGGAGCGTTTTTACACGATAGGTGTTATTCTGTTATTGTTTCGTATGTGCTTTCTTTTTATCTTTAGAAGCGACAAAAACACTTCGTTTGTCACTTGGATATGTTTTGTGTTTACATCTTTTTAGATACAAGTATGCTATACAGCTAGCGAGCCAATTACGACATGCTAGGTTTAAGACAAGTCCAAACAAATTCAGGCCATATAGTCACTGTATTAACATAGTAATGCCTGATGGATAACGGAATTTTATCAATTAACTTTAAAATTGTTTTCCTAAACTTAAGAGGTTTACATAATTCTATCAAACGTAGGAAAATTGTTAACTGACTTTATAGGCAGACCGCTCGCTGTTATTTTCTCCAAGAAACCTTTAGTACCGAACAATCCATAAACATATGGCGATTGGAATGGGGTGGAAATATCTTCTAGTGCCATGGATCCAACCATAGCAAAGGTGTAATGATTCTTGTTAACCCCAGATATCAATTAGAGGTGATAAGAAGTACCAAAGACAAAAATGGAAGATCAATTTTTGGAAATCAAGCTAGTTAATCAAAACCTTGTCCTTGCCAATGTATACGCCCCGAATGACGTTTCACAACAAATCAAGTTTTTTTCAAGATTTAAACCGAACTCTAAGAGGGAGGCTATTCAGATAGCAACTTGGTAATTGAGGGTGATTTCAACTGCACGCTAATGCCTAAGGACAGGAAAAGTGTGAAACAAGGTCTGAACAAACATACTGTCATAAACGAATTGGAAATCTATCGCTCTCACAGATATTTGGAGTGAATTAAATCACCAAGCCCTGTCGTTTACTTGGCGAGACAAAGCATTTAAGTCTCAGAGCTGACTAGATTTTTTCTAATCACAGCAGATTTAGTTTATCTAACAAAAGAGAGTAATATTATGCACACTCCTTTCTCAGATCACTCTGCTATTATGTTGAATATACAATCATTCGATCAGCACAAAAAATCAGGCCCTGGTTTCTGGAAATTTAATGCAAGCTTGTTAGAAGACAAAGAATATGTCGAAACAATGTGGGAGAACATTCCGGCTTTCATACAAAAGTACAGGGATGTCACAGATCTTGGCCTGAAATGGGATGTCATCAAGATAGAAATCAGAAGCTTTACAGTGCAGTACTCCAAAAGAAGAGCTAGATCAGAAAAAGACAAAGAAAATCATCTACTAATAAAACTAAATGATCTGCAAGAAAAACTATGTGCCTCGAGAAATGACCATAATTTGTTAAACGAATATTACACACTAAAAGCAAAATTGGAAAAACTATCGAACAAAAAAATTAAAGGTACGATTTTGTGTAGTAAGGCGCAATGGTATGAGAACCGAGAAAAAAATTCTAGGTGCTTTCTCAACCAAGAAAAGAGAAATTTTTACCCCTTGTTTTTTGAGTGTATCACAAAGAATTCCATGAAAAAATGAAAACGCCGTTTACCGTTTGCAAATATCTGCATTAGTTCTGGAGATATTAAGTTTGAAAAATGGGTAAAATATGCAAATGAGATGGCCGATGACGTCATACATTCAACCCAATATTTTATCGAGTATATAAATAGAGTTATCTTAGCCAATTTGCAGCGCAAAAGCTTCAAACTTGGCAGGCTAATAGATCTACAGGAAACACACCTATGACTACAAAAAATTCTGTTCCCGTGGCAACTCACTCTTTTCCAGGCCCCACCCACTTTATTTCAATATTTTGGTGATTTTCAGCTTGAAAATGTTAGACAACGCCACAAAGTCGAGCTAACATATTTATAAGCTTGCTGGATCATGCATATGAAGTGCTGTTAGCAATTATCAAAATGGAATGCCAAAGGTGGCCAGAAAAGCTTTTAATATGGGGGAGGTCTGGAACCAGTAGGTTGCCATGGTAACAGAACTGTTAAGCTCATATTCTGGAGCACATTTAGTAGAATCTTACTGCAAAGAATCAAACATTTCTGTTACAAGCTGGCTGAGATATCTCTTTTCATCATACTTGGACAAAATCTGTTTGAGTATATGACGTCATCACTTGCCTAATTTGCATATTTTAAAAACTTGAATATCTCTGGAACGAAAAGGATATTTGAAGTAAACAGCATTTTACTTCTTATGCAGTCTACTTGTTTATGTTTTAAAATGGCTTAAATAGGAAAGGTGCGATTTTCGTCATAGTACCACATTAAGGAAAAAGATTTCCAAGCTAAAATTATCTAACGGTGAAGAAACTGAGACCCAAAAACAATACTTGAAGAAGGGAAAACATTTTATAAAAATCCATATTCTACTAGAAATGTTAATTCTTATAACTCCGAGTTTGATGCATTCTTTAACAACAACCTGTTAACACCCCTCAATGAGGATCAATCTAAGAAATGTGATGGCTTTCTAACCAAACAAGAGTGCTACGAAGCTTTAAAAGACATGGACAATGGTAAAACACCAGGTTCAGATGGCTTCACATGCGAATTTCACAAATTCTTCTGGGATGACGTTAAACAAAACGTTCTTGCAAGCATTTCTGGATTTGAAAAATGTTAATTATCAATATGTCAAAGAAGAGGTATCATAACACTAGTAACGAAAAAAGATAAACCAACCAATCTCCTTGGCAACCTAAGGCCTATCTTACTTTTAAACACAGACTACAAAATTACCACAAAAGCAATTGCAAAAAGACTGGGAGTTGTTCTGCTGCTTGGGATAAACGTTGATCAAACTGGCTATATCAAAGGACGGTCCATCGGTGAAAACGTGCCGCAACAAAAAACCTCCCCGGTCTTGCTGTCTTACTAGCATTTGATTCTACAGAACGGAATTTCCTTTTTAAGGCTCTTGACAAACTAAATTTTGGTCCTGATTTCAAAAATTGGGTCCAAACTGTCTATTGCAACATAACTACAACCGTGGACAAATTGTGTAGGAAAATGGCAAAAACATGAACTCATAACCGTATTACCTATTGAATAAGTGCAAGCACCCCCATTCCCCCTTTCAGTGTTGGAAAATAGTCAAATGCAAACTTGCGTTAGATCAAAGTGTTTTGTCAACATTGCACAGGGGTGGGGAGCGGCAAAATGCGTATAAAATGAAATTTCCAACCCTTGTGGCCAAGCTCCTGATTTCAAAAATTGGGTCCAAACATTCTATTGCAACACAACTAGCTGTGTCACAAATAATGGTTATGCCTCTGATTTTTTTCAATCTGGAGCGAGGTGTTAGACAAGGTTGTCCACTATCAGGGACACTCTTTGTCCTTGGTATTAAAATTCTTGCACTTGTGATTAAGCAAAACCCTAAAATTAAAGGCATCAGAGTAGGAGCACAAGAAATAAAAATCAAACAGTATCCGAATGATACAACAGTTCTTCTAAAAAACCCTGAATTAATGAGTCTTTTGCTTGACCTCCTGGAAAAATTTGAAAGGTTCAAAAATTAACCACACGAAATCAGAAGCAATGTGGCTAGGAAAATGGAAAAACAGAGAAGATACCCCGTTCAACGTTAAGTGGCCGAAAGACTCTGTTTATACTTTTTAAACTCAAAAAAAGTTTGCGATAAATTTAACTTCCATGAAAAATTGGATGTTTTGGAAAAGACCTTAAACAATTGGAAGAGACGGAAACTGTAAAGGTAAACATTCCTTAATCTGTGGGCCTTTCAAAGCTTATTTACAATGCATCCGTACTGCCAGTTTCTGAAAACTTCTGCGATCAGGTAAACAAAATCACCTTTGGTTTTATCTGGGACAACAAAGTGGCCAAAATTAAAAAGAACAACACAATTATTGGTGAACGCAGAAACGGAGGTCTGAATATGATCAATTTTACTTTAATGAACAAAGCCCTAAAGTCCATTTGGATAAAGCGATTTCATCTAACTGAGAACTCAACATGGACGGTTATTCCCACATTACACTTAGGAGGCATAACCTTCCTCTCAACCTGCAATTGCAACAGTAACCATCTTAACAATGTTACAATACTGGTTTGAGTTTAAGGATGGTTTGAATTTAAGGATGCTCTAACCACTGAGCTACCAAGGCAACCACAGTGGAGTGAGCCAAATGTTAGTTGCAAAGGAACATCAATTGCCAGACGTTTTCATGAGGGCACCTTTTCATGAGATCGGGGTGTTGTGGGTTCGAATCCCGCTCGGTGCATTTCACAGTGGGCATGCAGGTCTCAAAATGTTGCGAGGGTCTGCAGTGCGAACGGTCCAGCGGAGTTTGTTGTTGTAATAGAATTCACAGTAATTTCAACATGGCGGCTTCCGTTGAAGATATCCTTGATGAAAGAAGCCATTAGGGACAGCCTGTCTCCCAAGCTCCAAAGGTACTGGGAACTAGGTTTACCTCACTCAGGTTAGCCTGTTTACTTCACTCCGGTTAGCCTGTTTACTTCACTCCGGTTAGACTGTTTACTTCACTTCGGTTAGCCTGTTTACTTCACTCTGGTTAGCCTGTTTACTTCACTCCGGTTGTTTACGGTTAGCTGTCAGGTATGTA
>OZ026607.1:10625781-10628281 GCA_964020085.1 Micromussa lordhowensis
GCTACTCCCAACAATGGACTATACAGGGAGGCTCCTCTCTAAAGGGGTTCTTTTTCAAGGTTTATAAAAGGGTAGGTATTTCACGAATAATAGTATAGGAAAGGGCAGGAGAAACTGCCATTTGGATGTGTAAACGCTATTTCAAAATGCAACAAACAGTTGCACCGAATGGTCGAGTGATCCAATAGACGTAAGTGGGACTTCAAGGGCTACTCAATCTTTTTTTATCCTAAAACAAAAATATTCAATTAAAGGGCATATAATAAGTTTACTATGTTTTGCCCTTAAGAATTTTTTTCACTGCACTTGTTTGTCAACAATATTGTATTCATGTCGTCAAGAGTAGAAATAATAAATGCAGAAATACAAATACTCGATTCAAACTTATAGAAAAGGGATATGTGCTACGGTGGGTATGTGAAAGGAGTAGTATTTTCTTCGGAAGGTATATGAAAGGGTTACCTTTTGTCTCAAAATGGCATCTAGCTAAAAAAGCGCTTGGAGCCTCTCCGCCAGTAACTCGTCTCCCTTGAGTCCCACCCATATTTCGCGTGCGCAGCTCGCAAATACTTCTCACCAGAATCCTGTTCAGCAAAGGTGGTATCATTGAATATTTAAATATTTCATAATATTGAGGTCGGGCCGAACGGGAATATCTTCGCTCTCTTTTAGGACAAATGGACCTCTAGCCAAACATTTCTGCCGTCCGGCTCTTCGCGACTCAGTCTGTACGTTAACAGTATTTCAGCAAAAATTGTATTCGATATTTTTCATTACATCCCTCCCTCCCCTCAAAGAAACAGACACTTTTAGAGTGGCGAATGGTTTATGACTATCCCTCTCACCATTGTCAGCTCTTTCATTTTAGTAATTACAACATCGTCGTCGTCGTCATCATCATCAGCAGCGACAACTGGAGACGGTTTCTCTTCTGACAATTTCGGCAGCTTCTCTTCAGAAAATGAACACAAAATTTCCCTGCATCTTCTGCACATTCCTGAAAAAATCAGAAGTTGGTCAAAATGTTTGCATACAAGTAAAGAATATTAACACGAGTGGGACATCAAAATATCTACCTGATCCGACGTGAACCAAATGTCCCGTTCTTTTCATTATAAACTGGGAAAAGTTCTTGTTTACTCTGCGGTCAGCTTTAGGCCATTTCCCTCTGACGTTCCTATGCTCTGAAATTTCTGTAGGGACCCTACACCTCTCGGTTCCCCTTGTCCAACCAAGTCCAAGGGATGAACGATGTGCTAGACAAATCGTCATGGCATTGACATTTTGTGGTACTGTAAACATCGCAGCACGAGCAAGAATCAGGTCTACTTCATTCTTCACATCTTGGAATTTCCAGAGTGACTTGTGCCGCGTTATATCTTTACTACATGATAGCAGTGGAACTATCTCTATAGAATGACTTCTGTCTCTTCGATCAAAGGAACACTGCCCACCAACTAGCGACTTAAATGAACAGCAAACATCCATTTGTTTTGTTCGCGGAAGTCGGTCACGGAGGAGCGAATTTCCATGAAATATATGTAATTTGATTAAGCGATTAGCCAAAATAGGCTGGCCGCCAAAAATTTTAGCTAAACCTAAAGCTAAGTTTTCAGACTGCAGAAAAAAAAGGTATCTGTCAAGATAATATTATTGAGCATTTTAGTTGCTTGAAAAAGAAACATTTGCGCACAATAAACTATATGTATATGTATATGTACATGTGCAGTACGTGCGTGCCTGGAAAGCAATCTGTCCAGCACAGTAATTGTTAAAATTAATAGCTACTGAGACACTGGCACTGTTGATGTATCTTACTTATCATTTAAACTTTTAACATTTGTTTAGTTTACTTTTCCCGACTTTTGTAGGATGAGGAAAGGCACTAAATGTCGACAAGCTGACTGGTATACAGATAAAACACGCTTAACTAGGAATCGATCCGCCGAAATCAACAATTTCAAATTTAATCACTGTCAGTAGTGTAGCGTTCCCTCAGATCACGTAAGGCTACAAACCAACGATATCAACTTGTTATGTACTCTCAGCAAATGAACTTACAACCATTTTCTTTCTCGAACTCATTCTTGTAATTAAAATGATCAAAGAAACAACAGCTTAAAACAACATCGCAGTAACACTTGAATTCCAAGTAAATTGCTTCTAATTAACGGTTTTAATTGACGAAATTTCCAAAGCGATGCCTTTCAAAATTTTAAAGTTAAAGGGGGCCATTATGCTTTTCGTTTTTCACCCAAATGTTATAAGACAGCCATCTGCGGTTTGTTAGAAACGAATTATGTATTTATGGTGACCGCCCACGTCACGCAATTGTTTACATTCCCACGATGGTTCAGGGAAAAATTTATGAGAAACACAGGCCAAGGCGGGCGACTTATAACCATTTGCCCAGAGATGTTTTTTGATTTTCAAACAGGTGGGTGTATAGTTAACTCGTAGAAAGTGTTTTTATGGCATTTAAAGTTATAGCCCATAGAAA
>OZ026607.1:10633281-10635781 GCA_964020085.1 Micromussa lordhowensis
TCTAGTTGTTTGTAATTATCCAAACCTAATTTGCACTCTTATCAATAAGAACATCGTCAAAGCTGAACCGAAGAAGAAAACAACCCGAGTACTTGGATGACAAGCTATACTTATTGGGGGGGGGGAGGGGGGGTGGGTAGGTTTCTAAAAAAAACTGGGGCACTGTGTCAGCTGCGTTGCTGAAAACAACATAATAGCTTGGAAACAGTGAAATACTGTGGTGTTATCGTGTAGGTGAATCAATTGTATTGTAACCGAATCTACATAAAGGAAAAACTACAGAATTCCAATTATGCTGTTAAAAATCGTAAGCCACACATGTACGCATCGCGGACCTATTTTTAATAACATATCGCTCACTCGCTTGAAGACTCACTCGTTGGCGATGTGGTATTAAAAACTTGTGAATATAAACATAGGAAAACTTTCAACCGTTTGACGGTAGTCATAATTAAAGAACAGGCTACCATAGAATGGGGAAAGCCTACTACAATAGTAAGCCAAACAAAGCACGTTCAACGCAATCAAAGCAATTTCTTTACAAATTAAACTTTAAGCAATCTAATTTTAATCACCTGTTTTGCGAAGATTGCAGCAGCGTGAAACTACTTCATTGATCCATGCAAGACTTAAACAAGTTTCCAAACAAGCTCTAATGACTTCTTGAATTCAAAGCTCTCCTTTTCACTGCGAAAACTTAACGTACAAACTGCATCGACAAAACCGGGATCGGACTGGACCGGACCGGATCATGGATCGGATCACGGATCGGATCAAGGAAAAAAAAACAAGATTCAAAATTTTGTTGAGTGAGTCAGCGATTTGTGCTAATGCGCTCTGCCGAGAAAAGTACTTGCCGGTTGTTGTATAATAGAACAACTTGTTTTCATAATGAACGAGCAGTTTTTCACTGTGTTTACAGCATATACTGATTAAAAGAGCTGAGGTGCGTGTTTATCAAATTATCAGGATTATTTTTAGACTATTAGAATAAGATACATGATGATTTCAGATCTAGACTGATCTGCAAAAACTTGTGTAATCACTTTGCTCATTAGCTCAATATGCTTCTGGAATGTAAATCGATAAGCGTATAACGAATCAAGTAAGAAGAAATCAACAAGTTCGTAGGAGAAACTAGTATTAATTTGTACGACATGGACAAGATAAATCGCCCGTGCACTTCAGTAACTAGTCGATGATTATGTAAAAATGTTACTCCTCACCTCATTTTTTGCATGTGCTAAAACGATATCGAGAAAAGGAAAAGTAGGGAATGAGATGATATAAAAAAGAAATAATAACTGACTGATGAAATGCTGCCTACCTCTCGATTGCCTTCGTCCATGGTGGCGCGTACTGCACGACACTCCTCTGTGAAAGTGACTCCACAAAACAATTTTCAGCGGGGCCTGCGCTCCATTATGTCATGCAAACTTTATTTTGGCTCGCAACGCAACATATTTTAGTTTTTCACCTTTATTTTCTATTTATTGTCATCTTATACACGATTTGATATTTTTTGGATTTTTTTTCTTTAAAACTGTTTCTTTTCTGTGATCCGATCCGTGATCCGATCCGTGATCCGATCCGGTCCGGAAAACGCCTTTCCTCCAAAAAATATCGGATCATAGTTTCAGTTCCCTGTATCATAATCCAGCGTAAAACAACGCAGAACGACTAAGTGAGAATACGCAGAAATCTTAGACTTGTCAGTATCGCCATAGACAAACTGTTGAAAGCACCACTTCGCCAAAACAAGCTCGCTAGTTCTACCTCAAGGTAACATTTCCGCTGGTTTCAGTGAGTGCAAATCCTCATTCGAAAACACCTTTCCTCCAAAAAATATATATAAGTTCATACATTCAATTCCTGTGATCATAATTCTGGGTGAAACAACGTGAAAGGACACTGGTTTATCCGCCACCTTGCCAAGGCGTGTTTTAGTTGACGTCAACAAATATCGTTGTTAGTGGCAATCGGATTGGCTGTTCATAGTAGCTTCAATCTGATTGGCCTGAAATACATACATCGCCCGCCCACCCATCCAACCATCCATGGAATACATAGTCCAACACCCCGACTAAGAGGTATTTAAAAAAGAAACTCAAAAATGGTCTAACTCTTAACTATTTGAGGCTAGATGTGCAAATGGAAATATTTTTACCATCTATTTTTAAGTAACTTAAGTAAATTTATCAATTTGTAAATAATTGTAGCATGAAAATAAAAAAAGTTTGTTAAAAAAGGAAAAAAGTTTAAAAGCAGAATTCATCGCACAAACACTTTATTCCAAAATGGCCACCATTTTAGTGTTCTTTTGTTTGCTTGCAAATTAGCCCTCGTCGCCTCGTTCAAGGGAAAATATTCTTTTGAATTTCAAGTTTAAGAAGGAGGCAACAAGGGCTAATTTGAAGGCAAACAAAAGACCACTAAATGTTGGCCATTTTTAAATAAGGTGTAGAGTATTCTTTTTTAAAGAGTTTATATGTAGATCATC
>OZ026607.1:10640781-10645781 GCA_964020085.1 Micromussa lordhowensis
TGGTAAGAACATCAGTGACACACTTGGCTACGCCTCATGTGCCACTTTTTTGTTCTTACCACATTTTGACGTCATCTGTGATCTATTACTGAACAGATGCATGGCAACATGGAATCTATTTGTTAAGTAGATAGTGAATAGCATAGCAGCATATGCTAGAGGCCGCTTCCTTGTGTTTTCATAGTGTCTTTGAACAACTAGTAGATTTGTGCTAAAACAATTAGATTATTCGCTCTTGATTTCTATGCGTGATAGCTGACGAGGGCACAGCCCGAGTTAACTATCACGCGATAGAAATCTCAAGCTCATAATCTTATTGTTTAATATCAAGAGAGATGACTGGGCTTCCCATTTGCTGATTCGAAATTTGGGTACAATAACCATCAAGAGATGGTTATATTCCTCTGGGGCGGCCTGACATTGTTATTTCAAACTGACAAGAAACAAACTCAAACTCACAATGGTTTATGTGGGAATGTTATGGAATTACAGACAACCCGAGATTTTGAAATGCACAGTGCATGTATTCTTCATTGCTGAAAGCAACAAGATTGTGTCGAATATGAGTTAGTGAATTTGGTAAAAAGACAGTCTTATCCTTGCGTGGACTCCATTACACATACCCAAAATAATATTTGACGCAGGAACTCGGACATCTTTAAACTCTAAGTCCAAGTGGCCATGTGGTGCATCTAAAAGAGTAAAGAAGTAAATAGAGTGATGAAATTCTCAATTCCAAAATAATTGATTATTTCGTACAAGAAGAAATTTTTTTCATAATTTCACTATTAGTCATAACAATTACAATTTCCTCGAATGTTATTGTGCATAAACTGCTGTATTTTGCTCTACTTAATCTGCAAAGTTGTAACCGGAAAGTAGGCTGTAAATCAAACACCTGTAATCCGACAGTTACACGAGCCAATCATTTTAATTCCTCTCCACTAAATCCATCAATCACAACATTGATTACAATCACTATAGTAACCAATTCAAGAGACTGTCTTTGTAAAATTGTGGAGATTTACTCCGGTGACTGTTCTGAAAGAAACTTAACAGCCATTCTGCATTCATTTTAAACATGTACTCCCTCCCGCACACAACTCAGATTTGTGCAGTTACTCCGCATTTTAATTCCTCTCCACTAAATCCATCAATCACAACATTGATTACAATCACTATAGTAACCAATTCAAGAGACTGTCTTTGTAAAATTGTGGAGGTTTACTCCGGTGACTGTTCTGAAAGAAACTTAAGGTGATTCCCGGGTAAAAGAACCCGCCATAGATTTCCGATGAAACTTGGTATGGTGTCATTACAGTACAAGGAGATGTTAAAAACGTAATAAAAAGAGGGGGTCACCGTGCTTGTTTTCATGCCACGATGCTGACAAATATGGTTCTTTTGGTGACTTTTGGTTATCTCAGTGCGCAACAAATAAGCTCGATTATTTTTCAATGCGGCGAGTTATATCTCACAGAATTCGACTGTCTTTGATTGCTTATTCATCTACGTCCCAGAAGAAATGGCTTCAAATACCCTGCATTATTAACTGATATTTTTATCCTTTAAAGGAAACATAATTTGGACTTGCTCTTATGGGTCCGTTACGTCTCTATCTGTAGCATTATTTCATTTGCCAAAAAAGTAGCCATAGATTTCTGCCAAATTTTTTCTCAGTTGTTGCGGATATTGTTCTCATTGAATTTATAAAATAAAAAGTGGGGGTCACCGTGCTCGTTTAAGAGTTAGCTTTTATCTCGCTATCGAGCTTAGTTTGAAGGAAATCTCTTAGGTTTTGTACGCGCGCGCGCTCATGTGCGCGCGCTGACGATGCAAAATTCGTGCGCAGTAGGAATGCGCAATGCAAAACTCGGGAATCACCTTGACAGCCATTCTGCATTCATTTTAAACATGTACTCACTCCCGAACACAACTCAAGTTTGTGCGGTTACTCCGCACCAGGCAGCACAGACACACTACGCTGGAGGAATTTGAAAATGCAGCTTTATTCCTACAGTTAGGCCACACTAATCCGTCACAAAAACAGAGCTTTGAAAACGCTGTTCAAGCCAGAGGAATTCGAAAAATGCCGGCTTTTAATTTTCACGATGGTGGGAATCATTTTGAAAACAGAGCTTTCCGAAAACTATGTAGTAATGATGATAATGTGATTTCCCTGACCAAGTTTTCCTCAGCACAAATTCAAAATGACTAGCGATTGAACAAGTTGCATTTTTAAATTCCTCCAAGAGGGGGGCACTGGGACTTTCGGTTTTGCGGTTTTCGATGTTTTTTTTAATCGGTTTTTCGGTTTTTGTGTCAAAAGACTTTGGTTTTTCGGTTTTGGTGTTCAATGCGGTTTGCGGATTTTTCGTGTTTTAGCATCTGGTTTTCGGTTTTCATAAAAAATGCTAGCGGTTTTTCGGTTTTGGTACCCGATGTGGTTTTTGGTTTTTCCTATTTCTTTTTTTTCTATTTGGACCTATTTGGGTTCCGCTCTCTCTAATTGATCTCGAATAGCCGAAATGCCTCCCAAAGTTATTGAGGAATGCGTGACAAACTGGATGCCGCGGTAGGGGATCACGCACATTGAATGACAATACAATACAATAGTTTATTCATGTTTCCGACACTTTGACCTGGCAGACCAGGGCGATCATTTGGTCAGTTTGCGAGCTATGGCTTCCAACGTGCCTCCCGCGCTAGCAGCAGAAGAAGTTATTGTGGATTGTTTTTCTACGAGGAGGGGAAAGCCGGCGAGAATTTCTTTATTTCACCTGTTTTTCGGTAAATCAGTCTGGGCTCGAGAGAGCGGCTGAAATAAAGCCTGTGATTTAATTAAGTAGATGCGAAAACATATTTACGAAGGCTTCAGAGAAGTCCCTGTCATTAGCAAATATATGTTGTGAAATTAGTGTTAGCGTAGTTTGCTCTGTATGCCTCCCTTGACGCCATTGTATCGGGTTTTCACTGTTTTGTATGCGGTTTTGCGGTTTTGGATGAAATTTTCGTCGGTTTTGCGGTTTCTAGTATACCCCAGTGCCCCCCTCCTCCAACATAGTGTACTGGATGAAAAAGTTGAAAAACTTTTGATGAGTTTTCAATAGTGTGGATGGGGCCTGACAATTAGCATACACACGTAAAATCAATTTGGGATTTGCTTTGACTAGGATGTCCGTATATTTAACTAGTATGGTTTTTGAATTTATCAAACAAATTAACCTTTAATTTTCTCCCAAACTTAGGCCAGAAGTTTTCCCAGTTTGTTGTTGTTGTGTTGTTTGCCACCATGGAAGCAGGTAATGTTTATTAAATACCTTAAGATAGTGGACCACCCAGAACTCTTAAAATGCTAAGGTTGCTGAGTTGGATAAGTTATTGCAGTTGAGTCTGTGATCAAATACAAGTTTGTTTAAAAAGACAAAACAAAGTAAAAGGGTTAACACAAAGGAAACTTGACTCCTTCATTTGCTTGTAGGTCAATTTACCGCTGATAACTGCAATATTAATTTGACTTATTTGTTACATGCAGGGCCAGATACTATTAGAGGACTGACCATTGTACCCAAAGACTGTTAGAGGCCTGACTTTCGTGATCCCTGGAGCATCTAAAGGAACTAAAACCATGGAATGACGTTTGTGCCTATTCAAAGCAAGCAAATGTTATTCAGTTAACTTGAATAAATTTTAACAGTGGACAACAACCAACCATGAACACGCAACTTATAATTTCAGCCAGCAATTAAGTACTGGGCTTGATGCCATTCTTCTTTAACAAGAAAATACGCCCTTGGTGCTTATTGTTAGGTATTACATTTGGATTTGCAGAACACAAGAGAAGACAAGATTAGAGATTATTCAACACTCCTTCTCCATCAGTGTATCTGTTAATTTGTCTCTTATGCCTCTTGTCAATTTAATTCCACCAAGACACTATTCAGAAGGCAGTGTCTCTTCTATATTGTTATGAGTAATGTTCTAAAAGCACAAGTGTATTCTGATTTACACTTTGAAGTGCAGATGTGGTAGTATGTAATATCAGGTCATGTTATTAATCTATTATTATACATCAGACTCACTATGAAAAATCTGATTGGTCGATAGCATTCAATCAATTCACAATAGCTTGTGAACTTTAAAATTGACACGATAAATGCAATATCTGCTGCAGATATTACATTTATCATGTCAATTTTAACGTCTGCCTGGTTACTAAGCCCCTTGGAGTGTTCTCAGAAACAAAATGGCTGAACGCTTCCCTTCTGTTTCTGAGTATGAATTATGTGAAAAATGTATAATAAAACAATTATTGAATTCGGTTTTCGCATGATGTCATGAGTTATCAAAACCGAGGTCTGTGTTATCTGCCTCAGCCTTCAGCTTCGGCAGATAACACAGACCTCGGTTTTGATAATTCATGATATCATGCTCAACCTCATCCAATAATTGTTTATTGTATTGCACTGTAATGCCATGCAAGATAATACAATATAGGATTGTATATCAGCGTATGGTACTGAAATGTAAGCAGGGTAAGTATACATATCTTATTAGACGTTTTGGTGTGTAGTATCACTGGGTATTTTTACGAGTTGTGCCGTATTTTGACGAGTCCGTAGGGCGAGTGAAAATACAAACAACAAGTAAAAATTCTCAAAGATACTACACATCAAAACGTCTAAAAAGAGGTTTATTATCCAACAATTAATTTTCCCAAACTTTTTAACTAGCTAAGTTTTTTAACCTTTATGCGGCCGGTAGGAATGAGACAAGTACAAATATTGTGTGATATTTGTACTTGTTTCGCGCGTTATTTTGTACTCTGCGAAGCAGAGTTGGATAATACTGTACCTTAATATAAAACAAAAAAAGAAGTTTGCTACTGGGTGTCGTGATCTAGCTCAGTCTGTTTGACTCTTCATCTCCACATGCTTGACATGGTTGCTGTACCTGTTATTAGGTGTCCCCTTTTTGTTTTAAAATCAAGTTGTCCTAAA
>OZ026607.1:10650781-10673281 GCA_964020085.1 Micromussa lordhowensis
CTAGACTATAACCTTGCACAGGCATACCAACTCTTGAAAGCCACAGGCCAAAATTAGGCTTGCGTTCCACTTCGTCAAACGCAATAATAGTATACAAATTCACAACCGTTGGTAAACAAGTTGCAATCATCTATGTTATATAATAGGTTACCATAGCAACAATATTACCTGCTAAAAACACCCTTAATTTTAGCTTTGAGTGCTTATAACTCAAAAAATGAGCTCGGTGATTCCTTATTTTTTTATTATTGAATTAAGATAAACATGATAAGATGCAACTTTTTTGTGGGCTCAGAGCCACTTTAAAGTGCACCTAACCCCAAAATATGTTTTTCGCTTAAATAAATTTTTGCACCTGTTCGAAACGCAGTGTGCCTTTTGAAACTAAATCTTTACTTTTTTATAGGCTGTAAAAGTTACGAAATCTAGCCATCATCTGTTGCACGACCGAGCTAGTAAGGGGCATGGGTCTATTCCTGGGTTGATGTCATAAACTTCTTTGCATGCATGTTTACAAAGACTTAAGAAAGCTGAACACAGTTTAGCCTGCGAACAGTTTTGCGCGCGGTCAGCGGTACCTTGCGTGATGGCGCGCGTTTTAAATTAGAAAAACAAACATGGCGGCGAAAAATTTTTTGGCCTGCTTTTGTCGTGTGTTGAAACGCGGTCCTCGAACCACGAAATGGAAAAACGAGTCACTGAAGATGCGGTCAACTGTATTTAGTTTTGAAAAAAATGAGTGGAACTCAGCGTGCATAACTACATTCTTCCAAAAAAGTTTGGAGTCAAGTCGAAACGATAGCGTGACCAATTGTTGCAAAGAAGAGAGCCGCAAAACAAGTAATTACTTTTTGTTCACACTTCCGCTGGCTATCCTGTTTTCAATGTTGGTTGCAAGAACCGCATACTGTGGAGAAACCGATAAGAACATTGAACAAACTCCTAAGGCACAGCAGAAAAACCTACCATTTTATTGTTCGCAAGGGGTCAAAGCCGCGAAGCGCAAAGCAAAGACCGAAGCGGCCAGGGCTGAACTTTGCAAGCGTCGCTTATTTCCTTCAAACGAAAACAAAGAAAACGAAATATTTACATTGGCAGAACCACGCATTCTCTGCAAGAACCACGACTCAAAGAATACTGGTGGACAAATGGTAAGCATAGGGAAGTTCACTTGCATCTCTACTTTGGGTTCTTTGTAAATAAACACTTCAAAGGGTACAAAAAATTTTGTTTATTTCAACAGCTTCCTGATTTAGTCAGTGACAACAAGCTCACAGAACTGTCTGGATACAGAATCATTGATCTGGGTTTCTTTCAACAATCTTTAAAATCATGCCAACACTGCAAATATGGTAAAATATGATTACATGTCTTGTACAATATCAAATTGTCCAAAGCAAGCTTTCAAAATAATGCTTTGAGTGAGGTATACAATTTAAATTTTGGTCCTATGCATTTTTCCTAGGGCCCCTTTCTATTTCTAATGCAGTGACAGAAATAAAGAAAGGATGTGCGAGCCTCATTTCTGTTGAATGCCACAAATGTGGGAGTAAAAATGAAATTGGTACGTCCAGACAGCACCACAGTGGTAAAAGAGGTCCTGGAGCTTATGACATTAATACACGAGTTGCTCTTGGTGCCATTGACAGTGGAATAGGATATACACACATCAACGGCCTATTCACTGCATTAAATATCCCCACAATAAATCGGAGTGCATACAAGCGACGTGAGAGGGAAATTGGTCTCGCTATTGAAGAGGTTGCTGCCAGTTCTTGCAAAATGGCTTTGGAAAATGAAATTGACATAGAAAAATCTCTTGGGAAGACCCCTGACCCTGATGGCTTAGTACCTCTCACTATTTCATATGATATGCAATGGTTAAAACGTGGGAGGGCCAATGATTCACTAACAGGGCATGGAGCAATCATGGGTTCCAAAACCAAAAAAGTCCTTGACTACTCTTGCGCAAATAAGTTGTGTCGCATCTGTGAAAGTGCTCGATCAAAAGGTAAAGAACCAGCTCATCATGACTGCCGCCAAAATCACAAAGGGTCGTCAAAATCAATGGAACCTGAAGTAGGAGTTGGACTATTTAATGGTGCTCCTAATCAGGTGTTAAGTATTCTGTTTTCATTGGAGATGATGACAGCTCCACAATTGCTAAGATTCGTGAAGAAGTAGCATACACTGTAGAAAAATGGTCTGATAGTACTCATGCGACAAGAACACTTGTGAGTCACCTCCACAAGATCAGATCTGAGAAAAACAATTTCCCTGGAGAATCTGTTTTGTCACAGAAAGTTATTGATTATTTGCAGAAATGTTTTAGTTATTGTTTAAGCCAAAACAAAGGGGATCCAGAAAAAATGAGAAATTCACTTGTAGCTATAGTGCCCCATGCATTTGGCGACCACAAAACATGCAAGGAAAACAAATTGAACTGGTGCAAGTGGCTTGAAGATCCTGACAACGTTTCTCACAATGATCTCCCAAATGGTAAAGATCTGAAGGGAGAAAATCTGAAGGCAAATCTAACTAATTTGTTTGAAGTATACTCCAGTGACACTGTTATAAACAAACTTGTGGAAAATGCCTCTTCACAGAGCAATGAAAGCTTTCACAGCACAGCTGGTTCCAAAGTTCCCAAAATAAGGTTTTATGGGGGAAGCGAAAGTGCCGATCAACGAATTGCTGCTGCTGTTGCTCAGACAAACATTGGTAAACAATACCTGCTGGATACTTTGCATTGTGTTGATATAGAACCTGGCCAAATTACTGAACAAAAAGTAACACTAATAGACTATGAGAGGGAGGCAACACAAAAAAGGAAGTCAAGCATTGAATTTAAGAAACAACGTCGACTGAATTATTTGAAAAGGAAATCGAGAAACAAAGCTGCATCAAACCGAGAGGGAATCAGCTATGAAAGTGGCATTGCACTGACCCTTGACCCTGAGCTGTTACAAAGAGCCGTAGTCACACAACAAGAATTAAAACATTTCGAAAAGTATGTCCCCACCTTCAGCGAAAGACCTCCAAAGAAGTACATCACCTGTCCTATCGATGAAAATAGTGGTAGTGGATTTGGCTTTGTAATATTTGACACTGAAACGAGCTGTGGAGGCAAGGAGGCTGGACTAATTCAATTAGCAGCCGAGACGAAGCAAGGAGATTTGTTTACTTGATTCACTATTCCAACAAAAGAAATTTCTCCCTATGCTTCTCGGGTTAACAAATTTAAAACAAAATGGGTTGGTGGGAAGAAGATTCTTCATCGTGGAGGCAGCCCTTTGCAAACAGTTCCTTTGCCCGATTGTCTTCTATCATTTGTTGATTTCCTTGAGGATTCAAAGCGTTCCATTTCTTGTGACAAAATTGTCCTTATTGGCCATAACTCTGCTACTTTCGATACTCCTATCCTGTTAAGAACACTCCAAGATTACTCGCCTGAGCTTCTTCAAAGGATGAATAAGTTGAATGTTCACTTTGCTGACAGTCTCGTCTTGTTCCGCAACTTGATCAAAGATAAACACAAGGCGCTCGAACACGACGGCGGCTCATTCGTTAAAACCAATCAAGGATCGCTCTACAAACACCTTTTTGGCACCGATTTTCAATGTCACGATGCACTTGAGGATGTAAAGGCGCTAAATAGAATCCTCTTTAACTCCTCCCTGCACTTGTCAACTTCCACAATTGTCAACAAAAGCGGCACAACGGAACTAAACTCGGCCATCGAAGAAATGAATTACCTCGATAAAAGTCACGCTCTCTTGAAGTCCTTTGACGATGTGATAAGCGATTCCTCACAGGGCGGGGTAATGAAGAAGTCAATAGCTAAAAAGCTTGCCGATTCCGGTATCGGCTATCATCAGCTGAAGCAACTGTTTGTCACAAAAGGAGAACAAGGGCTCCTCGCCATTTTGGCAAATCCTCCAACAAACAGTCGTAGTCATCGCGTTCGTGGAACTGCAGACCCTTTGACATTACACTTAATTGTAAGTCATTTTAAGGGAAATCAGAGTTAATTGATTTTACATTGTAGCTAAGTTCTACTTCGGAAACGTATTTTATGTCACGATCGACCATATCATGCCACAGACTCCATTCGGCGGCGATTTTGAAAGCATGTGCTCCACGCGAGGAGACACGCGTGGTCTTGCGCTACGCATGCGTACTAAGGTAAAAGAAGTGCGATGCCTCTATTTTTGGACCATTCAAGCGATGTACACGAACAAGAATTTCTCAAAATCTACTCATTAGAATTTGATGAAATTTGTCAGAATTATTATTCTCGTCGCATTTTAGATAATGGAAACATTACAATGTAAGTTTAACAAAGGAATTCTGAAAAAAGAACCAATATTCACTGGGCACCTTTATCCTCCAATTTAAAAAGAACTGTCTGTTAAAATTTGTTTGTGTTGATTTCAAAAAATTGTATTTATTTATTCAAAGCTGTGTGCAAGTTAAATAGAAAATCTAATGACTAGATTTTACGAAGATCTCATAAAAGTTAAAATTTGGGGTTGTTTTCAATCATCCATGTTGCCATGGAAACAGTCGAAAGTGCCAATGTTTAGCATTGAGCAAACTCTTCCATCACCATACTTTCCTTTCCCCAAGTTTCAGCTTCTTAGCTTCATCATTTCTTACATAACGTCTTAATGAATGGCATACATTAAAAATTTATCAAAACTGTGTTCAGCCACCTTAATACGATGCAAATCAGTCTGTGACGTCAACCCAGGAATAGACCCATGCCCCTTACTAGCTCGGTCGTGTGACAGATGATGGCCAGATTTCTTAACTTTTACCGCCTGTAAAAAGTCAAGATTGGGGCTAGAAAAGGGCAAATGGGTTTCAAACAGATGCAAAGAGTTATTTAAGTGAAAAAAATATTTTGGGGTTAGGTGCACTTTAAATTTTCAAAATTTTAAGGTGGCTCTGAACCCACTCCACAGAATTTTTTTAAACTTTGCAAAACATTGCATCTTATCATAATTCGATAATAAAAAACAAGGGTCACCAAATTTGTTTTGAGTTATAAGCGCTTAAAGCTAAAATAAGGGTGTTTTTAGCGGGTCCTATTGTTGCTATGGCAACCTATTGTTCCACAATTTTGACAGCAACATGTTCACCAATGATTGGGGAGTTTTTTGATATCATGATTTTGGCATCAATCGATATAGAGTGCTTATAATGACTTACCCAAGTCTACGTCGAAAGTGCTGGAAACTGTTTTGAGCCACCTTACTTTTCGTTTTGTTGTGCAAATTGCAAAGTGACAAGGGACGACGTTGCGAGTCTTAATTGTTCGAAGACGTCGATGTTGTCTTGAAAAGTCATTAATTGCTAAAGGTCCCTATCATATGGGGATGCCGTACGATGTAGCTCCGTATCAAGACAATTTAAACTGGAATTATTCCTTACTTTCAAGGGGAAATCAATAAGGGTTTTAGTGGTGGTGCAGATTATGCAAATGATATGCAAATGATGCCCTTCCATTGTCGGTAAACTTTTTTTGTCCTTTCATCATCTGCGAACTTTTTTTGGAGTGATTCTGATGACCAGTAGATAAAGCCCCTGAAATCACTGTATTAGTCAATATTGCAGGCATGTGCATCGTTTTACATTTCAAGGTCAACTGCGACTGTTGCACTAAAAATGGAAACTTATTTTGTTTGCTTTCAGGGTAAAGTTCATTTTGATATTTCTATTTCAATTCCAATCTAGTGGACCCGAGTTCGATTCTGGGATTCGTCAGCTTTTTTCTTTTTACTTTTCGTTTTTTGTAAGCCACTGGTCTTTTTCTTTTCTTATTCAGCCCTTTTTTTGGTGAAGAACATCCACAAGTAGCTACATGTACTTAATTCAACTTTAGAACCAATAAGAACAAGGTTTTTGACTTTACGCGACCTTGCTGTTTTTACATAATCGACCTCAAATTACATCCGATGGTTTACATGTTGTTTGTTTGCAATATTCATATTAAAAAACCTTCATAGACCCCTTCATGCTATAAAGAGCATTATGGGTAATCAGGGCAAATTTACAAAGAAGCAAAGCTGTAAAACATACATTTTTCTTTATATTTCTGTTCTGATTTCACATTCAGAGACGAAAAATAAACTGTAGATGGAGAAATCCCTTTTCTAGGTTTACATGCGTCTTTAAGCCAATGGAAAGATTGTTTAGGGCGTAGGAATTTCTTTAAGGTTGAAACCGAATAATTTGATGAAATCGTAGCCGCTCAAGCCACAAAAATAACATCTCCGATACTCCGACAAGTAGGCTAATGTCTAGATCAATCCACTAGTAAACATGGAAAAGGGGTTTCTCTATTTATAGTTAAAGTTTCTTCTTGAAAATTAAACTTAGAACAGAAATATGAAAAAACGTATATTTTGTTGCTTTGTTTCTTATAATGCCCCTTAGAGCGTGAAGGGGTCTATTTCTCTGAAGATATTTCGCAGTTACCCCACGAGCAGAGTCGCTTCGATCTTATTCGCAACCTATTTGCACCCGACGGCGCTGAGTCGTGTATAGCTGACTACGCTTTCGTCTTCAGGCGAGAAGAAAAATATATTGGGCAAGGCGACAAGAAGTTTACAAGGTAGAATGGCTCAATCGAGAATGAGCAAATCCATCGGAGCAATGCAGTTCATGTAGTGGAGGTTTGCCAGCTCTTGTACCTCATGTAGTATGCAAGAAAACTCATTCTTCTTTTCTTAAAGACTGCTGTTAAGTCAATATGGTGACTCGTTTAACTAGAATAACCCGTAAGCCGCACATGTCAATCATCATCTACTGGGAGATTGACGGGTTAGCTCATAAAGCACTTTGATTACTGATTCAACTTACCAAGTTATATCAATAGCATGGAAATTTTTGCTTCAATCTTCAATCTTGATGAGATCACAGAAATCTTGGGAGAACTCAGCCGAAATGCTTACAAGATGATGAGTGGTATTTAGTGTATGTTTATCAAAATTAATCTAAGGATAACTAGTGGAGTACTGAGGGCGACACCCATTGTTCATTTATCAAACTAAATGTTCCGATAAGTATCTGGAGCTCTGAAGGCTTCTTTTTAGTGTATATTTACCAAAGTGAACCTTGGGATAAGTACTTATTGTTCTAGAAGTTGGTTTCCACCCTACATAGAGGAAATACAATCATTGGAAAAGTACCTGGAGCACTGCAGTTAAAGACCTCAGGAGCAAAAGGACATCTACCAGTAATCTCAGCCAATAGAGCATACTCCAGTTGACTCAAACCTGATACTCCAGGCAGAAATAGGTTCCATAATCCCTCTGTCTGTGCTTTTCTCTGTATGATATCGAACCACATTCATATTTAACATTAATTTTAAAGAAAACAACAACACTTTTAAGTTTAAAAGACATGTTCCGACAGAAACTTCTGTCATCTTCAGTTAATTAATGTACAAAGCGTTAGAAGTTTAATTTATAAGAAGGAAAAAATGCTAATTATGCTAGTAATAACGGAATGTACATAAAACGTGACAATGTGAGAATTAAAAGTATATAGTTTTGGATTTACATTATGTAATTGTTGATTCAAAGAAGGTTGTTCTCTTTGAATATGAAATGCCTCTTTTATCTTAAGTTGGAAACTCGTAGAGGTGTGATCTAGAATATGGAAAAAGTCTACTGAACACAAAGTGTGACAATGTTCAGAATTCTGTAGGTATTTGAAGTTTAAATTAGCATAGATTTTAACGATTTTATTTGTCCGTTTACTCCTAAGGTCTTGTTTCGATTGAGAAGATACAAAGTCTCATTGGCTATCCAAACACAAATTTCGTCAAAAATACTTCGCTGAGCATCATAATTATTTTCAACTCTCTTCCTGGTGTTTGGATATCCTGATGAAACACTGTCTCTGGTGTTTGATATATTACGGGAAAGAGACATGAAAAACTGACTGCAATTTGTTAAGTAATGGATAGCCCTCCATTAATCTGTCATTTGTTGCCTGGGATGACAGGTGGCTGTGTATGAAGGTTTCTTGTTTCAGTAATGACACTATCCAGTGCTGCTTCCAATCAGAATTTTAGTACATCTGCTCCACTTTTCAATGTTCAATGTTACGACCATTCAAACCCCCATTAAATGCTAGAAACCTGTGCTGCTAGCGAGAAGCATCTTTAAACTATGAACACACAAAATATTTATCACAAATTTCCTTCTTTAAGAATTCATCCACAGCGTCTCTTCCGAAAAGTCTTGTAGGTGGTGTTGCACAAGTTTAAAGAATTTGACTTGTTGATTCAGGTCATTTGGGGCGTAAATACTAACTAATATTATGTGTGAGTCTTCGAGCGCTATGTCCAAGATAATAAATCTGCCATTGTTGTCTAAAATACATTTTTCTACTTTGCAATCTAGTTCTAGTTTTCTGAAGATGACATGAGAGTTATCGTCACTCTGCCTTCTTTAAGTCAGTTTTGGATTTATGAGCATCGTTATGCCTTTGCTGTTCGTTGTACCGTGGCTGAAGAAAACCTTGCCACCCCATTCGGCTGACCATGTGTCAGCGCTAAGTTTCAAACTGTGTGTTTCTTGAAGAAATGTAAAGTGTACATTTTGGTTGTGAATCCATCTGAAAACGGACCGGTGCTTTATAGACTTGTTGAGGCCACTGGTATTGACGGAAAGGCACTTAATGTCAAGGATCTCAATCGGGTTTGCTTTGAAAGGTGTTAAACATTTGGAAATGCGTAACGGAAAACTTGACTCACGAAGTGATTTTGACAGCTTTCTTTCGTCCTGTGGCATTGAGGCATATTTTGGAGTTGAGACACATTTCGGCGAAATGAAAATGTATGAAATAAAAGGTACATTAGTAAGCACTTACAAATAAATTTAAACAAGGCCTTACAGTGGCCTTGAAAACGCACTGAGCTGCGTTTCGGGCTGGATACAGCGAATTTTGACCACACTTATTACTATCAGAATGGTAACCTATCTGTTGCGCTTGCCCGGCTGCTAAAGTGAATCAGTAAATTAATAGCTGTTAGTGAAGTAAGGTTTAGTTATGTTAATTAGGTTGACAAGCTACTGTTGACGTGTGTTGTGTGGTAACAAGCATGTTATTACTGGGAAAACACATCAAGAGGTTTTCTAATAGTCCATAGTTTCCCTCTTATGTAAAGTGGGGAACCTTTTTTGCATGACGATAGAAAAAAGGTATAAAGACAATAGATGGCAAGGCTGATACTACGTGAAAAACGTTTCGAGACACCAACATGACAAGAACTGATAAAGCAGGATCGCAGCAGTGGACAGCTGTTTTGCCCTTGTTGGGGCTCGTCAGCACTGTGTAGCGAGGATACGTAACGCCAGCCAAAGAGCCAATGCACATAAATTGCAAAATGACCCGTTCCATATCAAGTTCTGTACTTTGAACTCACTTGTGCCCAGAAACACGCGCTGCCACATCACGTGTTTCAGGGCGCAAGGAGATAAAAGTACCATGATTGGTACAGCGAGAAAAACCTAAACTAGATCGTCAACTTTATCATGTTAATATTTAACACTTTCATTATCATATTTTACATTGTCATGATTCCTTTTGTCCTTATAGTCAATTAGCATTTTGCGCACACTCTATATTCAACTCTGTACTTTGTAGTTTAAACTGAAGATGACAGAAGGTTCCGTTGAAACTTGTATTTAAAAAACCTTGTGTTGTTTCTTAAAATAACAACATGTCTGCTACAATCCAGACCATTTGGAACATTGTTTTAATGTAATGACCTTACAAACAAACTAGAGCATTTCATTCTAGTAAGAAATATAATATATATTATACTAGTTAGAACTCTTCAACTTAATTACCTTCAAATCTTCAATGAACTGAGGAACACTCCACTGTGTAGCAGGATTACTCACATGCTGGTAGAAGGCCTAATAAAAAAAATATATATTAAACTTCTTATTTTAGAGATATTTGAGTGGACGGTATTTCTTATAAAAAGAAGACATAAACATTTAAAAAAAAAATTACGAATCTCGATCTCTATACTGAAACCTCTACAACCCAGACACTACCTCTTCTGAGTATCCTATAAATAACAAAAGTATGCCTAAATTGAATTTGTAAGTAATCACTATAAAGTAAATTAAAGTGCCTATAACCCCAGATTTTTTTTTTGGCTAAGATGAAACTTAGACAAACACATAAAAAGAATCTGCCAAAATTTTCGGTTTGTGATATTTTTAAGGGCTTTAAAAATTAACATAAAGTAGCTGAAATTTGATACATGACCGAGCTGGCGAGGAGCCTGGGTCTATTACTGGGTTGACGTCACAGACTGTTTTGCATGCATGTTTATAAAGGGTTAATGCTATGTAAATGAATATGTGATGTCAACCCAGAAATATACCCAGACCCTTCACCAGTTCAGTCATAACACAAAAGATATCAAAGTTCAACTACTAGTCTTTGTTAATTTTTAAAGCCCTTAAAAATATCACAAACCGAAAATTTTGGCAAATTCTTTTTGTGTGTTTGTCTAAGTTTCATCTTAGCCAAAAAAAAAATCTGGGGTTGTAGGCACTTTAATCACTTTGCCACAGATAGCAAAATTCTTCTTAAGTTAAACTCTGCTGACAACACAGTAATCATGGTTGAAAGGTATCATGACAGAACATATCAATCCACATATAGCCCTACACAGCTATACAAAGCCTTACACAGCGATAATACTTAGCCCTACACAGCTTTACATAACCCTAGAAAGCGATACATAGCCCTACACAGCAATACATAGCCCTACACAGCTATACATAGCCTTAAACAGCTATACATAGCCCCACAGCTATGAATAGCCCTACCCAGCTATACATAGCCCTCCACAGCGATACATAGCCCTACACAGCTATACATAGCCCTCTACAGCCATACATAGCCCTACCAGCTATACATAGAACTAAACAGCTATACAAAGACATCCACAGCAATACATAGCCCTCCACAGCTATACATAGCCCTCCACAGCTATACATAGCCCTCCACAACTATGCATAGCCGTCCACAGCTACGCATAGCGCTAAAAAGCTATACATAGCCCTAAACAGCTATACATAGCCCTCAACAGCTATATATAGCCCTCCACAGCTTTACAGAGCCCTACACCGCTATACATAGCTCTCCCCAGCAATAGATAGGCCTACACAGCTATGAATAGCCGTACACTGCTATACATAGCCCTCCACAGCTATACAAAGCCCTACATAGCTAGTCATAGCCCTCCACAGCTATGCATAGCCCTCCGCAGTTATACATAGCCCTGCACAGCTATACATAGCCCTACACGGCTATACATAGCCTTCTACAGCTATACATAGCCCTACACATCTACAGATAGCCATCCACAGCTATACATAGCCCTAGACGGCTATAAATAGCAGTAAACCGCTATGTATAGGGCTATGTATAGCCCTCCACGACGATACATAGCCCTACACTGCAATACACAGCCCTACAAAGCTATAAATAGCCCTCCACAGCTATACATAGCCCTACACCGTTATACATAGCCCTTCACAGCTATACATAGCCCTACTCAGCTATATATAGCCCTAAACAGCTGTACATAGCTTTACACCACTATACATAGCAATCTACAGCTATACATAGCCCTACACAACTACACATAGCCCTACACAGCTATACAGAGCCCTCCACAGCTATACGTAGCCCTTCACAACTATAGATAGCCATACACAGCTATACATAGCTCTACAAAGCTATGGATAGCCCTCAACAGCTATACATTGCCATCCTCAGCTATACATAGCATTCCACACCGCTACGTAGCCCTACACAGCTGTACATAGCCCTATACAGCTATACATAGTCCTACACAGCTATGTATTGTCCTACACAGCTATAAATAGGCCTATAAAGCTATACATAGCCCTCCACGGCTACACATAGCCCTACACAGCTATACATAGCATTACCCAGCTATACATAGCTTTACACAGCTATATATAGCCCTCCACAGCTCTCCGTAGCCCTACACAGCTATACATAACCCTATACAGCTATATATAGACCTACACAGCTATACATAGCCTTACATGACCTACACGACCCTTCAGGTCTCTACATAACCCTCTACAGCTATATAAAGCCCTCCACAGCTATATATAGCCCTCCAAAGCTATATATAGCCCTACACAGCTACACATAGCCCTCCACAGCGATACATAGCCTTACACATCTATACATAGCCTTCGCAGCTATACATAGCCCTACACCGCTATAGATAGCCCTCCACAGCTCTACATAGCCCTACACAGCTATACATAGCCATACACACCTATACATACCCCTGCACAGCTATACATAGCCCTGTATAGCTCTACAAAGCTATAGATAGCCCTCCATAGCAATACATAGCCCTACACTGCTACACATAGCCCTACACAGCTATAAATAGCCCTCCACAGCTATACATAGCCCTACACCGCTATACATAGCCCTCCACAGCTATAGATAGCCCTAAAATGCTATGGATAGCCCTACACAGCTACACATAGCCGTCCACAGCTATACATACCCCTACACAGCTGTACATAGCTTTACACCACTATACATAGCCCTCTACAGCTATACATATCCCTCCACAGCTAAGCATAGGCATACACAACTATACATAGGGCTACACACCTATACATAGCCCTCCATAGCTATACATAGCCTTCCACAACTATAGATAGCACTACACACCTATACATAGCCCTCCACAGCTATACATAGCCCTCCACAGCTATGCATAGCCCTCAACAGCTATACATAGCCCTCCAAAGTTATACAAAGCCCTCCACAGTTATACATAGCCCTCCACAGTTACACATAGCCCTACACGGCTATACATAGCCCTCCACAGCTATTCATAGCCCTACACAGCTATACATAGCCCTACACATCTATAGATAGCCTTCCACAGCTACACGGCTATAAATAGCTGTACACGGCTACACATGGCCCTACACAGCTATACATAGCCCTACACAGCTCTACATAACCCTCCACGGCTCTACATAGCCCTCCACAGCTATGCATAGCCCTCCTCAGTTATACATAGCTCTCCACAGTTATTGCTAACGCAGCGAAGGAGCCTGAAGCGACTGAGCGAAGTCAGCAGTTATAATCAGCAAGGCAATCGAGCTTGAAATTTTCTACCACAATGCATTGCGCTGTATCCACAAAGTCAACCACAATGCCTTGCACGCCGTGTTTCTTGCCATGTGCTCTTCTTCTTGAAGGTGAGTGGAACTTTTACTGTTTGTTTCAGGCTTAAAAACTAAAATTTAACCATTTATAAGCTACGAACGCATATTATTATAGTGCTTTAATACGCTCTGACAAAGCAACGCTCTGACAAAGCTTTCGCGTAATTTTGACTGCATGTTTCACAAAAGAAAATCTTATTTCGTGATTTGAATGTTCGAGTGAACAAGCAAGACATCACAAAATGGCGCCGGCTCATGTACGTTGGATTTCTGATCAAGTTTCTTTCCTTTTCAGAACACAAGCTGCTACGTATAGCGAGGTAAGAACTTTTGGTAATTGGCGAAGTTTTCTAATGATAAATAGTGACCGCCGTGAATGCATATTTCCGCCAACAAAGCAAGGAAATTATCGCCATGGATTTTTCATTTCTTTGGTGAAATGTCAGAAAAATGCTTTCTTCATTTTCGTCATGACGGCGCATAGTGCATACTGCAACGTCGTGAAAAGTTTGATCATAACATTTGTTTAGCTCGAATTTCTGATCAAATTTCTTTTTTTTTAGAAGACAAGCTGCTACGTATTGCGAGGTAAGAACTTTAGGTAATTGGCGAAGTGTTCTAATGATAATTAGTAGAATTCTACTAGTATACTAATGCAAATGCTGCAATCTGATTGGCTGAGCTACTCGTATACTATCAGCCATTAGAGTGCAGTTGGCCACCGGTCGTCCACGAAATGCGATGTTTTTCCGAAGTTTGGGAGGGAATGTTAGATGTAAACGGGTAATTAAATTCCTGAGAAGACTAAAAGAAGCACTTTTAAGGTTTCTTGACTTTAAAAACTTGAAAATTTGAAAAATCGGGTACGCGCGTAAACAACTGCAAATTTGCCAAGGACAGTTCGATACGTGCAACTTTGTTTATGGGTAAAGTTCAATAATGCGTGGGAAAATCATTGGAAACCGTTATTTGCTTTAATTTCAGTTAGAATTCTACTAAAACAATTAGATTATTCGCTCTCGATTTCTATGAGGCGATAGTTGATTCGGCCTTCGGCCTCATCAACTATCACCTCATAGAAATCTCGAGCTCATAATCTAATTGTTAATTAGTATAAATTTACCGTAGTCTATCGTGAATCCGTGAATTTGATTGGCTATATTACCGTCGACTATCTGCTGATAGTCAACAGTTACGCATCAGTGCACCTTGCGCGTCATGTTTGAACCTGATGTAACATAATAAAACAGTTCTTTTGTATGCGATACTTGATTTTTTTTTCTTTTTATGCAATGAGACTACGGTAAATTTATACTAAAACAATTAGACTACTCGCCCTTGTTTTCTACGAGCGATAGTCAACTCGGCTGCGGCTCGTTGACTATCTGCTCGTAGAAAACTCGGGCTCGTAGTCTAATTGTTAAATAGTGACCGCCGCGAATGCAGATTTCCTCCAACAATGCAAGGCAAGGAAATTATCGCCATGGATTTTTCATTTCTTTGGTGTCATGTCGGAAAAATGCTTTCTTCATTATCATCATGACGGCGCATAGTGCCTACTGCAACGCCGTGAAGAGTTTGAACATGACATTTGTTTATATCGAATGGATCCAGAAAAACATGTTTTAAATTAGCCGCGTATTGGCTAAGTATATTCCTTCATGCAGTGTTGTTGGATAATAATCATCGTGTAGGCAATTTTTGTTGTTGTCAAGAAAAAGACGAGCATATGGAGGGGTTGGGATAGAACTGGTTTTATTGTTGGTTTTGTTGAAATTCTTCTCAATTTCGTATTTGTTAAAGATTTCCGGATCACATATTTTGCGATAATTTAAGCAGTCGTGTTTATTTACATTAGGTACTTCACTAGATAGAGTGGGTAGCCTGGCCTGCCAACCTCACCCTCATGTCCATGTGAACACACTTCATGCCCAGAATTTTGAATGTCCTGGTCAGGAAAAAAGAACAAAACATTACAGGAAATTCATGTATTTTGGTTTTGATTTCAGATTTTACAGCACATTTGGATGGCATATTTTGTATGCCTCGTTTGGTTGTGTTTCAACACGCCTCGTTCATATCTAGTGTCTTAAAGTGTTAAATGTATTGAAGTACAATACTTCTATTTTCAGAAAAAGAGAAGTTGAAGTACTGTCAGTAGAAGGATACCTTTGAGGAAGGTGAGATCAAAAATGGGAAATAGTTTGGAACAGTACAGAGCAACTATAGGGACACATGTTATATTCTTAATGTCCAGACGTTACCAGTTGTGTATGAAAGGAAAATTTTGGAATACAATCCTGATATTATTTTATATGCAGGCAATTTATTTACCAACTTTAAAGGTTGTTGTTCAGAATTACAACGTGATGAGATTCAATCGTCTTTGGTTGACCCAAATCTATCACTATCAGTTCTATATACCTGAATTAATTCAGCTAGCAAATGATATAGAAGTGAATCCTGGCCCAGAAATATCTACTGAAAGTGTAAATTTGGAAGACCCAAATAAAAAGAACTATATTTTTATTGAACCTTGGAATGCTGAATGTCAGTCTTTTTGGTGTTCTGCTCTGGATTTGCCGCTGATTGTCAAACACAAAAATTGTTCAGAAATGGTCAAACCCTTGGATAAGCCTTCCAAACTGTACTGAATAGTAGGTGATGGTAATTGCTTATTCCGTGCTCTTTCTTATGCAATAACTGGGAGACAAAATTATCACAGCTTAGTCAGAGAAAAGATAGTTCAACATATGAGACATAATGAGCATGCATTACTTGCTCACATGAATGGCAGTGTGAATGAATATTTGACCCGCACAGGAATGAGAAATCAACATGTTTGGTGAACAGATGTTGAAATAATTGCAGCTTCTTCTTTGCTAGAAACTGACATTTATGTATATACCAAAGTTGGTTTTCTATATAAATGGCAAAGGTTTTCGAGTACTATCTTAACAGGATGTCCTGCCAAAAATGTAGGTGGTCTGTATTTGCAAAATACTAGTGGTGTGCATTATGACATTGTGCTAGATGTGGCTTCTTCTCTGGCTCCTGATTCTAAGCATGGTTGCAAAAGGAAACGGAATACTGAACAGAGCCACCGTCGTAAGACAAAGTCTGTATCCATTAGTCAACCTCCTAAGCTTGGAAAGGTTGATCATGAAGCAGATATTTCAAAGCATAAGTCTTTCTCATTGAGTAACAGGGATGACTTGGCACACATTAGCAGTGATAGTGATTCAGAATTGATCTCAAAAAACACAATGAGTTCCCAGAACACAGTTAGTGAAAATGCGATGCATGTCAAAAGCATAAAAAACACACAAAAGCCATTCATCTTTGCATGTTGTCACATAAAGTATCAGGCTTTTTGGTGTTCTGCTCTGGATTTGCCGCTGATGGTCAAACACAAAAATTGCTCAGAAATGGTCAAACCTTTAGAAAAGCCTTCCAAACTGTATAGAATAATAGGTGATGGTAATTGCTTATTCCGTGCTCTTTCTTATGCAATAACTGGGAGACAAAATTATCACAGCTTAGTAGATAGTTCAACATATGAGACATAATGAGCATGCATTACTTGCTCACATAAATGGCAGTGTGAATGAATATTTGACCCGCACAGGAATGAGAAATCAACATGTTTGGGGAACAGATGTCGAAATAATTGCAGCTTCTTCTTTGCTAGAAACCGACATTTATGTATATACCAAAGTTGGTTTTCTATATAAATGGCAAAAGTTTCAAGTTCTATCTTGTCAGGATGTCCTGCCAAAAATGTAGGTGGTCTGTATTTGCAAAATACTAGTGGTGTGCATTATGACATTGTGCTAGATGTGGCTTCTTCTCTGGCTCCTCATTGTGAGCATGGTTGCAAAAGAAAATGGAATAATGAACAGAGCCATTGTCGTAAGACAAAGTCTGTATCCATTAGTCAACCTCCTAAGCTTGGAAAGGTTGATCATGAAGCAGATATTTCAAAGCATAAATCTATCTTGTTGAGTAGCAGGGAGGACTTGGCCCACATTAGCAGTGATAGTGATTCAGAATTGACCTCAAAGAACACAATGAGTTCTCAAAACACAGATAGTGATAATGAGATACATGACAAAAGCATAGAAAAGAAGGCACAGTACACTTCTGGTATGACAAATGCCAGCAATAAAGAGAAATGCACAATTGATGTCGACAGTGCACAAAAGCATCTGTCTAACTTCCATAAGTCTATCCAGTATAATATGTATCAGTGCGAAATCTGTTTCGAGGCATGGCCTGTAAAGGGAAAAGTAAGGTCAAAAAGTGCTTACATTTGTAAGAGGTGTTCAAGTGACAAAAAAATCCTAAAAAGTTCTCAGCTGGCAATAAAATGGTTCCATCATGTATACCAAACGAGTTACAGGATTTAACACAAATCGAGGAGATGTTAATTGCTCGAGCTCTCCCTATTATGAATGTTTATGTAAAGCCCGGAGGACAACAAGGGTTTTCAGGGCACTGCATAAATCTACCACAACAGGTCTCTGAGCTAGCTCGATCACTACCAAGATATCCCAAGCATGTCTCCCTCTTATTGGTAACTACGAATAGAAAAGATAATGCCTTTAAAGATGTTATTGTCAGGAGAAGCAAAGTACAGCAAGCACTCATTTGGTTAATTCAAAATAATCCACACTATATAAATGTGACACTTAATTTAGATTCCTTACAATCTTTGCCTGTGAGTGGTGTTCCAGATGATTTGCAAATTGTGGAGACCAATGAAACTGAGTTCCAGAATATTGAAACAAGCGCAAATACTAGTGATGATTGTGATGAAGATCAAGTCATAAATAATGAAACAAAAACTAGTAGTTTTCTGCCACACAATGAGAATGGCAAACTTGAAAAGGATGCAATTTTGTCTGAAATTGGAACAGGAAAAATCAATTGGCCCACAATAGAAGATAAACCATTAAATGAATATACTATTTCAGGCCTTGCTACTTTAGCCTTCCCTACATTGTTTCCAGATGGTAAAGGAGACCCAACAAATCCATGTTTACATAGAGATGTTCCATTCAATGAAAGAATTAAACACTTGTTAAAATTTGCAGATAGAACTGTAAAATAATGGAAAATTTTACTTCAGGTTTGCCTCACACCCTAGATTTTCATATTGGGCTCTGAACATGATTCAAAGAAAACGAACTATGCAACAAACAGCTGTTTTCTTTAAACAAAACCCTGGGGAAGCACATTTGACGTTAGAGGAGCTAAGAAACATGGTCAATGAAAAGAAATCACAGCTGTTTATGGCAAAGGTTTCAAGATATGTAGCAAACATCACCGGAAGCTCAGCATACTGGTACAAATTACAACAAGATCTAAAATCGATCATAGCTTTTAAAGGGCCACCAACAATATTCTTCACTTTGTCTTCAGCAGATATGCATTGGCCTGAATTACATCAACTCTTTACATGTAGCTCCAACGTAGATGATATTACCGCTGAGGAAAGGCGAATGAATGTCATAAACAACCCTCATGTAGTAGATACATTTGGTTTTTTACAAAACGTGTAGAACAATTTGTAAAACATTGGTTGTATAATTGTCTTGGAGCCGAGTGGCACTGGTACAGGTATGAGTATCAAGCTCGAGGAAGTATTCATTGCCATGGTATAGCAAAGCTTAAAAGTGATCCAAGGTCTGTGTGATTTGACTGACAAAGCACTTAAAGGATTCTTGGCTGAAAAGTCTTCTGCTGAAACATCCATTTCTGATATTCATATGATTACTGATGGAAAAAAAGCTTCACAACAAATTTGCCAATATGTAGATACCTTGAGGTCAACTTACAATCCCTGCCCCCCTGATAGCGAGATATGGATAAAACCAAAGATTCATCCATGTAAAGAAAGGCATTTATGTGTTACTGACATAGATGACGATTATGCAAATCTTTTGAATACTGTCCAACGCCATACACGTTGTAATACAAGGTATTGTCTAAGATACAAACAAGGTGTTAAGGACATGCAGTGCCGCTTTAATTTTCCATTTGATCTATGCCCAAGTACAAAATTAGTTTTTGAATCTGTTCATAGGAGTGATGGCAAGTTGCCCCAATTCAAAGCCAAAATAGTTACAAAAAGAAATGATACTAGGCTAAATAACCACCAACAAATTCAGCTGCAAGGATGGAGAGCAAACTGTGACATTCAAGTTGTGATTGATCAGTATGCTTGCATAGAATATCTTTCAAAATATGCTGCAAAAGGTGAACCTAAATCGCCAATGCTTACTGAAGCATTTGACATTGTATTGAAAAATACAGATAATAGCTCAGATGAACAAAAAACTATGAAAAAAATTGCAATGAGAACACTTGGACAAAGAGATTTCAGTGCACAGGAAACGATGCACTTACTGTTATCCCTGAAGTTGTATAGCACAACCTTTAATGTCCTTCCTGTCAGTCTGTAGGCTCTCGCAGAGTAAACCCTAATCAACATAGTGCATCAGCTCCTTGTACTAAGGATTCACTACTTGATCTTTATGCAAAACGTCTCCAGTATGTTAAAAATTTTCCAGATATAAAAAAGATGAGTCTTCTAGAATTTATCACAAAATATAGATTGGTAAAAGGTAAACTAGTCAACCAGTCTTCACTCATAGTACCTCGAGTATTTCCAAACTATTCTCCAAACCCGAAAGGTAAATTTTACAGTTTATTTTGCAAATATCAATTATTAAAATATAAACCATGGTCAAATAACCCAAATAATGCTTGGAGCAGTGAAGAACCTTCTGATCAGACTTACATAAATGCATGGCTTGAATATTTGAGTTCACCAGAAGCTGTATTGCATGTTCCAAATTGGGAGGAAAAGTTGCATGATGCATTTGAGAATGCTGAGATAGACAATACAGTCAATGTTTCAGTTGTAAAAGATGAAACATCTCAAGAGGAATGGATGATACTTGCATCTTTCCACAGTAATGGTCTTGCCAATGCATCATCAATTGTTAATTCCCATGATTAGCATTGTGATGCTGTAAAATACACAGAGCAGCAAATTGGAGAAATGCCAAGTTGGATCACAGCAAAAAAAGAAAACTTTCTCCCAAAGGAACAAACATTTTCAATCAATACAGAATCATTCAGTGATGAACAGAGACTAGCTTATGAAATTGTTACGACTCACTCATTGCAGGAGAAACCACTACATTTGATTGTTAATGGGGAGGCTGGAACTGGTAAAAGCTATTTGATATATGCACTATGCACCCACCTCAAAGATAAGTGTAAAGTAACTGCAACAACAGGAAAAGCTGCTTATGCTATAAATGGACTAACCATCCATTCTTTTCTACGACTGCCTGTCACCCACATGTTGCAAAAAGACTTATCAGGTCAAGCATTGATTACAATACAACAAAGACTGACACGGGTAGATTATATAATAATAGATGAATATTCTATGCTTGGTCAAGCGTCTCTAGGGTGGATTGATAGGCGATGCAGACAGGCAACTGGTCTGCATGAAATTCTGTTTGGTGGAAAGTCTGTAATTTTGTTTGGAGATCCTGCTCAATTACCTCCAGTAGGAGATAAGCCTCTATACCATTCTAAACCATCAAGTTCTATTGCAGAACAGGGCTATTGTGCCTATCAAATGTTTGATAAAGTTGTTATTCTGACTGTAAATCAAAGAGTGCTTGGGTCAGAACTTGATCAAATTTTGTTCAAACAATTGTTAATGAGGTTACGGAATGGCGAGACTACAGAACATGATTGGAAACAGTTGTTAGCCAGGCAACCATCACAAGTTGAAAATATTAAATGCTTTGAAGGTGTAACACGATTATATTACAGCAATGATGAGGTAGCAAAATATAATTACCATCGTTTGCTAGAACTGAAACAACCTATAGCAGAAATATTTGCTAAACATTCTAGTGTTGAGGGCAGGAACATCAGTGCTCAAGAGATGCTTGGTTTGCAACCAAAACTACTTGTGGCAAAGGGTGCAAGAGTCATGCTTACAGTGAATCTTTGGCCAACAGTTGGGCTTTGCAATGGTTCAACAGGATCAGTTGTAGACATTATCTATGAGCCTAATACACAGCCTCCATCATTGCCTGTTGCAGTTATAGTGAAATTTGACTCGTTCTCAGGTCCATCTTTTACTGATAATAAGCCTTCATGTATTCCTATTCCACCTATAACTGCTACAGTTCAATGTGGCAATGTAGTACATGAAAGGCAACAGCTACCTTTAACACTTGCATGGGCATTGACAATTCATAAAAGTCAGGGTATGACTTTGAATAAAGCTTGGGTTGATATTGGCAAAAAAGAATCCACATTAGGAATTACATATGTTGCCCTAAGTAGAGTACGCAATATCTCTTCATTAGTCATTGAGCCTATGACATTTGAGAGACTACAGAAAATCAGGAATTCAGAATTGTTGAAATAATAGGCTGAAAGAAGAACAAAGGCTTAAACAATTGTCTGATAAAACAGTTTTAAGATACTCTAAAATTGTTTGATATGAACAAACTGCAATTAGGCTGATTATTGTTTTCATGTGTCTACTACATTTTACCTCACTAGGGTTGCTACAGAATGAACAGAAGATCAAAAACAAGTAAGTAATAGAACAAAGTACTAGGACTATTTTTTTGTCCTTTTTGTGTATTCCTGTGTTACAGTCAATGTACCAACTGTGTTTATTTTCCACCAGAATCTGCAGCTGCTTCAAGTGAGAAGCAATATACATGTACGCCCACCACAGAGACGAAAAGTAAGTAAAACAAAATAACATACTGATACAGTGGAAGCTGTGAGTTACAGTTTGAATTGTCACTTAAACTTTGTAATGAAAAACTTCCATAAGTGACAACTTTTGGGGCTTCCAGGCGACCAGCCCCTTTAGCAACCACTTTGGAGGTTTACCAACTAGCGACAAGCAGAAGCTGCTATGTCAAAACGTCATCTCGCACACAAGCAAAGCTGAAACAAATTGCCTTCCATGTATATTACTACCACAAGTTATTTGTTTCCACTGTAGTGGAGGTCAAAACCTTTACATGTACATGTACACTGTATGTGTATGAGACCAATGGCTACTGTTCATGATTCTGTTTGACTACGAGTGACCAGCTTCACCAACAAACATTCTCAATCCCTAAGGTTGTTGCTTTGACTGTAGTTGAACAAAACAAATATTAAT
>OZ026607.1:10675781-10745781 GCA_964020085.1 Micromussa lordhowensis
TGTTCATTTTATACAATTGGACGGTATGAATTCGGGAATGCTACCACCATTTCTAATGGAAATTACTTATATAGGGTTCTGTTAGAATAGCTTTAATGTTATCTTCATTAGGATTTTATTACTATTTACACATGTTGATGCTGACTTGAAATGTTTGCCTTGAAGTAAAGTTGATTCAGTTGTGTTGAATTCACATTTTATGCATTTCTTTTATTCAAATCACCTCTTGAAACCAACTTAGATTAGTTTTCATTCAGCCAGTGCCAACTATCACACCTTTCAGATATATTGTCGGTTTATCATATATGCTTTCTTACCTAAACCTAAAATTAGTTTAATATTAAATTAATTGTCGAAAAGTAATCTTCGTTTTGCTTGTAATGAGTTCTCGAAGGGGTTACTCAAAGCAGGGTTAGCAATACTTTGACAATGTTATGACGAAATTCGTTGTCAGTAACAGGACAGATGCATTAAAAACTGACATCAATTTGTTTTTTACGATAACAAATTCTCGAATTTCCCGCTCTCGCTCGCTGACGCGTCGCATTAATTTCAAATTCATGTGTCTGTCCGCATATTGACAATAAAAATTACCAATGCGTGCGAGTGAATTCCTGCACTTATCGTAAAATAGACCTTGGCGACTAGATCAAAGTAAGATTTGTAGCCCTGGCAACCTCTTTCCCATGCAATAAAAAGTTGATGTGTAGCAGCAACCCTCGTGGTGTTTAGAGCGCAACATAGAAACCATTGTGTAACATGCTACAACTGCTGCAAAGGACGCTGCACAAATGCATAACAAATGGTACTCTGATTAACTCTAACCCTTTCCGCCATACGTTGCACGTCAGCATTCACTGCTGATAGGCATACTAGTACATAGCCCTACACGGCTATACATAGCCCTACACAGCTATACATAGCCCTACACATCTATACATAGCGCTACACGGCTATAAAAAGCCATAAACTGCTATACATAACCCTCCACGGCTCTACATAACCCTCGAGAACTATGTATGGCCCTCCACAGTTATATATAGCCCTCCACAGCTATACCTAGCCCTAAACAGCTATCCATAGTGCTACACAGCTATACCTAGCCCTCCAGAGCTATATATAGCCCTACACAGCTATACATAGCTCTCCACAGCTATACATAGCCCTCCACGGCGACACATAGCCCTCCATAGCTATACATAGCCCTCCGCTGCTAAACATAGCCCTACACGGCTATACATAGCCCTCTACAGGTATACATAGCCCTCCGCAGCTATACATAGCCCTACACATCTAGAGATAGTCCTCTACAGCTACACCTAGCCCTCAACAGCTATAAATAGCCTTCACAGCTCTATATAGTCGTCTACAGCTATACATAGCCCTGCACGGCTATACACAGCCCTGCACAGCTATACATAGCCCTCCACAGCTATACATAGCCCTCCACAGCTATGCATAGCCCTCAACAGCTATACATAGCCCTCCAAAGTTATACATAGCCCTTCACAGTTATACATACACTGTAGCCCTCCACAGTTATACATAGCCCTCCACAGTTATACATAGCCCTTTACTGCTATACATAGCCCTACACATCTATAGATAGCCCTCCACAGCTATACATAGCGCTACACGGCTATAAAAAGCCATAAACGGCTATACATAACCCTCCACGGCTCTACATAACCCTTGAGAACTATGTATAGCCCTCCACAGTTATATATACATACATACATACATACATATTTTTATTTGGTATCTTGTACATAGTACATTGACATTGTTCCAAATAAATTTACAAATGCGCTAATTTTCTAACCTTAATTATAATTGAGAGTTAACTACGTGTTTTTTCTAATTTCATAGCATTCATGCACATACTTTGCAATTATTTTTTGTAGCTCAATATTATTACTTGGGGGGTTTAATAGAAGCAAAAATATATTTTCTGTTGACATTTTCCCGATTGGGATTTTGAATTCCGTGGATAAGTGCTCAAACAGCGACTTCCGTTTTTCCTGATACCCCGGACAGGAGACTAGGAAGTGTTTTTCATCTTCTGCTTCTTTCTTACACAAAGGGCATATTCTTTCGTTCGGTTTCTTATATGGTCTCATGTAACGCCCTGTTTCTATTGCCAACCTATGATTACTAAGTCGCAGTTTTGTCATGGTAGTTCTGTGCCGGATGTTGGTGACCTGGTGGAGGTAATCCTCGCATCTGTAATTATCTATTTTTTTGACTTTACGGTAGGTTCGCATTTTGTTGCTTTGATTGGGATCTTTCCTTGTGTCGTTATTCATCTCGCTAAACCACCTTTGTAATTCAATATCCTCTAATCTTTGTCTAACAATGCTTACAGCTCCTACATCTGGTAGATGTGCTTTTTCCCAAAGGATTCCTAAACCTATATGATATAAAAAGTTTTTGATTTTTTGACTCCAAGAGATTTTATCTTTTATCCGTTTTATGTCATTATAGGCTACTTGAGATAATTTATGACAATTATTCTCTTCGTGTTTCACTAAAGTAAGCCAGAACTTTAAGGTTCTACATTGGGCTGTCATTCGCAGTGGAAACCTGCCTGTTTCGGCCCTGCAAGCATTATTGTTGCAATATTTATTCACACCTAATAGCCATTTCAGCTATACCTAGCTCCACAGCTATACCTAGCCCTACACAGCTATCCATAGTGCTACACAGCTATACCTAGCCCTCCAGAGCTATACATAGCCCTACACAGCTATACATAGCTCTCCACAGCTATATATAGCCCTCCACGGCGACACATAGCTCTCCATAGCTATACATAGCCCTCCGCTGCTAAACATAGCCCTACACGGCTATACATAGCCCTCTACAGCTATACATAGCCCTCCGCGGCTATACATAGCCCTACACGGCTATACATAGCCTTACACAGCTAGACATAGCCCTAAACAGCTATACATAGCCCTTGACAGCTATACATAGCCCTACACAGTTATACATAGCAGTACATCGCTAAACATAAGCCCTCCAGAGCTATACATAGCCCTACACAGCTATACATAGCCCTTCAAAGCCATGCATAGCCCTCCACAGCTATACATAGCCCTCCACAGCTATACATAGCCCTCCACTGCTACACATAGCCCTACACAGCTGTACATAGCCCTCCACAGCTCTACGTATCCCTACACCGCTATACATAGCCCTCCACAGCTATACATAGGCCTACACAGCTATACATAGCCCTAGACGGCTATACATAGCCCTCTAGAGCTATATATGGCCGTTCAGAGCTATTCATAGCCCTACACGGCTATACATAGCTCTACAGAGCAATTCATAGCCTTACACAGCTATACATAGCCCTTCACAGCGATACAAAGCCCTACACATCTATACAGAGCCCTACACATCTATACATAGTCCTTCACAGTTATACATAGACCTAAACAGCTATACATAGCCCTACATGGCTATAAATAGCCTTACACGTCTATAAATAGCCCTACACGTCTATACATAGCGCTACACAACTTTACATAGCCGTACAGGGCTCTACATAACCCTCCACAGCTATATATAGCCCTCCACACATATACCTAGCCCTACACAGCTATACATAGCAGTACACCGCTAAAGATAGCCCTCCGGAGCTATACATAGACCTACACAGCTATGCATAGCCCTGCACTGCTATACATAGCCCTACACAGCTATACATAGCCGTCCACAGTTATACATAGCCCTTTACAGCTATACATTGCCCTACACAGCTATGCATAGCCCTCAACAGCTATACATAGCTCTCAACAGCTATGCATAGCCCTACACAGCTATATATAGCCCTACACAGCTACACATAGCCCTACACCGATTTAAATAGCCCTACACGTCTGAAAATAGCGCTACACAGCTTTACATAGCCCTACAGGCCTCTATATATACAGCTATATATAGTGCTCCACGTCTGTACATAACCCTACACAGCTATACATGACTCTTCAGAGCTATACATAGCCCTACACGGCTATTCATAGCCCTACACAGCTATACATAGTTCTCCACAACTATACATTGCCCTACACAGCTATACATAGCCCTCCACAGCTAACATAGCCCTACATAGCGATACATAGCCCTCCACAGCTATATAGCCTTACACAGCTATCCATAGTCCTACACAGCTATACATAGCCCTTTTCAGCTATACATAGCCCTCCACAGCTATACATAGCCCTACACAGCTATACATAAGCCTTCACAGCTATACATAGCCCTACACAGCTATCCATAGTCCTACACAGCTATACATAGCCCTCCACAGCTATACATAGCCCTCCACAGCTATACATAGCCCTTCACTGCTATACATAGCCCTACACGGGTATCCATAGCCCTCTACAGCTATACATAGCTCTACACATCTACAGTACCGCTCAAATGTAAGTTACCACTTCTCGTCTCGTTTCTCTCGAGACGTGTCTCGTTTCTCTCGAGATGCGTCTCGTTTCTCTCGAGAATCACTGAAGCATTTAGTCTGGAATATATTACACATGTATTACTCGCAAGAAGCCAGCGTGCATACCAAAGAAGGTGCTACTATACTCACATGTAAGTATCAACAAAAAGTGCCATCGAATGTACACAGTAAGATACTCTGTGTATCGATTGATTGCTCTATTCATGTTGAACAAACATATCGCACGTTCATATACAAAAGTATGTTTTCGGCAACGTGATATTCTCAAACAAGTTACAAACAACAAAAATGTAACAGAAACAGCGTAAAGTTAAACACATTTCTGTGAACTACAAACGCAAATACATTGTACCTAATTTCCGGCCCGAGTGGCATTTCGGTCCTTCACGCGAAACGCCACTCGGGCATTTTGAAGTCTTCTCAATTTTTCGCCTTTTCAATAGTACATGTATCCTTTGGTAATTGAGAACATTGTCTTCTCTGATGACATTTCCAGATTTAAATTTACACAAAAGCAAGTCGGAAATACATCATGTTAGCGATCTTTGACATCCGAGACTTTAGTTTACTGCATTCATTTTGGTTAACAGAGCTTTCGATTTACTGAAATGTTGATTATGTACATGTACATAAAAATTACTCCAGAAATGTCTTGCAGTGTGCAGTGTTTCTTACAAAACACATGCTTCCAGATATCTAAAAACTCCATATCAAATTAAACTCAAATGAATATCTTTGAACAAAAGTGAACATGAACACAAAACTATCTCTTGTCCATGTAACTATGTAAGCGCAAGTGGAAAATCCTTTTTCAAATCAATAAATATGTCATGTGCTTCTAGCACTGCGTGTGTCACTCACCTGCTCAGCTGGGTAAACATACTTTTCCATGAATGCCTTCATCTTTTTACACAACCTTTGAGCCTTCGCTGATGGTTGGAAGATGTTACTACATCCAGATGAATTCAGCTTTCCAAGAAGGCTTTCCCTAAAATAATCACAGCAAAATTAGTCAATTTTACGTCTTGTCACACAATCAACGAAATCGATTGTTCCATTAAAGCAAACATTCTCTTGTGGGCACCTTCTACAGTGTATCTATACTTGTGCTGTGGTGTTTTATTTTCACTCTTTACCTTCCAGCAATACCATGTTTTCTCTATTAGACTAGTTCATGTTTGGATAAAGTTAACCAGAAATAAATCGTGAAGTATTTTTTTTGGTAAAAGTTGGTAACAACAGTACAGTCGACCTGCTGAAAACAAAAATGCGTGTTACTAAAGGTGGTTTTGCGATCTTTGCTTTGCAGAGTAGGTTGAAAGCACTGCCACCGACATAGAGCCCATCAAAATCAAAGTAAAAACAGTGAAAACTTCATAGCAATACATTAAAGTCATGGCAAGACCGAATGTTTTTCATTGCGGGTGAAAAGCCCCTATGGGAGAGTTTCAATAAACATATGCATGCATTTAATATTCATTATTAAAAGGAGTCAATGTTGTTTTCAAATAAAACAACCTGGTCTGCTGAGACAGGTAGCCAGGCAGCTAAGTCACGAGAATTCTCACCTGGTTAAGTCACAAGTAAAGTGAGTAGGAGCTACGTCGCGGGGAAATTGTAAGTAAGTAGCAAGTTGCAGCTAAATCGATGCTAAGTCACAAAAAGAAGCAGCTAAGTTGCAAGTAAGTAGCAAGTCACAGCTAAGTCGCAAGAAAGTAGTAAGTTGCTACTAAGTTGCTAGCGAAAAAAAGAGTCGGTGGGAAAAATGTACGTCCCTTTGAAGCCAGTTTAGAAGAGACCTTTGGAAGTTGATTTAAGGTCATGTATTTTTTGACAGAAGCATAGAAAGTCCAAAGACGATCTTAGAGAAGCTACTGACTATAGCCGAATGTTGTTATGAATGCTATGACTAAAAGGAGAAAGCTCACGTAAGGAGCAAACAGAGAGGTAATTGATTGTTTAGAGAGAAAAGAGAAAATTCAAGGACTGCATGAAAAAGCAAGTGGTACACGAAGATGAAGAATGAGTTTGAAGCTGAGCAACTTAGCTGTGAAAAGTCCATATTTTGTCAAAAAACTCAAGAGCATTTGTCATCTGTGATGACATTGCAAGTGAGTGAGCAAATTGTTGGTGCTGCACATTTCAACTACAAAGTATGAATTTGTTTGAATGTGTAATATAATCACTGCAGAGGAAAAGTAAATTAGCAATGATCTAGTCGTGCGAAGAGTTAGAAACCCTAGTACACTGTAGTGAAGGCCATGTAATCAAGTTAAGTGATACATGGAAAAGATATGTAGCACAAATGCAAGCAGAAAGAGCAGAAACTGAATCACTAGATCTTTTCTCAGTTGCAGATCAACATTTAAAGATACAGTAAGATGCTGCTTAGACTTGGACATTACGATCTGTTTGGGACCCACTGGAAGTCAATCCAACAATGACATGGAAATGACATTACAATCAGCCCCTGAATCTAGTTTAAAATTCACATTTGTATCAGCGATCTTGAGTGAGACGTGTCAATCATCTTAAGACGGGCATTCATCACTAGACTTCCCTCAGTAATTGTTCTTTCACTTGTAGATCTCGTATACTAAACACGAACTTGTCTCGCACCATGTCATCAACCGGTGACGAGTACTCGCAAGATTTCACCTTGTGTTTTAAACGTATGACGAACTGATCCACGGTTTCAGAATCTTTCTGTGTTATCTGCCAAAACTGATGTCTCTCGAAGACTACATTCTTCCTGGGGATACACTTTCTCCAACTTTTTCTTTTTGGCAAACTGAAATGTATTGAAGACCTCAATGGTGTCTTCTCCTGCAAAGTTAAGCAATGTAGCAATCTTGACCGCATAGTCTTTCTTTTCGCTTCACGAAGCAGTTTTGTAGATATCAAACTGCTGCTTAAATCTCCGCCAATTTTCTGATGTGTTTCCATAGAAACTCAAAGCGCTAGGCTTGTGAAAACTATCCATGTTTGACTTCTGACACCATGTCAAATGAGCGAGTCCAAAGAGTGGCCTGCCTGCAAGCGATTCCAAAGTTCAGTCATAAATTATTATACTGAACATGCTGTCACGCGTCACGCATAACATCCTAACGTGACATGTGAATAAATAGGGTGACAGGCCTGCATGACTCCATTATGTGTGTGTTAGCCTTTTTGTTTGGAGCTTTGCTCTTACGAGTTCATCTTTGAGTGAACGCACCCTTCTGTATGCGATTATGGGTGACTCAAAGATTTCTCTTAGTAGTGGTTGTCGCTGTATCAAATGCCATTTACTCACAAGTATTTGTTTTAAATTGGGCACTGTTGGGTGGAATTGTGTAATGAAAGACAAGATCTGTTTAGGTTCTTTTTGTTTTTTTAGCGAGGGATTGTTTTGTTTTCCTCTTTCTGGTATCCTCTCCCGACCAGGCGTTCCTTAAAGTTGTTTATTTTCTCTTTTAAAAAAAGTTTTAAAAGAGTTTGTGTGTAGAAGCCTGAGTGCCTCCCCTTTAACAAAACCTCTCTTTGTACATGTAGCTGTTGGGTGACATGTAGACAAATATGTATATTGAAAGGTTTCTGTTGTTTTGAAGTGGGTTTTGATGTGAAGTATATTTTCGGATCTGAACCTTTCACCTTTGTAAACTATGGTGTCTAAGAAAGCTGTTTCTGTTCTCGATATTTCAGCCATAAACTTTAGTGTTTGATGGTGATTGTTTGCTAGTTCAATGAATGTTTGGACGTTCTCCCTGTCCAAAAAGGTCAGAGCCTACTTATATAGTAATGCTCAGGACATTGTCTATGTAGTAAGTATTTGAGGGAGACACCTAAACATACTTAATACTAGAATGGAAGCTCCTTCAGCAAGTGACACGGTTGAAAAAGCTGGTCAGCTCTGTCCTACAAACGTTTGGGGACTTTGCCGAAAGCTTTCAAGAAGCAGAGTTAAATGCAGGATCACATCCATTCTGTCATTGAAGATGCTAACGTACCTCTCCCTTACAGCTGGCCAAATGTCCTTGCAGTACCAGATAACAAGTCAGATCTACACTGTACCTAGGCTCAAATACAGCAAGTTTCCAGCAACATAATTAGGGCCATGAAAATCCTAAAGAAATGGGGAACTAACTTTGACAGATCATAATGGGGCTGGGACCAAACTCAGAATTAAGTCACAATGAATGATTAAGGAACATGGCTGGGTGGAAGAACTGGATTGCAGCCAAGGCAGTGCAGAGATACTGTTGATAGAGATATTGTTGACACTTAAGGATAGTAACACAACGTATATGTATCGTTTTCTACGTAACCGCTGACCACTTTGTGAGTCCAGTATTCACTGGTCGGACATTCTGTTTAAGCCTTGTTCACGAGCATCTGCTTCGGAAATCATAGCCATGTCATAACTCCTCACTCGTTTGTGACAATAATACGTAGGTTTATTGTTATGTTTATGTACTCTGTCCTTTCGTTGCCCAATCTTACTTTAATTTTGTCTCATTTCTGTGTATTAGGACTCGTTCATCGTTGTGATTAAAGACCTATTATCATCGAGAAGGCTTGTTTCTTCATGAACGAGTCGTAACACAATGGTTGTCGTCGCCTGTACTATCCCTGGCTGCGAGTTCAAGACCCAGGACGTCTCCGAGTCGCTCGCCATCGCGCTGCTAGGTAATCACACCGTGGGACACACCACAAGCTCACAAAGTGCACCTCCATTGGCGCCCAGCCGAGGGCCGAAATTAACGAGGCCTACCATCGACATTGGCGTGTCCATTGAAGAGTGGAACATTTTCCTACGGCGCTGGGAAGTCTTTAAAGCAGGATCTGGAATCGGCGAAGCATCAGCCCCATCACAACTCTTCCAATGTGCTGGAGCAGATCTAGGCGACCGAATACTGAAGACTAACCCAACCATCACATCCGAGTCTATAACGGCTGTTCTCGCTACTATGCGCTCCCTCGCCGTTATCCCCGTTGCGACGTGCGTCCTCCGAACCGAACTCCTACAGCTGCAACAAGAGCGAGATGAGACATTTCGGGCATTTGCAGCCAGGGTACGAGGAAAGGCAGAGACCTGCGCATTCAATGCAAGGTGCGAGTGCGGACAGGACATCGATTACACCGACCATGTGGTCCGGGATGTGCTGTTAAATGGCCTCTCCGACCCAGACATTCGCCGAGATGTGCTGGAGACAAAGGATATCCTCACTAAGCCGATCAACGATGTTATCGCGCTTGTAGAGAATAAAGAAATGGCCCGAAACGCCCTCCCATCGGCTTCACTCTCCAGCATCTCGACATTCAAGCAGACAAAGCAAGCCCAGCCCACGACCCCGCCCTCGGCCCCAGTCCCCACCCAGTCGGACAGGGACAGGGTAGCTACTTGCCCTGACTGCAAGACTAGTTACAAGATATTCGCTGAAGGCGCTCGAGGCTGGAATACCAAGCCACACAAGGTGTGCATCAACTGCTACAGAGCACGACGTCGGAACCAACGTCAGCGCCACTCACCCCAGGCCCCCACGGCCAAAGTTCAGGCCGTTGAGTCTGACCCAATCTCACAGATTGCAGCCTTCCAAGCCACCGAAATCCTGTCGAATACAGCAGGCAGTGATGACACCCTACCCACACACAGGTCTGTAAGTGAGACATTGAGCCATCACATCTTCTCTAAGGGAGAATGGAGACGGGCACGCCTCCGTGATCACCCTCGGGTCCCCTCACTATCGAGCTAGACACACGGAAGAGGACGAAGGACAGCGCATCTCCCTGTGCTCCCCTGCCCCACACAGACGTATCAGCAATTGTAGACACTGGAGCACAGTCCGACCTATGGGCATTCTCCGACTTCCTCGCATGCGGCTTCTCCCGTGATCACCTGCACCCTATCCAGATGAGCTTGTCCGCTGCCAACCGCTCCCCCATTGCCATCGAAGGAGCATTCTTTGCAAAGCTGTCCACCAAGTCTCCCGACAGCCGAGAATTGTCATGTCGATCCATGGTTTACGTGAGCAGCTCAGTCCAGGACATGTACCTATCATATGAGTCCCTCCTTAACCTGGGCCTCCTGGCAAATGGCTTCCCAGGTGGGAACAGCCCTCATAAACATCACCAACATGCGCCAGGGAGGACACCGCCAGTCAACGCCACATCCTCGCTCAATGACGGCTGCGATGCACCGCCTACACTGCACGGCCCTGCATGCTCTTGCCCACAGCGTCAAACCCCCCCACCACGCCCATCAGAGCTTCCATTCCCATGTACACCTGAAAACAATGCAAGGATGAAGGCTTGGCTCCTCCAAAGATATGGCTCCTCGACATTCAACACCTGCCCCCACCACCCACTGCCCCGCATGGACGGGCTGCCGATAGAGATACACGTGGAGGCCACCGCCACACCCAAGGCTTGCCACACCCCGGCTAGCATCCCACTTCACTGGCAGCAGCGGGTCTACGACGACCTCCTCCGTGATGAAGCATTAGGGGTCATCGAGCGCGTCCCATATGGCAAGCCCGTGACATGGTGCCATCGCATGGTGATCACCCGGAAGCATGATGGCTCACCAAGGCGCACGGTCGACCTCTCGCCATTAAACAAATTCTGCAAACGTGAGACATTTTTAGCCGAATCTCCCTTCCAGCTGGCACGCCGCATCCCAAAAAACACCTGGAAAACGGTAACCGATGCATGGAATGGATACCACAGCGTACCCCTGCGTGAATCAGACCGACACCTCACAACATTCATCACACCGTTTGGGCGCTGGTGCTATACCAGGGCACCCCAAGGATTCCTATCTTCGGGAGACGGATACAATCGCCGATTTGACGCTGTGCTCTCCACGTTTGAACGAAAAGAACGCTGTGTGGACGACACCATCCACCACGACACTGACCTGGAGCAGCACTGGTGGAGAACAATTGACCTACTCACGCGGGTTGGACAAGCTGGCATCGTCCTCAACGCAGACAAGTTCCAATTCGCAGAGCGCAGCGTTGACTTTGCTGGCTTCCGAGTGTCCGACTCATCGATTGAGCCACTCCCCAAATACCTAGATGCTATCAGGGAATTCCCCTCCCCAACCTCCACAACCGACATCAGGAGCTGGTTTGGCCTTGTCAACCAGGTAGCCAACTATGCCCAGCTGCGCGACCTCATGACGCCCTTCAAGCCATTCCTCAGTCCCCGCTGCCAGTTCTCATGGTCCCCTGAGCTTGAGACCGCCTTCCAGTCCTCCAAGGAAGCCATTGTCGAAGCCATACGCAGAGGTGTGGAAATCTTTGACATGCAGTGCCGCACATGCCTCCGTCCCGACTGGTCCCGGCGTGGCATTGGTTACTTCCTGCTCCAACAGCACTGCGACTGCCCATCAGGACTCCCGGACTGTTGCCCGGGAGGATGGCGGATCACCCTTGCTGGCTCCCGCTTCCTCTCATCAGCAGAGCAACGCTATGCTGCAATCGAAGGGGAGGCGCTTGCTGTGGCCTGGGGCCTGGAGCAGACACGTTATTTCACCCAAGGTTGTGACAACCTCGTCATTGTCACTGACCACAAGCCCCTGACCAAGATATTTGGCGATCGGACCCTAGACGAGATTTCTAACTCCCGCTTGTTCCGCCTTAAGCAGCGAACCCTCCCCTGGCGCTTTGACATTGTCCACCGTCCAGGCAAGACCAACCATGCTGCCGACGCTGCTTCGCGATACCCCTCGCATTCAAACTCAGCAGGGCCGCCCAATCCCATAGAGTCTGCACTACTTGCCTCCATCCGCACCGATGCCCAGGAAGTCAGCACCATTCCATGGTCACTCCTCGCCCGCGAGACTGCAGCAGATCCCTCCCTCAACCACATCCTACAGTTGATCGAGACAGGGAAGTCAACCTTCGACAACACTGACACTGCACTGGGGCCCCTATGGCCTGCCTGCGAGTCCTTCTATGCGCATGATGGTGTCCTGTTGTACCAAGATCGGGTAGTGGTTCCTTCCTCACTCCGCCACCACATACTGCAGCACCTCCACGCCGCTCACCAAGGAACCTTAACAATGGAACAACGCGCACGAGCGATCGTCTACTGGCCAGGGATGTCAAAGGACATTTGTGATACAAGAGATGGATGTGCTGATTGCAATAGAAACGCACCATCCCAAGCTGCCACACCCCCTCACCCTTCCCCTCCGCCGTCAACACCTTTTGAAGCAGTGTTCGCAGACTTCTTTGACTATGGTGGACGTCACTACCTTGTAGTGGGAGACCGACACTCGGGCTGGGTAGAGATACTAAGCTCATCAGCTGGCACGGACCTCGGAGGCTCCGCGGGCCTGATTCGCCATCTGCGTTCCTTCTTTGCCACATTTGGCGTCCCGGAAGAGTTAGCCAGCGACGGTGGGCCAGAGTTCACAGCAGGAAACACAGAGAAGTTCCTACGCCTCTGGGGTGTACATCATCGCCTGTCATCAGTCGGCTTCCCTCAGTCCAACGGTCGGGCAGAAGTTGCTGTGAAAACAGCAAAGCGCCTGTTGATGTCCAACACTGGACCCACAGGAAACCTCGCTCATGACCGATTCCTGCGTGCAATGTTACAGCTCCGCAACACCCCCGACCCAGACTGTCATCTCTCCCCAGCGCAGATCATCTTTGGTCGCCCACTGCGAGACAGCCTGACGTTCGTCAACAAACTGGAAAAATTCTCTAACCCTCACGTCCGACCCCTATGGCGCCATGCCTGGGCAGCCAAAGAGGAAGCGCTTAGGACACGTATGGCCCGGACCACGGAATCTCTCAAGGCCCACTCTAAGCCACTACGCCCCCTCTCCATCGGCGAAAGGGTGTTCCTGCAGAATCAACAGGGCAACCACCCAACCAAGTGGGACAGATCAGGCACGGTAGTAGAGTCACCTGGCTACGATCAGTACAGGGTAAAGGTGGATGGCTCTGGACGTCTGACCCTGCGCAATTGCTGATTCCTGAGGGCGTACACACCAGCCACTCCATCCCTTCCTCAAGGGCCCACAGCGGAACCGCACCTCACCCGCATCGGCGACCAAGCACCTGCACCACCACCTCCCGCGGCTGTGGAGCCCATCCCAGTCGACGCACCCACCACCGACGAAACAACTCCGCCAGACCGCCTATTACCGTTGACAACGACTCCCGCATCGCCGGCACAGGTCCCTACCGACCATTCATGCCCGGGACCTTCCTCAGCTCCCGAGCCACCAGCACCAGACCAGCAACCGCGCCCAAGACGCGTCCGGCAACCCCCCAAGCACTATGAGCCGGAAACTGGACAGTGGATTGAGCGTTAAGCGTTGAGTTCGCCCCTCTATAAAGGCCTATAGCGTCCCGAACTGGGGGGGATGCAGAGATACTGTTGATAGAGATATTGTTGACACTTAAGGATAGTAACACAACGTATATGTATCGTTTTCTACGTAACCGCTGACCACTTTGTGAGTCCAGTATTCACTGGTCGGACATTCTGTTTAAGCCTTGTTCACGAGCATCTGCTTAGGAAATCATAGCCATGTCATAACTCCTCACTCGTTTGTGACAATAATACGTAGGTTTATTGTTATGTTTATGTACTCCGTCCTTTCGTTGCCCAATCTTACTTTAATTTTGTCTCATTTCTGTGTATTAGGACTCGTTCATCGTTGTGATTAAAGACCTATTATCATCGAGAAGGCTTGTTTCTTCAGGCAGTAGCACAAAACAGACAGTGTTGGACTGATAGCGTGATGGACTTATAATTTTTTCATGCCTACTGACGTGATGAGATTAAGGAAAGCTGTTGCATTTACTTACTTCTAAGCAATTATATATATACAATCTCTTTTATAGACCTGTTGATTGTACTTACTGGTCTTGCAGGGCCAGCTTTAGTCCAGTTGATGCCAGTGGTTCTACATACTTTCCAAAGGAAGTTGCATTTTCAGCACTAGCATTTCCTTGAAGAGCTCTTGAATAAACACCCTGCATGGAACCAATAGTAGGATCGTTATTAAGGTTTATCTGCTGCTCCCTTCATAGGAAATCTACAACCCATAGTTATTGTTGTGGATTTCTATAAAGATTTGGTACAAAATGTTTCATTTCATACATGACAATCACAATCTGTGTCACGAACATATTGTACGCTTGTCCATTATGACAATGTTGTACTGTCTAAATCAGCCTTTTCTGAACAATAAGTGTTTTGGAGCTCCACTTATCACAACTTTCTTCAAATTATGTCAGATGTGAAATATTTAACATAAGTTAGGTCCTTTTGTTTGGTTCAAAATTTACACCAGGTGTAACTAATCAATGATAAAGAAAATCAAGGAACAATAATCAATTGGTTGCCAGTGATTAATCATCTGATTAGTCATTGATCATTCTTGGCTTGTATGACGTTAGAGTTTCTATATTATTTTGGTTTCTTTATCTGCCATGTTGGTGTTCCCACACAGGTAAAATTTACATATGTTTATATGCCATAGCTGGGCAGCTACAATGGATTATTTGAGAAATTAATGTGTCCCTTCAATTGGTGAGCTTTGCAGTAAAAATTCCAATATCATCACACTATTGCAGATATCATGAAGATATCATGAAAACATTTGCTGATGTTTGAGTGGATCCGGTCACTATTCTCTATGAGCAGTTTAACTCTGAGTGCCATCTTTCTATCAAAGCAATGGATTTGCTAAGCTACCTGGTTCTTGTAATAAGTTTTTACACCAAATAATAGTTCAAAACATACAAGATTTTAGAGGCCTACAACTTTGTTGTGTCGGGATTTGTAACAGGCATCCAAGGTTGCATCATCTCTAGGAAACATCTTGTCCCAGGAATGAATGACCCTTTGATCTTGGTTTGGGTGATACCCGAGAAAGACAGAGCAATCAAATCAGCCTTTGCTAAGGATGCAAATCAGGGCTCACAGAATTGTGCTCACACATAGCAAGCACGTTATTTTACATTGAAGCACGGACAAGAATTTGCGGTAAACTGTCTTGCATCAAAGTGAAACCTCTGCCAGAAAACTGAAAGCGGATTTAGATGATTTATACTGGCAAAAAAAGATGAAGATCATGCCGAAAATGTGGTTGTAGTGTTTCTTCAGTTTTGCAGCTCCAGTGGTGGTTAAAATATATTTATTATCCATTTGAAATGCCTGACGAACCAATGAAGGAAAAGGAAGCCACTGAAAGAGGCAGGAAACGAACAAGGGAGGGTAGCTCTCAAACTAATGAAGAGGATGCACCCAATCAACATCACAAGCCAGGATGATCTTATTGAAGAAGAAAATAGGCTCCATTACCAGCTGTTGTTCGGGAAGGGAACTGGACACATGGACTTAGTATTGTCAATTTCAACCAATATAAAATCAGCCTGCCTGAACCGAGCAGGCTGTATAAATTATTTTTCTTGCAGTAGCAAAGAAGTTGTGTGATATAAAGTGCGACCACGTTAGCGGAACATTTAACCAAATACCGTCAACTGATGAAATCTTGCAAGACCTAAACCATAGTGGCATATACAACACGAAAACAGTCAACAGACTTACGCGTGGGAATCTATATTTGAATGATGTGGTGCTAGAACGTCCGATAGTGAACAAAGTCAACAAAGAAAGGGATAAACCTAACCCAGGACCTAAAGATTGAGCTTAAGAGACACAACACTGAGTCAAATTGACGTATAGTATTATTGAAGGAAAACGACACCAGTCTTTGGCACAGCCAGAAAAAAATTAAATTTTTGACTTTTTTTGTAAAAAAAGTACCTCTTAGTCGGCGCGTCGGGTATGTTATGGATGGGTGGTTCAGTGAGTGGATCAGTGAGAGATGTATGTATGTCACACCAATCAGATTGGATCTACTATCAAACACCAATCAAATTTCCTGTTGTAAAGGTAAATGCTATGTGAGTTGATTTGATCCCGATACAGTTGAGAACGGCCATATTTATTCTTCTATAAAAGAGGGGGAAGTATTCATATATTGGGTTTACCTTGACATTTTCTGTGGCTTATTAGGCTGATGATTTTGTGGGCAGGTTTGATAGTCATTTGCAATTGGACTGAAACAGTGTTTGGCATTTAACTATGAGCATGCCATGAAGGGTCTAGCTTTTCCCATTAGATAAGATAAGGTTTTGAATTAAATAAGTCTTAGCCACTCTACTACTAGGTTTAAGATGCAAATGAAAAAACTTCTATGACAGGAACAATCATATTTTAGGGGAGCGGAATGCGCTACTGGGAATTTGAAGAGGTTGCGACCAGGTACAAATTGTTTGTGTGTTGTATTGAAATCTAAAGATTGTCGCAGAGTCCATAATAAGTGTCCCCAGCGTGTCATCCATTTCAGTATTCATTGATAAGTTTTAATGTGAAGAGGGAAGAGACTGCAAATTTTAATTTGGTCAACAGAACAAAAAGATATTATTCTGTGACGATTTTAAAATTAGAATGGTTCTTGTTTACTACTGGAATGAGAAGATATGTTTTAAATGAAACTAAATCTTTTCTTTTCTATATTATCAGGTTTTTCGCTTTTTCACATTAATAACCAGCACGAGTTGTTGTAGAAGGAAAAAGAAATTATTTTTGTTCAAGGTAACTTAAGTGTGGTATATGAAGTCTTGGCCGTTTTATTGTATAAACCCAGGGACTTTAGTAATTGAAAAATAAAGGCTAACATGTAGATTGCCGGTTTGTGATTTTTAGTCCGGTTTGGAGTGGGGTGTGACAGTTACGTACATACATTGGGTTGTTTTAGAGTGTATGATTTTCAGTGTAATGGCTAGCAGTGGCGGATCTAGGGGAGGGGCTCCCCCCCTATTTTGAGTAAAAAGAAGAAGAAATGACAGGAGGAAGAAAAGTCGGATTTTCAATGTGTCAGAGTGGTTTTTTTCTTTCTACTTTCGGTGAAGTAGTGTTGTTGTGTTGAGTTGTGTAAAAAGGGTAAACTTGTGACTCGTATAAAATGTGAAAAGTTCACTTAACTTGAGTATTTTTGAGCAAAAATTCCTCTTGGGGGTTGGAAGGGCTATGTGATCAGTGAGTGAGGGAGTTATACATGTGCACGTGTCACACCAATCACAGTGTGGATTGTATCAAAGAACGAATCAAATTGCTGTTAGAAAATAAAATGGTATCTACATTAATCTGGAGATGTGTCAGATCACTGTAGTTTGTTCAGTCAAACATTTTATGGCTTACTAATTAGTTATCTCACCATGTATATCATAAATTCCCAGTTTCTCTCTTGCTGTACATTGCAACCAAAAAGACTTGTCAAATCGACCAAAATCATTACTGTAAACAACTGCATGAATGCTCCTGCAGAGACTTCATAAAAAATAACTCTTGCACGCCTTGCATGCCTATGTTTAAATCGGCCAAAGCAAACCGAATTAGCAAAACATATATATCGTGTCAACTTAACTGCAGAAACTATGCTAACACAACCTGTGTGACCTTTAACATGACATTTGCTACACCACAGTCAAATGGCTCTGCTCTTGTTAAAACTCATCCATAGAACACAGCATATAATGCCCATCCCAACAATGTGTGGAAGGACAAAATTAAAAAATGGCACATATTATAATGTTACGAGCCGTAAGTGTCATGTGGGTCTGTGTATGATTGTATGACATTTCCAGCGACCAGAAGCACCGCATGGATTTAAAATTTACGTCATAGACATGCTCTGCAAATCACGGGCCAAGCGTGAGAAGAGGGCTGCATACTTCAACATCAAAAAGTTGATCATCGACGGTGCTCTTTATCATGGCGAAGAAACATTACAATATCCTTTCTTTGGGCGTTTAATGAATAACAAAACAAAACAAAGAAGAAAATGAGTTACGAAAGTAACACCTACGTAGTAATAGAGTAATAAATTTAAGAGAGAATGCACAGGAAAATCGAGCAACATGGAGAATTCGTGGCCACAGTCGAAAATCTAACCTATCCTCATTTTCAGTCTATAGAGAGTTACTGACGAGTTTACAAACCTCCTGGGGTTTATTTTCCGAAATACGGCCGATTTTTGGAATTATTTGAGATTTTGGATTTCGCCCGTCTGAAGCCTGAAATTAACCGCCTCACAAGGGAAAATCGACCGGCTGAAAAAACTGCTTTCGCGTAACCAAACATGTTAGCCTATCGGTAATCTAACACTTAATTCCTATAAAATGGACATCGAACATCCTATTTACAACATATTTCCGGCTCTGAAGTGTAAAATCAACGCTTGTTAAGCGCATTCAAAATGGCCATTTGATAAGAGTTGACGAATGCGAAAATTTATAGGCAAAACTGAAATCGAGCTCCTGGTTATGGGAATTCTCCAAATAGCCCCAAAGTTTGGTTTTGAAGCCCTGAAATATAGTTTTTAAACGTGCATTAAAATTTTGGTTGGGTTTTTTAGCGAGCGCTTCACAATGAGTAGACCACTTTGAAGAAATTGTGCGCTCAGTGACCTCAAATTGACCTCAGATTGTTTGTTTACATTGACTAGTCGCATCGGTTACATTGAAATGAGTGCTCCATATTAACCAATTTTCTCATTCCGTATTTAATTAGTCGGGCGAGACCGACTTTAAATTTACCCTGCATTTCTCCACAAAACTCAGTCACGTGCAATGGGGAATACCGCAGACCCAGTCGAAGTCGATGGTGGATACGTCGATGGTGTAATCTTTTCTATGCTCAAAGATACAGACCCACACACCGTTCGTGGTAGATCCACTAAAAAAGATGGCGTGTGTAATGACCATATATTTCGAAACGGGTCTTTCGGCGAACTCAAAATAGCAAAAGAATCAAATGATTTAGCCGATTTAGCGAAGATCTTACCAGAATCATACCAGAAATCAAATTCTCAGTGAACAGGAAATGTGGACAGAATGTTGCTACAGACAACAGAACATTTACTGATAAAGACAAGGTGCGTTGTATTCAAACTCTAGGAAGCGACTACAAAGATGCCATGTTGAACTGCGAAAGTGACTTTCATCAGAGTGAGGATAAACGTACTAGTAAGCTTAATTGTCATAAGCTTAGGTCTAGTTATTATTGTTCGATAGACCTGAAATCTTAAGTAATCTAAATATTGTTTATGAAAGCTGTCATTCTCTGGCTCGTCATGAATACCTCCAAGGAGGTCAACAGCAGTTTTTCATTATTGTATTTTTCAGTATTCGCTATCAGACGTTGATATCAGACATTGATACGTTTCTTTTAGCCTTGTTTATTGTTTCATGAGAATTAAAATCTAAAGTAATCAAAGTTTTGTTTATGAACGCCGTAGTTCTCTAGCTTGCTTTTAATACCTCTTAGAATGTAAAACAATCAGAGAACACTCTTCCCACGCGTTAACTGTTGAGTTGTTAATATTTTGGTTACGTTGTCTTGTAACTACGGTGTATTTACGATCAGCCGAGTGAAACAATAAGTAGTGTGGTTCACTAATAGTTATCATGCACGGTTAATAAAATTTTGCTGGTTGAAAATAAACCATGAAAATTCACTTTAACTTGCATATTTCTGTGTACAGTCGAACCTCAGATCGCGGCAACCTCTCTCTCTCTCCTGTTGGGGTAAATATAAAAAATATTTTGGAACGCGCAAACAGTTTCACCCACACGAAGGCACTAATGTAGAAACCTCGGCTCACTTACACCGCCATTAAGCGTCCTTTTTAAGAATATTTTTAACATTTACTTGTAGTATAAAAGATGCTCTATACCTTTTAGAGTACTGACCACAGTGTGTTCAACCTTGGTCCCAGGGCCTTTTCCCTTCCCACACCATGAAAAAGGCCCTAGGAGCGAGGTTGATAGTGTGTTGTTTAGGAGTGCTGCCTCTTAGGCCATTTACTTTTTTTTTGTTTACTGTCGAATGCGTTCTCCGATTATCGGTCTGTCGGTTGGTCAGTCGGAAATTAAAAAAAGCCAAACCATGAAAAAAAAAAGAAGAAGAAGACTCGAACTAGGAGGCCTAGTACCTCAGCATAATAACATGAGGAGCCTGGAAACGGCAAGACGTGGTTAAACTCAAACGTGAACAGCGAAAAAAAGATGATAGAACATTGACTGTATTGGAATTATGTGTAATTACCTTCTTCATAACGTTTTTTTGGAAAACGCGAAAACGGGCAATAGCCCACAAACGAGGACATTGGACAAACAAGTAACTGGTCAAAACTAGTAGCAGCATATCTTCCTGTAGCCCGACTTACGATCTTAGATCGTCTTGTTTGAGAATGAATCTGACTTACCATTGTATAATGGCATCAGATAGGAGCATGGATTGTCTTGCAGCGGCAGAATTAAGCCGATGGCGGCTGTATATAATTGGCTGCAGTTGTTGTCCAACTAGATGTGGTGCAAAAGTTTCAAACTCCTCCGTCGAAATTACCTAGAATTCTATCTGAATGTAAGAAACGCTGCAGTTCATCAATCTAATGCGTGGGTAAGTTGTGGAGACATCTGTGACACACTTAGATCTGTTATAGTGTTCTAACTTAGCTTACTCTTGAGCTGATGAGACCCGAAAGCAGAGCGTTATTGTCGATTGCGTGACATATTTTGAAAAGCTTGGGTCTTCTAAATTCCCCAGGCCCCCAATCACTTTTCTAATTGTCTATCCCTAAAACAAAATAGCGAAATAAAATAGTCAAGAGGTATATTCACCTAACAATAGCCGTTAAGCGCCTCATTTGCATATCTCAGCAAAACATGTTCCAGCATACCTATTGTTGGTGTTGCAAAATTGGTGAGAAACAGCCCCTGGGGCACAATCTGGATGTTTCATATTTCATGTCGAAATATTTTATTTGATAGCCTTCAGTGAAAGTTGGCTGTGACATTGGCTACTGAAGTTGATACGTCCTTTGAAGAGATTGCCTACTTGAAGAATTTAAAAGGACGTAAATAAATCTACTAGTGCTGTATCGAAAAGCTATTTCCAACACTGCTGGACTACTATGTTCTTATCTCTTGGTCACAAATTTGAACTGACATCAGATAACAGTTTAAAGCTGAGATATAGCTCCTACAGCTTGTTTCGGACAACAGCCGTCTCAAATTAGCGACAGAATAATACGTCACTCAATTTACTCTTCCCCACCAACCAGCTTTGTCTGGCAGAGATGACCAAGTAACATTTTATCGGGGGCCATGCTCATATGCAACCGATGCACATCGCCTAGTCAGCTACCCTACCCCTCTTCCATTAGCGGACCATTTAACTTTTGGTGGTGGTGGGGGGGGGGGGGGATTTCCAACACATGACCACAGCTGGAAAAAAAATCGGACACGTTCATTGAACTGGAAGAAAAATAATGTTACACAGGGAAAAAAGTCATGAAAGCACATGTCCTAAGAAAAAATTCCGCGCCCCCTCAGAGGTTTAATGGTCCTCTCTTACCAAATGTATATAAAAATTCCGACGGAAAACTAAGCGGCACCCTTTTGGCATCAGTTGCTGGTTCAATGATTCAGTGGCATATACCGAAAATGGGACCTTGTCTGATAATAACAAATGCTTGTAAAACAAGCGCGGCTGTTTGCTAACTTCACCGAAGCGAACTGTATATAATATTCACATTATGTCTGGGAAGGAAAAATTGGAAAGTGCGGAACAACAGCCTGTGCTTTACGTTTACAGTCCCCCTCGCTGACAAAAGGATCCTAGCTCACCCTGGTACAGGTCTTAGTAAAAAAACAAATTCAACGCTTATGATGTTCGCACCTCCAATCAGTTTATTTTCTTACGGCACTTTCCTTCTCGACGTAATGTCTTCCGTGGCGATGCCATAATGGTCACAGATCTTTTTCAAAAGTTTGACAGCCAACATTGACAGCTTTGATTTTGACATCAGCTGACACAGATTGAAACTGTCATAGCAGACTGGGTGTGTCGGCAGTATATTTGCCATCACGTAATCACTAAGTTCTTGAAACGCTGCCTCGTTCACTTCTGCCTCCACATCCTCGTCGTCAGCTGCGGCCTGGACATCTACATGGCCTGCCAAACTTCGCTTGGAAGCCAAACGGGAAAAAAAGCTGGTTATTTGCTGAACAGCGAGAAACTCCGAACTGGAGAACATATGATTACTGGATGCATCTTTGGCAGTCATCATCAGTCGCGAGACTTGTGCAGGACTAGCCTTTTGCCCAGTTTCCTCTCCAATTTGAAATTTGCTGGTCAGATAATCTCTTTGTTTATCAGAGAATCTGGTCTTGCCTCCCTGGCTTGACTTTAGGGCCCAGCCCATCGATACAGTCATCTTTTGAGTAGTAGACTGAGCTTCTCGGCCCGCACGGGCTCGATCTCCAAACTGGGGCACTCCTGCGAACTGCCCCTCAATCCTTGCAGCATTCCCACGGACAGCCTTGTCTATCATAGACTCCTGCTCTAGGCTACGAACATGCTTGCCACAGTCCAAGTGGTTCTGCAGAGAGGAAAATCGCTGGTAAGATTTTGTGCATCCCTCTTCGGGGCAGGGGTATAGTCCACCTCCTGTAGTAGTAGGGATACCCTGCACTCCTCCTTCCGATGTACTTGGATTGCACGCCGTTCTTCTTGACTTGACTGTACAGAATTGGGTGGAAATTTCCTCCGCTGAACACCTCGTAGACAGGCTTGCTGTTTGCAAATCGGCAGGGAGGCTAAGCTTCGAAAACGTGATCTTCTTCCCCTGTCTCATCCCATATGCCTTCCACACGTGAATGAAAGTGTCACTATACTCCACATTTGCTATAGTGCTGACCCCATCTAGCTTGATCTGAAGTACAGGACTGGAGACAACTCGGTCACACAACCTGACGCAAAGACCTGACACACCTCCCGAAGACTGCATGGCATCAACCATTTGACTGGCAGTCTCAACGTCATGCCCTTCGTTCAAGTGAACCTTGATATGGACCTTGATTGTTGCTGCCTTTCTATTGCAGGCCCCTTTGCCGCCTTGGGGGTCAGAGAAATCTAACCATCGCACTGTAATTCCGCGAGCTTCCTCAGCTTTCACAGCACCCAGGATGGTATTACCGCTCCGGTAACATCCCGTGTTATCTTGTCTGTAGTACACAAAATGAAGTGCGGGCATCATCTCCTTCAGCTTCCCGAGAACATCGGACATGATAGCTTGCACTGTGAGGCTGTCTTGGCTGCAAGATTTGAAAACGTGAGCAAACGTCATCATTTCAAAACCTTGATCTGGTGATTGTCGTCGAGTGGCCACTGTAAGGTGCCAGGATAGGCCTCTCTTGCCGAACCAGTCACTCTGGCTTTCACGATATTTTCTCAGCAAAAATTTCATTGCCCAGTCTTGTACGAGCAGCACGGAGGACTCGTCGAGTGCATCAAGGACGTCCAGGCGGGCCTCGTTCTGGTTCACACTTCGCAAAAGGTGCGCCTTCCAGGCGAGGATGTTATTTTTCGCCTGGTCGAAAACAAATAGGAGCTCTTGTGTGGTGTCTTCAGGGACACTGTGGGTTGGCATCTTACTGATTACTTCTTCTATTTCCTGTACATGTACACATGTACCTGAAAACAGCAGTTATAATTAGTATAAATCTACTAGCATTCTATTACGAATGTCGTTCTCTGACTGACTACCTTACTCGCTATCTATTCTGTGATAGATGGTGAGTAGCGGTTGTCAACAAAATGGCGGCCGTTTCTTCGCGTTTTCGAAGTCTGTCTGCGAGGAGAATTTAAATAATTTTTAGGTTTTGAACGACTAGTACGTTTATACTAAAACAATTAGATTATTCGCTCTCTACTTCTATGCGTGATAGAAATCCCGAGTTCATTGATGGGTTGAATTGAGCGCATTACACCTCAAAAGATGCACGCGCCCAACGTCACGCGTGTTCGTCGTGGAATTGGAATGCACGCAAGCTGTGTGTACGCGCAAATCTCTGGACATGTTATAAAGGAAATAAAGTAAAAAAAATATGTGATTCAAGCCATATTTGGCATATTTTCAACATAAAAGCCAAATGTGAGAGCTGGAGTGTCGTCAATTTCATCAATTGACTTCCGGTGTAAGAGCTCCTGGAATCAACATAGTGACCTAACATTCTAGTTCAGAACCCCTTTGATGGTCATTTTGACTTCTGGAGGAACCGGTAGCAGGCAAAACCGGAAGACCCAAAATATTGTTTCCGTACACTCTCTGTGGCTTTGCTAATAAGAAAAACGTGGTCGTCAAATTAACTACTTTGTAAAATCGAGGTTTAACTACTAGACAAGTCATATAGCAGTCCTGACCTTGAAGTATTGTTTGGTGTTTTTGAGGTGTTCCTTCTGCTCTCTAGCCCATGACATCCCCATGAAGTCGTCACCTAGACGCTGTGCGACATCACAGAGGTCATCAAAGGCTTGTGCCCCGTTAGAACTGACATAATCGAGCCCCTGCAGTGACTTGCGAACGGACGCGGAACACACAGAGAGGATGTTCAACAGTGTGCGACGGCTCAGTGGCTCGAAGTTTGATTCCTCGGCGTAAGCAAAGTACTGTAATCACCTCGTTCGTTGACAGCTTTATCGATCTCTGCCCAAATGGCAAATCCTGAATGACGTGCGGGCTAGTGATAAAATCTAGAAAGTGGTCGACCTGTGTTTGGGACACGAACATTTTAGTGTGAACAACCGGTGACGGGAGGACTCCTCTACCATAACGGAAGGCGTGGTCTCTTGCTGTAGTGAGCCGATATCTAGTGAGGTCTGGAATCCACCTTCTTATCATGCAAAAGGTAAACTTGTCTGCTACTATTGAAAAGATCTGGCGCCGGACCTGCCACGTGCTAGAGTTGTTATAGCAATCTGCCAATGCGCTCATCAGAACCTCATCAACATCTACTTCTGAGTCTTCCTCGCTGCAGGACGAGTCTTCGTGCTCTAGAGAGCGGTACGTAGTGAGGGTTTTCCATAGTTGTCCCTGCTGGTGCGGCGCCACTTCTCCTAAGACTGCACCCACTGCTTGGCGGGCCTTGCGCAAGTGACGTCTCCGTGTTCTCGCACTTGCCTCTGACCAGGGTACAGTTGCCGGGTAGCGGACTGGGCTGATATCTTTGCTCTCAAGAAACTCATTCATTTTCTGAAGCGGCGACATGCCTTTCGCCCGACCAATGAGAGAATGGCGTACATGTCATGTCCAAGGAAGAGTCTAATGACGGCGAGTAGAGGCTCTCAAGAGGTGTCTCAAAGGCGGTAGACTGCTCTGCTGCATCAGCGGGTGGTGCTGGCGTGCGCTGTGCCATCGGTAACGATTCGATAGCTGCACTTGCTGCAGATGCTGACCCACCCCCGGCTTCCTGTGTTTTGATTGAAACAACAGATATTTAGAATATACTAGATACTAACAAAAATAGACTATTCTATCAGGTATGACTGCGTAAGAAGATCGACTTGAGAACCAATCACCAGTGGAACCAGCCTTTGTTCGAGCTTTTGGTTTAGCAGAAACACTTGGAACCATCATAACAAAAGGGTGATTCTTGACTGGTCCTGAAATAGCGTCCGATCCGCACGCATAACTAGTCTATACTACTCGCTGAGTCTAGTTTTCTACTTAGTGCTAATGCTAGTTAATTAGTGCTAAATAATTACCTCTGTTTCAAGAATTTCTAGTTTATACTCTATCGTTATCCACACTTATCATTCTTGTTCCCAGATCCCCGCAGTCATGCCAGGAAATAGTAGGACCTAAAATATTAGTCTGATTTGATGACCTCTCGTTCAGCCATTGGTCAGTGAGCTAATTAGAATAGTCTTGGACCTCCTGCAACTAGAACCATCCACAGTCTATACAACAGTCACAACAGTCCAGTCACATCTCTGCTGGAACTGGGAAACTGGACTTATGAGCTAACTAATCAACAATGAAAAATGCAGTATCGTCCCTTTCATGAGACATGTCAAATTCATTATCATGTGGTTTTTACACGTATCGTCACCTTACTAAGCTCATAGCGCACATCCTAACAGAAACCTCTTTAACTTCCCCAATGGGAACTTCTCGTCCGATCTTGCCAAGGCGCTTTCAGCAACAGGAGCACACACCTATAAAATAATATAATGATATATAAATAGTTCATTCGCTATTTATGGCGGTTCTTATCAGTTGTGTCTATATAAGAAATAGCTAACTAATAACCTTTAAGAAAACTCACCTGATCCAACGGGAACGAATATGCCAGTTTTGTTAAGCACCGTTTGTGAAGCTAGTTTAGTGAGCCCCCTCTCCGCTCTCGGCCGATTCTTAACTTTCGCACTGTGCGAGGACAGTAAAGCTGGGACGTCGCAACGAGTTGAGCTGCGTTTCCAGCCAAGACCAAGTGTCTCCCGATGGCGAGGACATATCTTGAGTTGATCAATGTTTTGAGGACGTGAAAAGAGACGCGCTCTTGCGAGAATGAGCTCAACTTCATTCTGCACATCAGTAAAGGCAAGTGCAGACTTATGCTTATCTATATTATTGGTGCAGTTGAGCAATGGGATGAGTTTCACAGACATTTCTTTATCCTTGCTACTGAAACCACATTTCCCACCAACGATCTCTTGAAAAGAACAAGCTTCACTTTCCATAGTGTAAAAACATGATTTTCGTTCTCGCTGGCGCAAAACCCTGACCGTGGGAACACTCCCATATGATTGGTCGAGTCACGTCTTTTACAAAGACGCCCAAGAACACTCTTTGCGCAACCTGGATTCAGACATGGATTTTGATTACCAAAATCCGTCGCGAAAGGTTGTTCCTAAAATGTGGAGTGCGGAGTGGGGGAAAAAAAGAAAGAAAATGGGAAGAACTAAAAACAGATCAAAAAAAAGGATATAAATACAAACGGATACAAAATACAAATAAAATATAAAAATATAGAGGAAATTAAATATTTTACTTTCAAAAGGGCCCAAGAAATAATTGTAGGTTCGAGTTTACAAACCTAGTTGAATTTTAAATCGAGTGCACCCGATGGGTTGTTTCTCGACCCCGGACTAACATAAAATAATTTGTTTAACCTACTGGTAAATCTAGCTAAAAACCTTAAGGTTTTTTTTCTTTGAAGATTTTTGCGGAGACCGCACCATAATGTGGGTGCTAATACACGTTTAGTTGAGATGTTAATGAGGCTCCTAACGGCTCTCATTATTTTATTTTGGCTACTGCATTTTTAAGGACAGGCCATAACAAAAGTGATGGTGGTGCTGGGGTGGGGATTTTCGGAGACTCAAGATTTGGGGATGGGCCATTTTATTTTTGAGGGAGGGAGGGAGGGAGGAGGGTCTGGCCAATTTTGTCTTGTAATATATTTTTTTTATGTGTGTTTGTCTCTACTTTTTATCTGTGCAGGAATTGTCTTTTTGGTAATTGCCCAACCCCCCCCCCCCCCCACCCCCGCCTCAAAAAATAAAATGGTCCATCCCTTAGTCCCGTCGGGTGTTCCAAAATCTGTCACGCAATTCGATAATAACGCTCTGCCTTCGGGTCTCTCATCACAGTGTCCTCAACTCCAGAGTAAACAGGTTCCAACACAAGAACAGATCTAAGTGTGTTATGGATGTCTTAACAACGTACCCAGGCATCTGATCGATAAACTGCAGCATTTCTTACAATCAGATAGAATTCTAGGTAGTTTGAAACTTTTGTATCAGATCTAGTTTGGCCAACAACTGCATCCGATTATATACAGCCATCATCAGCTTAATTCTGCCGCAGCAAGACAATCCATGCTCCTATCCGATGCCATTATACAATGGTAAGTCAGATTCATTCTCAAATTAAATATGGAATGAGAAAATTAGTTAATATAGAGCGCTCATTTCAATGTAACCGATGCGACTAGTCAATGTAAACAAACACTCTGAGGTCAATTTGAGGTCACTGAGCGCACAATTCCTTGAAAGGATCTACTCATTGTGAAGCGCTCGCTAAAAAACCCAACCAAAATTTTAATGTACGTTTAAAAACTATATTTCAGGGCTTCAAAACCAAACTTTGGGGCTATTTGGAGAATTCCCATAACCAGGAGCTCGATTTCAGTTTTGCCTATAAATTTTTGCATTCGTCAAATGGCCATTTTGAATGCGCTTAACAAGCGTTGATTTTACACTTCAGAACCGGAAATATGTTGTAAATAGGATGTTCGATGTCCATTTTATAGGAATTAAGTGTTAGATTGCCGATAGGTTAACATGTTTGGTTATGCGAAAGCAGATTCTTCGGCCGGTCGATTTTCCCTTGTGAGGTGGTTAATTTCAGGCTTCAGACGGGCGAAATCCAAAATCTCAAATAATTCCAAAAATCGGCCGTATTTCGAAAAATTAACCCAGGAGGTTTTTAAACTCGTCAGTAACTCTCTATAGACTGAAAATGAGAGTAGGTTAGGTTTTCGACTGTGGCCGCCTTTTGCTCGATTTTCTTGTGCACTTGCTCTTAATTAAAAACTTTATCTAATGGGAAAAGCTAGACCCTCCAACGTATACTCGTAGTTACATGCCAAACACTATGTTTCAGTCTGACTGATTATCCAATTGCAAATGATTATCAAACGCGCCCACAAAATCCTCTGCATAACCCACAGAAGACGTCGAAGTAAGCCCAATATATGAATACTTCCTCCTCTTTTATGGAAGAATAAATATGGCTGTTCTGAAATATATCGATATCAAATCTTCTCACATACCATTTACTTTACAACAAGAAATTTGATAGACTGTTTATAGTAGATCCAATCTGATTGGTGTGACATACAAACATCCCATTGAACTGTGTATAACATACCCGGCGCGCTGACTAAGAGGTATTTTTGTTACAAAAAAAAAAAACTCAAAAATGACTTAGATCAACTTCTTACCATTCAAAGCCACAAAAGAAATTAAATTGATGATGTTCCAATACAAAATCATTCACCAAATTTTATCAATGAATAGCTTGTTACACAAAATTAAAAAAGTTGCCTCGCCCTCCTGTCCCTTCTGTCCTTCTATATGTCAGGCCATGTGGTTTTGTTTACAAACTACAGGCAGGCAACTTCTTTTTGGAATAGATTCCAGGGGTGGTAATCAATCTCTAGTAACACAAAACTGCTCCTATCAGAATTAGACGTTATTTTTGGAATTTTTCGCTGTCGTACCTACTGTTAGCCCTCAACCATCTCATTATTTTGGGTAAATATTTCTTATACTGTAATGCTTTAAATACCATAATATACCAATTTGATGATATTGTCTCACTGGTGCACAAAAAAATCAATGTAGAAAAATACATTGCAGGCACTTCTAATAAGGAGAAGGAATTCAGGAACAGATTGATTTTTTTTTCTGTCTCTATAAAATTGTATTGTGTCTCAATTTGTCTTCTCAGCATTTGTATTTTGATTTGTTTCTTTTCGCTACCCATTTAATTAATGATCTATTGAATTCTAGAAAACTAATACCCCATATAGTGAAAGTACCAAAAAAACTACAATTAGAGGCTTGAACAATAACACCGCTTTAAAATGCACCAACTGCAAGAAAAACAATAAAAGGCAATTCCATGACAGTACTGCAGTTTCAGCATCGATATGTCAGGAAAACCCAGTTTCAACTAGCACTTATTCTGCTCAGGCCGCGTCCACATGTATCTGGATATTCTTGAATCTGCATTTATTTCTTTACAGATACAGCTTCTGTCACACGCATCCAATAAATTTGGCAGCGAATTCGGATATTTTTTTATCTGCTCTTCATGAATATGCTACATGTAGACAGGGAATTTTTGAATCCAGAAAGAAAAAAGTTGCAGATTAAAAAATATCCTGATACGTGTGGACGGGCCACAATCTTATGATGGTGATCCCGAGTACATTGAACTTGGCAATGTACAGGATTCTGACAGCAAATAGGAAAGTGCTGATGATGACAATGAGGTTACTTTGGTTACAACTTATGAATCTGAATGATATTGTTCACTTAGAAATCTTGATGAACAATTTATTTGGAAACCATGGCAGCAACATTCAAGTGCTCCATGGAATGGAAAAGGTTATCACCTATCACCACTTGTAAATTTCCCACTCACCATGTCACCAATTTAGATTTTATGACAACACATGGTTGCATAACAAACAGTGATTATAGCGCAACAACATAAGTACTGTAAAGGCAAAGGAATTTGTGCATATGAACACTATAATGTAATGCAATCATTTTAAACCACATCACCATTGATTTGAAAAGAAAACCATTTGCCATATTCTACAGTAATTGAAAATTACCTGGGCTATTGCTGCCATTCTAAAGAATGACAAGGCAAGGTAGTAGTTCCAATGTCGAATAGGTGTATCACTAAGTCCACTTAATTTGCAGTAAGTGGAAACAAACTGTTCTTCAGATGGGATTCCCATTGCAGAACTCCCTGTTAAGTAAGAAAAGAAGCTTACTGCCAAAGTTATAAGTGTGAACACTCACAATATCTCTGGAATGTTCATTGAACTGTAAACAATAGCAATTCAATTCTTTCTTTGCACTATATAGGGCATTATTTTAGACACATTTTATAGGTAACATAATGAAAATAGTAAAAACAATCAAGGAATAGAAAGCTGCAAGGAAATAAAATTTATATCAGTGGCTAAACTACAATCAGCGACAAAATTGTTGACACATTCCCCTTTCTAACACCCAATTTCGTCAGTTTGATCCCCTTTTGCCCTCCTAGCTTCTCATGTCAGCCCCCCTCACCCCCAAACAATGTTGCACCGCAATTGCTGTGATCTTGAGGAATAAACAAGCAACATTGAATTGGGGAGCGGGGTCTTTTCCACAATTTTTTGCGCGATTAAAAGAGTGGTGTTAATTGGTGCACTACAAGTGCTATGGAAAGACAATGTGTCAACTAATTATGTCGCCGATTGTCTGAGACCGATTTGTTGCCCTTTTGCTATTCGTGTTTGGGAAAAAACGACAAACCCTTCAGATCTTATTCTTTGGAGTACAAAGAAAATTGATATGCTCTAAGTGGGTAAAATATATTTCAAAATATAGTTTGGAGAAATTATTTGGGTATTAGTTGAAAATTCACTGATTAAATTAACAAGTATGTCGTCCGGACACCACGAAAAAATTTGTTATATTTTCGTTGTTTGGTTACAGAATTCTTATCTGCATTTCTGTGCGAAGATCTTAAAAGATGGACTTGCAGAAAGCGTATGATTCTGATGGTTTTTGCTCTAAAGAAAGTGAAAATGACATATTAGAAAGTCAAGAAAAGGAGCTTGACTCACATACTGTAAGGCAAGTGTATTTGATAACGTACAGCCGTGCAGATCAAGGTAGATTCCCAACAAGAGAGTCTTTTGTGCAGGCGGTATTGTTTTCTTTCAATTGCACACCAGCGAAAGTTGTTCAGTGGTGTTGTTGCCTGGAAAGACACGCAGTAACAGGAATCCATTATCACATAGCGATCAAATTAAACAAAAATCAAAGATGGCTCCAGAGCAAGAGATCGTTGCTTGAGAATTTTGGGATTTCTGTTCATTTCTCCGCGATTCACGCGAACTACTACAGTGCATGGCAATATGTGACAAAGGAAGATTCAGGGTTTATCCAGAGCTTTGGTCATCCAGATCTAACGAATGACCATCCACCGAGAACGACTCTGGCCTCTGCTACTAACCACTCTAGGCGAAGAAAAAAGCGGTCGTTGGCATTGAATGAAGAAGACACATTATGTGATAATGATGAAGCTGACCTTGAGAGTGTTGACAAGAATGAGCGCTTTCAGAACAGTGAGAAAAGAAAGAGTTAACGAATGTCTTCCTACGAATTGTCTGAAATCGTCGTGGCTAAAAGGATTAAAACGAGAACTGAGTTGCTGGCGCTTTCGCGTGAACAGAAATTAGAAGGTAAAACTGACATTGCGGAGTTTATTATCAACAGAGGTTCTAAGGTGGTTGCTGAAATTTTAGAGTCGGCCTGGGAAATGGAAGATGCGCAGAAAACTCTTGAATGGCAAAGGAAGAGTAGGTTACAGCTATTACAAGAGGCAAGACTGGGAGAATGTGTGGAGAACTGTAACGGTGATTGGTTAGTCTGTGCGCGCGAAGTGTTAGAGCGAAACGGAGTTGAAGAGAGCTATTTTGCCGAGCAAGTTTATGAGCTTTTAGACAAGGGTCGTGGAAAATACAGAAATATTATGATTGTCGGAGTAGCTAATTGTGGTAAAACATTTTTGCTTGACCCACTGAATGTTATTTACGAGACATTTTCGAACCCAGCCTCTACAAGTTTCGCTTGGGTGGGAGCAGAGAAGGCGGAGATTCTGTTTTTAAATGACTTCAAATGGACACCGTCTGTTATACAATGGCATGATTTTTTACTTCTTTTGGAAGGGCAGCTTGTGCACCTACCAGCTCCTAAATCTCATTACGCTAAAGACATCGCTTTTACTGTAGATACCCCGATTTTTGCCACTGGAAAGAATCCAATTGTTTTTGTTAAGAACGGGGCACTGGACGAGAAAGAAACAGAAATGATGAATGTGCGGTGGAAAATATTTCGTTTCCACGCACAAATCCCGCAAGAAAAGCAAAAACAACTGCTTCCTTGTGGGAAATGCTTTGCCACCTTGATTTTGGGACAACGGGGGGACGAGCATCTGTAAAAGCGGACGATTAACCACGATTAACCATGAGCGTAAAAAAAAGCCAAGGAATGTGTATTGTTTATTCCTGTGGTTAATCGTGGTTAATCGTTCAAACTAATACTCTACACTTTTTTCCAACTCTTTTAATGGGTTGTTAATTGCAAAGACATTACATCAACATGCTGCACATCTGAATTTCATATTCTAACATAAATATGAAGAAGAAATACCATGAAAAGAAACTGTTCATTGCACATCACGTAACATTGTTAGAATGTCACACCTTCTTGTCACGCAAAACTTAAACTTCTATACTTAATGTCACGGTATCCATAACAAGACATTTCAGAGGTTTTAGTTAGCGGTTATCAATATTTGGTACGTGAACCTTTGTTGCCAATGATTGCATCAATTCTCTTGTTCATTGATGCGATTGTTCTATCAATTAAAGTATGATCAAGCTTTTTGAATGTTTCTACAATGCGTTCTGAAAATTGTTCGTACGTCTCATAGCTGATGTTCTTTTTGATAGCATCTGCTTCTAATATTCTTTTAACGATGTTGAATATGTTTTCAATCGGATTTAGATCCGGACTACGTGGGGGAATAGCTAGTAGCTTTGCGTCTACTCTCTTCAATGCAGCACGAGCCAGTGCACTGTTCTGACTCGGGTCGCCATCTTGAATAAACAACTTAGAAGCTTTCTGCGATTCTCGAAACATACGCTGGAACTTGCGTTCAATGAGTGTCTTAAAGTATCTTCCGTTTAAGGAGTTGTATTGTTCACAAAGAATAACTCCTTTCCCGTAGCTAATTGCAACAAAAAACTTCACTAAGCGCCCTCCTGATCCGCAGTGCGCACCCTTCGCTGTACATCCGCGAGCTAATCCTTCCTGGGGCCTACGCCATATCTTTCCTTTGGGAGCGCGTGCTTGATCGTAGGGGTTATATTTGTGAATAAAACTCACCCCATCTACGTAAAAGGCAAATTTTTCCGTCCAAACACTACTGTTGTAGTCTTTCCTCATTGCTTTTGCAAATTGTACGCGTCTTTTGAAGTCTGTGTTCAGTAACACGCCCTTCTTTCTACTATTCAAGTAGCGATAGCCATGTGAACGAAGGAACCGTTGCACGGTGCGACAGGAAACTTCCCTCATGTTCAAACCCGCTCTTTCCATTAACCTTTTTACGGTGAAATTCCCGTCTTCCTCGCGTAAAGTGCTGATCTGCCTTAAAAGGAGACGTTCCTGACGGCCGCTCAATTTCCGAGGTCTTCCTGCTAATTTCCTTTTGTGTCGCGCGCGACTTCTTTGCATTATATTTACTCCTTTCAAAATCCTATTCTTGGTTTTCACCAGCCATGTAACTAAAATTAAAAATCGTAAGCATTCAATGTATAAAGTCAAGAATCTTGGATACGATAGATGATTGATATATAAACAACCTCGCCAAGAATCAGGTCTCTGCTGTGTTGCCTTCGCGCGTTATTTGCAGAAGTGTGTCACCCAAATTTATAGAGCTTTGTATGGAGACGCCATGTTTGTGCCCTTCTGAGGGGCACAAATATGGCGGCCGTAACGTAACAGAAACATCTGTCACTGAGTTTTGCTATTGAAACGAAACATTATTTCTCTAGACATCCGACACATTGAAATAAATGCTTCTTCTAGTGCAAGCACTATTTAGTTCACAAAAACTAAAGCGATGACTCTTCTTTTTACCTACGCGACAGCCCTCTTTGGGCGCCATTTTTCATGTCACGCAACGCAAAGCTTAGAAATTCAAACATGCTCTATTACAAAAGAAAGAACCCTGTTGAGCTAAAACGTTGTGAAACTTCAAGTTCCTATAGGGTCTTTTACCTGATGAAACTAAAACCTCAGGAGGAAAGGTAATTTTTAATTTTGGAAAATGATTACGTCACATGAAAACCGAGAATAAACCGTGGACCGACTAACACCACACCTCTCCATAATTTCACTTTGTCTCATACCTCTATACTTTTTTGCAATGCGGACAAATGCTCGAGTTTCATCTGGGATTTTCCCTTGGAAAACCATATTGCACCAATTTTTTCAAGTTCTCAACGCCTTTATCACGTCACCACAAAATTACATAATCACCTATCATTGTCGTTTCCTAATTGCTGCCAATTATCCACCGGAATAAATCGAAAGTACCCATGGGGTAGATTACATCGTAAGACAAAAGACTCCTGATGAAGCTGTATTTTCAAGCCATTTCAACTATTGCACTTCGGACAATCAGCGACAAAATTGTTGACACATTCCCCTTTCTAACACCCAATTTCGTCACTTTGATCCCCTTTTGCCCTCCTAGCTTCTCATGTCAGCCCCCCTCACCCCCAAACAATGTTGCACCGCAATTGCTGTGATCTTGAGGAATAAACAAGCAACATTGAATTGGGGAGCGGGGTCTTTTCCACAATTTTTTGCGCGATTAAAAGAGTGGTGTTAATTGGTGCACTACAAGTGCTATGGAAAGACAATGTGTCAACTAATTATGTCGCCGATTGTAGCAATAGTATTAGATTTTTAGACCACAGAAATTGCAGACAATGAATTTCCCAACAGTCATAGAACAATATTTCTTTGGTTGCCAGTTAGTCTCAATTTTATGATCTTATATTCCAGGAATTTAGTAATGATATGACCTTCCTATTTGAGAGCAATTATCCAACCTGTAATATGCAAGTGATGAATACATGTAGGTTTGAGCAATTCTAGAGAAAATCACAGGCTCTTTAAGTCAACTCCTGATATTAGAGAGAGACAAGTTCAGATAATACATCTGACAAGGGTGGTCAAAAAGATTTTGAGGATTTTGTTTGTTGCATGTTACAATATAACTGCTCCAATTGGGGTCACCACCTTATCGTGGCAGGGCAGTTTGTGTGCCTCAGTGACCCCTAGGGCTACGTTGGCAGGAGTCTTGCACTCCTAGTAGGGTCACCCATGCCGAACAGGTCAAGGGGTAGAGACCAGACAAAGTGTGACCCCCTGGTCCTCCGGGTTGGGGGTTGGGCACAGGGCTAACAACCCTGTCCCGTAAAAAGATTAATGTTACACAAACCAGAAGCATTACAATGATGCAACACAATCTGGGGGTGTTGCTGTTGGAGCTATAATGATGCTCTTGGGCCAAAACCGGCAGGAAGCCCGAAGACCGAAGGGCCCCATAATAGCCCCCAAGCAACAAACGACATTCCATTGCTGGAACGCCAGGCCGATGGCAGAGGCGAAATGGACAGCGCATGTGGCCAAGGAGATGGCAGAATATGGAATTGAAGTGCTAGGGATAAGTGAAACCAGATGGAAAGAGGTGGGATCAACAAAACTGGAGAGTGGCATGAAGATGGTGTATGTGGGAGATGACGAAGTGTAACAAGGAGGTGTAGCCATTATGTACAAGGGCAAAGAGAGCCTTGATGGAACGGACGCCGATAAGCAAAAGGATCATTAAGGCACAATTCTACTCAAAATACAAAAAGTTGACAGTAATACAAGCATATGCACTAACGAATGATGTGATGGACGAGGAAAAGGATGAATTTTAAAACCAGTTGCAGGACACAATTTCAAGCTGCAATAGACATGACGTGATAGTGGAGATGGGAGATCTGAATGCTAAGATATGGAACAACAACACTGACAAGGAGGAGGAAATGGGGAAGTTTGGTGTTGGAGTCATGAGCGACAATGGGGAAAGAAGGCTATGTGACTTTTGTAGTGTGAACGGATTAGTCATAACTGGAACAATATTCCCACACAAAGTGATCCATAAGCTGACCTGGAGGTCATCAGATGGGAAGACAATCAAATCAAATCGATCATATTGTGGTGAATGGGTGCAACAGAACATCGATCCTGGACACTAGAGTGATGAGAGGGGCAGACGTATACAGTGAGTGACCAGTACCTTTTGAGAACAAGAATAAAGTTGGCTCGGCTAAAGTTGGCTCGGGCTGAGGGGGATAGGGTTTTATGTATGTATGCTGCAAAGTGAAGAGATCAGGAGGAGATACAATGTTGAGGTGAAAAACAGGCTTGAAGCCCTAGGAGATATAGAAGATCCAGAGGAAGAACACTATAAGATTTTGGAGACGTATAGAGAGGCTGCAAAGAAAGTTATCGGATGGTCAAAAAACCAGAGCAAGCCCTGGATAGGAGATAATTAAGCAATAGACCACAAGTTTCTGTGGGTTATAGGCTGATAAACCACGCGGGATGTTAGTAGAACACGAGAAGAATTTGTAAATCACGAGCCACAGGCAAGTGGTTTACGAATTCTTTGAATGTTCTACCAACATCCCAAGTGGTTTATCAGCCTAAAACCCATAGAAACTTGTGGTCTATTGCTTTTATACAATAATTCAGAAGACACACAATTTTCCCATGGGTTTACCAGCACAATTACCCATAGCTGATTGACCAATCAGAGCGCATGCATTGATTTGGTTATTATATAAGACATGACATTAGAAGGAACAGACAAACCCTAACCCTAACCCTAACCCTAACACATCATACATTAAAGAAGAAACAGTTTCAACATAGAGTATATTTATGGGGAGGATATTTGAGGCGATAAACAAAGACACGACATGTGCTCTGGGGTGAGAAAAGCAAATGTAGGTAAGATTTTTTGCTAATTAATCTGTGTTTGTGTTTTGGTTGCTGTTGTTGCTTTAGACTATCTTTTGTCAGGTGTCGAATCTATTGTAGTATCAGTAACATACAGTGTAAGTCATTTGCACAGTTACCTATTATTGAAAATTCTATCAATAAATGTAAGGGGGTTGCATGATGCTGGGAAAAGGAAAGCAATTTTTTTGTACTTGAAGAATCAAAAGGCTTCTATATTCTGCCTGCAAGAGACTTTCTCAAACAAAGATGATGAAAAGATATGGACTTCAGAATGGGGTGGGAAAATTATTTTTTCTCATGCACAGAGCACGCCAGAGGTGTATGTGTTATGGTAAATCCAAACAGTTTATTTCAAGTAGAAAGTATAGAAATCAATCAAGAGGGCCGGTTCATTTTTTATTATTACTTTTTTTATTTAAGCAATTTTATTTACAACTTGAAACACTTACACTACTTACATTACTAATGATTATTATACTTACATTTCCACTTTCAATATACTTGCTACTTACATTACATTACTCTACTTACATTACTTAACATCTCTCTACTTATTACAGCACTGTAGTTGTTGGATTAATCACTAGTAATCTCTAGTACTTATTTTTACTTATGCCAACGGTCACTTACTAACAGTCACAACGTAACTTGCAATTACATTGCTAAACAAAAGCATCACTTACATTTACAATACAAAGCACAATTCACTAATTGAACCCTACTTGCCTACTTAAAATTGCTTGAAGTATTTTACAAAACAACACCTTAGTTACTTTCTACTAACAATACAGGGTAGATTTAGAGACAGTGCTGGTAAAAAAGATAAGAGTTTGGGCTTTTGATTTAGTGTGTATTACTTAAATGTATTGTTTTAAAATAATGAATAAAAGGTGTAGTCTGTGTCTTTGGTAATCGGTTAGATGAGTTAAACAGGGGATGTCATTAAAGTTATTTGCTTACTTGCAAGTGTAATGTCGGTGTCATTTTCATGGTTGAACCATGATATGGCTTTCGAGTAAAAGGCTGTTGTTACAGTACAGTCTAGTAATGTATGTTCTATAGAGTCTGGTAGGAGACAAAGAGTGCATTTTGTGCAGTGGCCTGATCGAGGACTGTCTTAATTTATCATCCTTTGTGGATATATACATATAAACAAATTTTTTTTTCCCAATCTGTGAAATAATCAGGTAAATTGTTTTTCCAGTTTCTAATACCAGTCGGCTCGGCGATACCGTTTCCACTGAGAATATTATAATAGTTTTTGCAGCACATTAATTCAGTTAAATCTGGGGTAGCAATCACTGAGGAAGACAGTTCAGCTGTGTTTAACAATTCTTGCCAGGGTATTTCAATTGTGGCAGCTTTCTTTTTTTAAGTCAGATGGAATAGCAACAATTAATTGTAGGTAGTAAAGAAAATTTGTTTTAATATTGAACTTGTTTTGAAATTCTTCAAACGTTAAAAACTTCCCTTCCGCATTTAGGACATCTTGTACATTAAGAATTTTCCGTTTGAACCAGGATCTCCAAAAGACAGAATAATTTTCAATGGTTATAGCCTTCTTGTTCCACAGTACGAATTCACCGTAGGGAAATACATATTTGGTCTTATTTTTTAAATTCTTGGAAATACTGTAGCAGTTCTCAATAGAAATTAGGTAAACATTTGTTTATGGATTCAGTATTAAACTGGAGGCCGCCGTATTCTGATAAATAGCCGCTATCTCCTAATAACCTACTAATCCATGCTAAGCGTAAGGATTTCACCATGGTGGCAAAATTAATAAAATTCAGTCCCCCTTCCACCAGAGACTGATATATAACTGCTCTCTTTATTTTATCTTTATTTTTTTCCATAGGAAAGAGAAGAGTTCTGTTTGTACAATTCTTGAAGAAGCCGACAAATACAAGACACGGTCAGGGCGTGCAATCAGACGCCCCAAGAGACTATAGAACATTTAAATTACATGCGAGTGGGTGTGGGTGCGATGTTTTTTTGTTAGTTTTTTGAGTGTGTGTGATCCTGATGCTTGAAGAGTCTTGATGTTGTATGGATTAAATTGCTTAGTCGTATCTGCCATGCGTCCATCGTTTCACTTGGCCCGTACATTGGTAGCAGAGCGAGGTTAATAGTACGCCGGCCGAAACACGTATACGGACATGGCAGAGCAATGTTCAGTAGTTTACCCACCTGAGGTCATGCCTTTCTGGCAGGGCATTAAAGTGCATTGAAGGCTATTCCGTTACGAATGACAACTACTCGAAAGCCTTTCAAGATTGGCAAAATTGATTTGGACGGAAGCGTTTGTTAGCGAACGAGCTTGTCAAGTCCATTTTAAATCTGGATATTCCTGAAAAGGCTGACAGAAAATTGTTAAGAGAATTGTACGACACATTGCAAAACAGGATGAGAAGTTTGGAGTCACTTGGTCTTAAGCCTGATGATAACCCTAGTCTGTCTATGGTGTTACTGCCTATCTTCGAAACAAAGTTGGCACGTGAGCTTACATGTATTTCTTCCCCACCTAACTGCTAAAACTCATTTAAGCTTTGCTATCACACACAGAACTTGATGTTATTTTTGGAAGAACAAGTAACTCGAGTTATGGATGCACCACAACTTCGCGTCTGGCTAACTTCTTTTGGATCGTGCGGCTGGTTGTTTCATCATCCTTGCACATCTGATCTTCTATAAACGCTCTGGCTTCAGTATTTAACTCTCTGGGTTTTCCAGTACTCGTGCCTTCCTTGGTGGATCCCAATGAGTTTCAGTTTCTTGATTATACATGTGACTGTTGTGAAACTGACTTTCAAATCTTCTCCTTTTAACAACTTAAACATCTCTGCTGGATGAAGAGTTTGTTGATAAAGAGACTCAATTCGAGTACGCATGTAGTTTGATATGGTGGGCATAATTGCTTAGGGGTATCTGAGGATTGATCTTTGAATGTATGAATATAAAGAACGGTTGCCATGTTTACATGACTATTTGCATATGGAGGCAGCGTGGCCGAGTGGTCAGCGCGTCGGACTCGCAATCCAGCGGTCCCGGGTTCGAGTCCCGCTCTGGCCACTAGCTAGATTTGTTTCACGGAACGCCCGAGTTCAAATCCTCGACCACACTTGTAAATAGCCAACTGGTCTGCCTCCGGCCAGTTGGGATTCTTAACAATGTTATGTTTAATTTGAATTATTTGTTTCAGCTGTTTGAGTGGCATGCCTGTAAACTAGCTTGGTGTAGCTAAGTGCATGTCCACTATAAACAAACATTTGACATTTTAGTTTTTTGACACTCATTGAAGAGCACCGAAATGTCGCGAAAAATACCGAAATTGATTGCATTCTTTTTGCACAGTACTGTAGGTGTGAGATTTGTATCCTGGGAGTACCAGAGTTTTAAAGACAACACAAACACATCCAAAGATTCCCAAAGATGTCTGAAAACTTGTGAAGAAGTGCAACGTTTTCCGAAGATAGCGGAAATGGAAGTAGCCCTGACATGTCCCAGTCCCGGTCTCAGGACATGTATCACTAAATGCGACCTTGCTCCCAGTGCTTTTTATTTGAAGAAAGAAGTATCGTCATTTAGTTTTCATTTCTTACATCGGCTTGAGTTTACATATTTTTGGAAATAGTGTCAAGCAAAGCTGCAACCACTCACTCTAAGGCATGAGAGTTGGCAGGTATTAAATCTTTTTTAGCATTTGTGAGCATGTGAGCAGTGCGTTTATTTTTGCAAGTATGAGCAGTAATCAAATTTGTCTTGCAAGCAGTGAGCACTCTAGAAAATACAGATGGTGATTGCAGCAAGCACTTCGTAAATTTTCCGCTAGCTGGAATCTCTCATTGACTGAGAAAATGTTGTCTTGCACCAAGTAATCTGGCTGACACTTCCAAAACAGGACAATGGGCACAATCACGGTTCAACCAATCCCAGCAGCTTAAGCCAATAATGCCTTGTTTGATGACAAATTACGTCACATAGTGTCACATGAGCTTCAGTGGATACACTTGGTGGACGCTCAAGGAGATCAGGAGAATAAAAAAAACTTGAGCAGATCTAAAGCTTTCTAATCCGACGTGGTGAACACACCACAAGAAGAAGCTAAAAACTACTGGACTTAGAAGTGTTGTGACATAGAAGGGTTTTTTGGTTATATAATTCTTAGGAAATGTAAACAATGTGGCATTTACTCTAACAAGCATTTTGAATTTCGGTTTTGATGATTTGCATACTGGTTTCCTGCTGATTGACTGAAAAAGATTCAACGCAATGAAGCTTCATTTGGAGGCTTCTAGGATCTAACCAATTATATGTATGTGATCTGACAAGCTCTGAAGGTCGAATAGTAATAGTAATGTTTTCCAGTTTTGCCATAAGGGAGGGAATCAAGCACATTTTAATGAGCCCTTGTCAAATTTTTGCAAGCAATTCGATTAAAGGCTACATTTTGCAAGCACCTTTGAATTGAATGGGATCATTTGATACCCCTTATTACAGACCATGACATATTTCTAAAAAAAATTGCAACTTTTCATCGACTGATCTAGTCAACTACTTTTCACTTCAACGCCAATTTCTTGTCCCCCTAACACTTAGCAATGGGAGATAACCCTACATTTGCTAATGACTTACAGAAAATCAGAGTACTGTTGTAACTAAAACCACAAGTTTTTGCACATTTTTTTCAGTATAGTTATACAGTTTAGGCATGACATACCAATAGGACAATAACGAGAACTTAATAACATAACCATACCTAAAGAAAACCCGGAAACAAAGTCAAGTTCCTTTGGCCAGTGATAAGGTATACAGCTGTAGGCGAGGTCAAGTATGGGATCACCAAGAGTTGACAATTCCCAGTCTAACACAGCTGACACACAAAACTGGTGAAACAAAAACAACCTTAGGATTAGCATTAATTTTGGTTATCAAGCTGTTTATTATACGAATGAATGCTGGATGTTTTCTTAAATAAATGCAACATGGTGATTGGTGCATTGTTACTATTGATGTCGTACATTAAACTGGCTACACATTCATGATATAGAAATGTTATGGGAAGAACGTTAGCTTCAAGAAATAAAGGAATTGCATGATCATGAACATCTGCGAAAAACAACAAACGAAGAGCCCTTTTCTGACCCCAGGCTGGAAGACCCTATGTTAAATAGGGATGGATTAGTGATTTGTAAACATTCAATAGTATTTTCCGAGGTACATAATGACGTAGTTTTGCAATAAGCCCAACATTTTTACTAATCTTTGCAGCAATAGCATCAATATGGTGCTTCCCGGAAAGATTTTTATCAATTAATACACCAAGGTACTTAATGTAGACTTTAGACTCAAGATCAACATAATTCCTCATTGTCAAACATGCAAATTTTTGGCTGATAAGCAAGCTGTTTTTGATAAGGATGAAAGACTATGAAATTTGATTTTTTTAGTGTTAAGCGTTAATTTGTTGGCTGTTAACCAGACATAAAACTTTCCTAATTCAATATTAATTGTTGTTTCAAGAACCTTCAGATTTTTATCAGCGTAGAGGACATTGGTGTCATCAGCAAAAAGATAAAACCGAAGTTTATTTGAACATTTGTGAATAACGTTGACATATACATGTAGCAAAAAAAGCAATGGACTGAGAACGGACCCTTGTGGCACACCACAGGTGATGATTGCTTTATCTGAGATATGCTGACCTACTTGAGTTGTTTGTGTGCGATTGTTTAAGTATGATGGACACCAATCATTAATAACCCCACAGAAGCCATAGTGGTTGAGCTTATTAAGTCTCTGCTGATTCCCAGAAGACCCCTGCATTGCCCAGTTTTCAGTCCTGTCAGACATCTCTGGAATTCAGCAGTTATTAGCTTCAGCAGTTATTAGTGAAAGCCTTCATCAATTAATAGACAAGAAAAGCATTTGGGTTTATGATATGGCAAACCATAGCGCCAGAATGCCTTCAAAGAGGATCAGTGGATTCTCAGGTCCCCAGAAACAGAAGCACATTTCAACTCTATTGCAACTGTCCAACAAAAATTCAACAGCTGCTTCCAACATTGAAATTGGCTGGCATTATTTGAAATCCAAACCAGTTTGCTATGTATCCAAGTCTTGGCAAAACATTGAAACATTATGCTGTCATTCAAAAAGAAGCCCAGGCAGTAACATGGGCAAGCGAAACATTTTCTGACTATGTGCAAGGATTGTCATTTGTCCTTGAGACAGGCCACAAGCCACTTACTACACTCCTGAATTTGACAGAGCTCTCAAAGATGCTACCCTGATCTCGCGATTCTCCCTAGCGGGCAGGCATATTTTTCCTTCCCCTCCCCTCTCCCCATTCTTTAACCTCACACCTACTACCATACAAATTTCCCCCCACCGCAACCCACCAAAGTTACCAAATCCAAGATAGTGGCCTAATACAAAATGTGCACTCGCCCACCAATAATACACCTGCACTACAGGCAGGCTGGGAACAAGGTTGCCAACATTAAAGAATCTCCCAGAAACTAGGCATCCGACATCCCAAATCTGTAAAAAAACAACAACAACGCCAAAACACATTCTAACTGTGGTACAGGGGCCACTCTCCACCCTACAAAAAGGTCAACCAATGAGAACACAGCAGGAATGTCAATGGATGACCTCAGTGGTTGTCAAGCAGTACCAGGCTCCTCATTCATTTTTTGTGGCAACCTTGGATGGGATGCAGATGCCTCAGCATTGTATTAACCTTCAGGTAACCAAGGAGGATGCATCTCCAGTCACACAGTGACTGCTGACATGAGTGCAGCCTGTGTCATCAAACACTAATGCTAGGATCAAAGAGCACAAGAGACTTTTGCTGCATGAACTTCTGGAAGCTGACCAACCCATCAGAACAAGTCACCACAGGGTCTAATTGAAACTGCGTAGACGTTGTCACCTGCTGTTAGAGAACTCAGAGAACCCCTGAAGTATTTCGTAGTTAACGAAAGCTATGGCTGTGTAGTAGAGATCAAAGGGCTCTTACAGCCAGCTCGTTCATGTTAGAAAACTGTTCATAATTATTTTTACACACATTTTAAAGAAACATTCACTGCCATTTTGTATTTTACTATTTGTAAAGTGCGCTAAAAATATTTCATGTGACCTTTCTATCCTTATCATACATGTGTAGCTTGAGATCTCCAATGAGTCTCCAATTGATAAGTTTTCTCAAGATAAAATCTGTTATGATTACTCGCACTCACATTTGGTAAAATCACATTGTTTGATTTACCAAAAGATATATAAAGTATGTGTGTACACTGTACCACTGAATCTCAGGGATGAACATTGAATATGATATTCAAAGATTGCGTAGGCATTTTCTACCCAAATTTCAGTTAATTGGCGACCAGTCCACCAAATTAAATTTACCAACATAAAAAGACAAACATAAGGAAACATGACTCGCTTATCAGTAAGTAAGTAAAATGTGCCAATAAAAATGAAGAATGTGCGTAATACAATGTGTCTGCCTCGACTGTCTGCATGAGATTATGATATGAGAACCAGAACCGGAAGCATGTCTTAAAACAACACCGCTTCAGGTGTGAACATTTCGGTTCCTTCATAAATGTTACAGATTATAGGGGTTATAGTGATTTGCTATTCTTATTCATTTTTTTGGACTATACAAGCATTAATTGCTTTTCTTTACACATGTGTATCTTAGCTTCATTGTGTTAATCCTAACATTTACTAAGCTGTGAGGGGTAGCATGTAAGATTACTTCTGTTCGCGGTCTGCAACTTCTGGTTAGGGTAAACTTCATTTACTTCCACATAGCTTCCATCTACGCATAACTTCTGACCACATCTGCACCATTACAATAACTCATTTATCACGCATGCGCGCCATGAATGAGCTAAAAATGTAAAAGCCTGAAAACAGGTAAGGGCGTGCCCTGACAGAACCACTCTGCCATAGTCAGTGGTCACATAGTGGCTGAGACTAAACAGTCCATAGCTACACCACCCCCTGATGCCACTCCAATCACTATTTTAGTGGCAGTGCTACAGATAAACACCATCAAGACTAATACCACAGCTACCCCCAGCCTTGTAGATGGCAGCAACAGTATTTAACCATGGAACCACATCTGAAGAGGAGTCAAATCCGTGTGCTGAAGTCCTGACAACCTGTTCACAAAGAACCATGAAACCAACAGAATGCTTGATTTGCTCATACTTGATGTAGGATTATACAGTTCGCATTGCATGCTGGGAAACAAATGTTGTGTTCATTTGCCATCTTGAATTGTTGATGGCACCAACAAAGATCATGTGACACCTACATATTTTAACAAAATGTTGCATGTCTCAAGAAATTTTAAATTGAGGAGTTTAAACTTCAGTACATCAATCAAATTCACACCAACTAGTGGCTAGTGGTGGATATTTACCTTACAACTTTTGGCTCAGTAAATATCCAGCACAAGTCACCTCCACTGTGGGGAATAATAATTATTATTAGGTATGGACCATTATGTAAATTTCAACTCGAGGGCTGTTGCAATAGTCATATTAAGGTTAGTTTATATGTGTACCTTAGTGGGATGAATGATCAGGTTATCTAGTCTGAAATCCCCATGAACTAAAGCTGCATGAAAAAAAACAAACTACAGTTAGAGGTGAATATATTAACTGCTAACCAACTATAATGGTAAAAACATACATGTCACTAGGAAACTTCAGTCACCCCAAAAGCCTAGGGGAGAGGTCCTTTTTGTGTGTAATCAAAGTTGTATCTCTTGTAGTATAGTACGATGCCAGCAAATAACACGGACATCAGCCAGGCTCAAAGTAACGATCTCATGTTCCAATCTGATGGGCCTTAGTGCCATAGGATTGAATCTGCCCTACACACAAACTGAACAGTAACAGGCTCAAGTCTACCTCATGGTATGACTTAAGTCATGCAATGCGGTTTAGGTATGGACCTAAAATTCCCTCACACACTCACTCACTCACTCCATTCTGATCTGTTAGACAATTAATTTATGCATTAAACATTCATAAACATGGATTAAACACATTTCCCCTACCACCCCTACTAGGTTTTGTTTTCTCCCCAAAGTCAAGTCATTGTCTTCTGTTCATATATCAGGGGGATGGGAAAGAGGCAGACATAGAGGAGATCAGCATCATTCAATGTTGCACCATCAAGGTGGTTTGCCCTTTGTTTTGTTCCATCCTTGATCAAAATACACCATTGCTCACCTCACTAATTAAGAGGAAATGTGCGCAAGAATACTCAACTGAAAAGAAAAGGGCTTTGAAGTCTAAAAAGCAACATGACAACAGTCCCAATGATAGAATATCTGTTTGATCAGATACATCAGTTCATTTTGACGATGAGGAATCGACCAGACAGAGGAAGAAAGCAGTATACGCAATGGACTGTTTACCGCCTGGGAGAAAAGGTAAGCCTTCTTCTTTCTACTGTGTTGCATTTTGTACAACATTTATAAGCAAATCTGTTCACTACCTAGAGGTGGTCAATGGTCTATCCATGGAATCATTGTCAATGTATCAAATGAGGTAAATTCAACTGTTCATGGTCTACCAAGGCCAATAAGTGAAACACAAACCAATCTAATACAATGTAAAAGGTGTCTCGGTTACAAGCATCGCTATACTATCAGTTTCAGAACATTAGACCTAAAACTACGAAAGCCGAGGAGGGACTTCTGACTTCCGACTTGATAGCAAACCTCGGTTTCAATCAAGGATGGAGAATATGGATGAGCAGGTAAGCTTTTACCCTGTTCAGTCATTCTAATGTGATAATCTGATCGACTTGCTCATAAAGTATGCCATAGCGACCATTTGTGATCAGGAATCATTTGCTATGAACAAAGAATTTGAGCTACGAATTGCTGTTTCTGTGGCAGATATACCATGCTCAAGAGGTCCAGCGAAGCTGTCTACAGATGCAGAAGTATTTATAGATCAGGAGATGCGCAAAAATGGCAAGATGAAAAGCTGCTAGATCCAGAAGAAGCTTGCAAAACGTGGGATTACCATGAGTTCATCCACCACACGAGGGTCTCAACACCGCCAAGGCTTATTAGGTTAAAAACTTGTAATAAATGTGAGAAACAAATCCTGGTTGTACTTCTGTAATGGAGGTCTTCCAGAATTATTTATCCCTGTAATTTTAAGAGTCCCAAAGAATATACTACAAAAGCAACGCAAATGGAGCAAAGTATACCCAGTACTTTTATAACAAATTAACCACAAGGGGGCTGGGATGGAATAAACAACAGCTGGATGGTTTTGCAAGCATTCAGCATGGACAACATTCTCGTTTTCTATAAAAGCAGAGAACCTAGAAACTTTTATGTTCAAAGGAGGCTTTGAAATTGGGTCAAGGGCCCATGGTCATTCATGATGGTGCGTAACGAATTGACCTTCATTGGTCAAGTTATACTACGTGGAACATGAATTGTAATACCCAAAGTGTTGAGATCAAGGGTTTTAGAACTTGCGCACGAAGGTCACCAGGGAATAGTCAAAATGAAGGAGAGAAGGTCTAAAGTCTGGTGGCCAGGAGTTGATAATGATGCAGAACGGAAGTGCCGGGAATGTTACGGGTGCCAACTGGTTACAAAGGAGACAATCACTCTGCCTGTGAAAATAACCAGGATGCCAGAGAGGCCATGGCAAGATCTAGCACTGGACTTACTTGGGCCTATGCCAACAGGAGAACATCTGCTGGTCCTAGTGGACTACTTCAGCCGATGGGTGGAAGTCTTGGGGATCAGGTCCAATTAAAGTCATCTCAAGGCGTGCAATACAAGCGAAACATTCAGCATGTGAAGCAGTTTGTTACGCCAGCTACAGAGCCAAGGGGACCGAGCGTTGCAGAGCCTGCAGAAGTACCTTGTGAACAAATGTGTGGACAAGAACCCACATCCAGCCCAGAGATGGGAACCAGTGCAGGGTCAGTTGAGGATCAGAGCCCTATCCAGCAACAGCTGTTACCAAGGAGATAAGGGAGAGTCACCCGACCTCCTGAGAGATTCAGTGACTATGTCGCCACCTAATGGCGTTTGTGGTTTCCAAGTGACACTGACTTTGATCGTACTGTACTTACAGTTTTTCTATTTACCTGATCGGACATTGTTGACAATTTTGACATTGCTTATGCTATTTTGTTGAGATTTATGTTAGGTTTTATAAGCGGAGAAAGAGGAAGATGTGGTGTCCTGTGGATATCCGGGACTATGAACAGTGGTCACATGGCCGAACGAGTGGGTGTTCATGTGTGTATGAGCGGGAGTTCGAAGGGTGACTTTGTGTTGCTCGAGTTATTGACCATAGTAAGACTTGTAAGCAAGTCTGTCTTGAGGCAATTTACCGTGGTCAAGATATTGTTGCCGCCTTACCCACTGGATTATTAGGAAAGTCAGTCAAGTTCATCTTCTTCAACAAAATCAACTGTAGACAATGAGCAGTGCAATCCTGGGCACAATCTCATCCTGTAGTAATTGATGTTTCTCCTTTGAATACGCTCGATCAAATTGATGCAAGGAACATAAGAATGTCTCTACCAAATGTATAGCTTTCTCCATGTAAAGCTATGGCAGTCTCTGAACTAAAGCTGGACGAAGATAAATATGATAAGATATTTGTGATGAGAAGCAACACAATGCCGTGCTTGCAAAAAGTTCTAATCAAATTGCAGGGCCCGGCGTCACATTAGACAGGTGTCAAACTCTGCAAAGCGCTGTGCAGTTAACAGCGGAAACCATTCAGACCTATGACCTCTAAAAAGTTTGCTGTAACACAGTCAAACGATTCCACTCTACTTATAATTTCCATTTCTCTTAATAACACAGCATAAAGTGCCCGTCAGAAATATGTGTGAGCTCGAGGCTGAGCCAATGGTGCAGTAACAAGTCTTTTCCCCCTTTTGCTACTTGAAAACTTAAAATGATGTCAACAAGGCTTCATCAACAAAAACATATTATAAACACCTTTTACTTTTGGTAGCAAGAGCTTGAAGTTTAATGAAGTTTAATGAAAAAATCAAAAGACTATTATTATTCACAGTCTGTCTCTGCCCACAAATAGCAGAGGCTAATTGCGGTGGGCGGAGCTACACACAGTCCATGGTTAAACTAGTAATTATCAATTTACAACAATACAACGATATTAGATTAAATACAACAATATTAAATACAAGGGAAAAAAAGAAAAACAAGATGACATGAAAACGAAAACAGGAGGATATGAAGTTTAAGAAGGCCTAACAAAAACTATGCATTTTATACATATATTTGGTAAAATTTGCAATTTTATACAGAAGAATAGGTGTTTCAACATAATTGTCTTCAGCCTCCATGATTAAGAATAGCAAATCATGTACATGCTTTTTAAAGGCACTTTTAGGGAGTTGTCAAAACTTGTGGGAATTCCAGAGTTTAGCTCCAAATCTGGCAAAAGACCTTTGATTTAGGCTCAGACTCTAGGATTTAATATAAAAGTTGCCTGAAGAGAAGCTCCTGGTCTTGTGCGTATGTATTTTATTAACTTTAGTAAAGAGATCACTGATAATAGACGGAACAGACAAATGTGAGATGTCATACATTAAAGAAGAAACAGTTTCAACATAGAGCATATTTATGGGGAGAATATTTGAGGTGATAAACAAAGACACAGCATGTGCTCTGGGCTCAGAAAATTACATTAACCGGAGGACACGTTTTTGCAGTATAAGGAGTTTTTGTAGATGGGTTTTAGCAGCTTGACCCCAAGCAGCTAAATCATAAGACATGTAAGGAAATATCAAGGAATGATAGATATTTAAAAGAGTACATAGAGGAACAAAGTGCCTAAGGCGAGCAATGACTCCAATAATTTTACTTATTTTTAATGCAATGTATTCAATATGAAATTTCCAGCTCAAATTACTATCCAGTCAAATTCCAAGATATTTTACATGTTCCTTGCATTCAAGAGAAGTGAAAGTATGGGTGCTGTTATCAAACATTTTGATATTTACCGAATAACCCAGCTTACACTGATAAGGACGGAAAATGACATAATTTGACTTTTTAGAATTGAGGGTTAGTTTATTTGCATTTAACCATTCAGAGACTTTAAGCAGTTCGTTATTGACAGTTTCCTCAAAAGATTTCAAGTTTTTCGTCTGCATACAGCAAATTAGTGTCATCAGCAAAGAGACAGAATGATAATTTATTGGAAGAATTATGAATATCAGTGATGCAGATCAAGAATAACAACGGACCTAACACGGAGCCTTGAGAAACACCACATGAGATCTGACTTTTGGGAGATTAATAAGTATTGACTTCATGCAGTTACTTGTGATCGGCCTAGGAGGTATGAAGAAAACCAGTCATTAATGATGCCCCTAATGCCTTTTTGGAGGGAAGATGACAGGATGAACAATTGTTAAACTGACTATGGTCTAAAATAATATTTTGACCAAAGTATGGTAGTTCGTGAAATAAAGAACGTCTTTGTAAATTCAATTGACTATTCATATCTGCGGTATGACTATACAAAAAAGAAGAAAAGAGAACAATACTTATCAGTGTTGGGAAATCAAGTTTCCCCAGCTAAGAGCTTTTCTCAAAACTGGATAGAAACCTGGATTGTGAATCTTGGTGAGAGGCATTATTGAATGCTTATAAGCCATTGCTAACTAATATTATTTTAAATTTGCCCAAAGTGAGGAAAAACTAAATTGTTCTTAGGCCATTTTCAATATATAAAAATTCTAACAGTTATGAGGCTTAGGGGAATAAAACAACAGAAATTAATTATTCATCCCTCAACCTTGATGTGATTTCTTTATTGTATTCCTGCAAGCCTCGAAGTTAGAATTGTAATACATCAAAAATGACCTATTAGTACATGTGGGTGTTGTCATTATCACAGTTAACAAAATTAAGTGTAAAATTATTAGCAGTGTATAGTGTATGGTGTATAGAAGGTAATCAGTAAATAAACGTGATCATACAATCAAAAGCAGTTTTTTGAATATTAATGAACTGATGAAACAAGATTTATGATAAATAACACAACGAGAATGGTACAGATCATAGCAACAATTCTGGGGTTGATTGAGAGTACCTGTATTATGGCAGAAGTAAAGGCAATGTTTGCAACAGCCAGTGCTACAGAGAGGAGTCAGTGAGAGAGTAAAGGCAAGCACTCTGGACTATGATTACAAGTACCTTTTTTAACTAAAATAGTGATAACAGTTACACCAGTGAGTAATAGTAACAAGAGTCTTGAGGCTGTGAGGTACAAAGCAGCAATCTACTCGTTATTAGACCCACCATTTGTCCTCACCAAATCCCTCAATATGTTGTTTTGCTGTACTCAACCATTTTGATTGCTTCTCTTAATTCTCAAATTGCAACATTTCAGGGGCATGCTTAATTAATTAAGAGGAAATGTGCGCAAGAATACTCAACTGAAAAGAAAAGGGCTTTGAAGTCTAAAAAGCAACATGACAACAGTCCCAATGATAGAATATCTGTTTGATCAGATACATCAGTTCATTTTGACGATGAGGAATCGACCAGACAGAGGAAGAAAGCAGTATACGCAATGGACTGTTTACCGCCTGGGAGAAAAGGTAAGCCTTCTTCTTTCTACTGTGTTGCATTTTGTACAACATTTATAAGCAAATCTGTTCACTACCTAGAGGTGGTCAATGGTCTATCCATGGAATCATTGTCAATGTATCAAATGAGGTAAATTCAACTGTTCATGGTCTACCAAGGCCAATAAGTGAAACACAAACCAATCTAATACAATGTAAAAGGTGTCTCGGTTACAAGCATCGCTATACTATCAGTTTCAGAACATTAGACCTAAAACTACGAAAGCCGAGGAGGGACTTCTGACTTCCGACTTGATAGCAAACCTCGGTTTCAATCAAGGATGGAGAATATGGATGAGCAGGTAAGCTTTTACCCTGTTCAGTCATTCTAATGTGATAATCTGATCGACTTGCTCATAAAGTATGCCATAGCGACCATTTGTGATCAGGAATCATTTGCTATGAACAAAGAATTTGAGCTACGAATTGCTGTTTCTGTGGCAGATATACCATGCTCAAGAGGTCCAGCGAAGCTGTCTACAGATGCAGAAGTATTTAACACTTGTTCAATTTAATTGGGACTCATTCAAAATAATTGGGAGTAATTAGTGTTAGCTGTTATTGCCTGTTATCAGGCGTTAGAGCCAATCAGGGTCAAGCTTATCTTTGCTTCAAAGACAGTCTAATGTTATCCGCTAACAAATCCATTATATCCAATGGCAAGCTTGTTATTGAATAACAGGATAACAGGCAATAACACCTCAAGTTTCACCAGCTAATATTAGTCATTTCAACCAATGAGAAGCTTAGGAGCAAAAATAACTATTCACTACAGCAAAGAGAAAACTGACTTGATGACATATGTCTGGCATACGTTGAATACTGAAGAAGTCAATTCAACCTTATTTCAGTCATTTTACTCTTATAACTTGTTATCTTTTTACTATGAGATCAGATGAAAAAGAGAAATTTCTATCATAGATAAACCTGAAACGCTTAGATAAACTGTTGGCCTGAATTATGCTCTAAGGCTACACGAGATAAAATCATGCCAAATGTACATTGTAATCTGTACTATGAAAATCAGATTGAGTTCACAGAAGAAATTTCGACACAAATTCTAGAAAAGTGTATAGTTTGTGAACATAAATGAAACCCTTCAAATCCATCTAGACCACCGGAAATGTGGCACTGATCAAATGACAACCGTTGACATTCCACTGCATTCCAGCACGCAATGATCTAGTGTTGCTTCTTTATTGCCATATGCCAACTCGTTAGAACAAAACTTTGATCGCATGAATGTCCTGCACTCCGCTGTGACTTAAAGGACGATAACTGTTAAAATAAATGGCGAGAACATGCATTTAGAAACAGCCCGACTATTGTCTTCCTGAAAAGTAGGTCATTGTTGTTTCTGCTCTGGGCCATGGGAAAGAAATTACTGAAAGAGTAAGCTCAATGATGTTAACGTGAACACTTGGTTTTAAATACAGACAGCAACAACTCAAATGAACAACGAGCTGGCAAGAAAGTTGAGCAGCAAAAACGCCTACACTATCGCATTTCTTTCGAGAATTCAGCGCAATTTGCCACGCTAACAAAAATACGGAAAGAGTATTAAATCATGTTCGCACAAAAACTTTGTTTAAAACAATAAATGAACAACGAGAAGGCATGAAATTTAAGTAGCAAAATTTAGCTTAAACTTATCGTACAATGTATTTTAAAATTTCGAATAAGAATTAATTGAATAGCGCAAATTCTCTGCTCCTTTTAGCCGTGCACTTCCAAATCTGTCTGACAAAACAAAAAATACTCAGAAGCTGACAAAGCGACACGATTTAGTGGCAAACAAAACGTTAATATTTGACCGATGCTATGGCAGACGTGTTTTCCCTTAACCTAGACTTTCTCATTGACCCTGTTTTCCCATTCAAGGTGCATCGGATGTCAGCCATTTTACAGTCGAAACTCGATCAGTACATGTATAACTTTAAAACTTTGCCATTCTATTACAAGCTGCAAAATTTACGTTTTGGCTTGATAGAAAATATAATTTCCAATCAGTCACAATCGTGGACACAATAAACACAATGCAATATTTTGGCGCCAAAGTGTGGGTTCTTTTTTCCGCCAAAAATTCCCCGGAAAAATTCCCACCGTCATTTCTAATGGTGACTGTAAAGCGCATTTAGCGTGTGCACACAAAATCTTTGAAGATATTCAACGTAACGAACAGAGATGATTAAACTTATAATCCGAAAATTGAGAATGAACCAGAATATACGAACACAAGTCGAACTCACCTCCTCATGAAACCAATCACGCTATATTGGCCTCCACTCGCCATCCGGTGTTGTCTTCTGTCTTCCGAGACCATTTTTTAAAACTTCTGCATTTGTTTATACATAATTATGTCAACAAGACTGCTTTAATGACGTTGTAATATTTCAGTATACTACATGGAGTATTTACCGGCATCATTTTGGATTTTGCCTCAGCACAAAAAAGGCTACGAGAACGCTGAAGTCGATGAACACATGCTCAGAAGACCAAATTATATTCCTGGCGGGGGAGGGTGCGGACAACATTCAACGTTGAACTTTGAGTGTGCGTGTCTTTTATTCAACAATCAACTATCAGTAGAAGCTCAAGTATATACAGAAAATGACCATTCATTCAACTTCTTCCTCAGCATAAATTTCAAAAATAATTTATAACTATTTTAACACGGTATGTGGTCCCGTGCAGCCCATCCTCGGAGACCCAGGGGCAGTTAATCGCGGCGGGAGGAAAATAAATCGCCGCGAAAAAAGGTTTCACGAAAGTTTTATTTATTTATTTATTTATTTATTACAATTTAATGGCATAAAAAAAAGCGATTGATACAATAAATAGAAACAAAGCCATAAGGATAGTCTGCAAAAGAGTCAGGAGACCCCATACAAGGCAGACCACCTGTACAGTAGACGAATAATATTATATAACGAAAATAAAGCCAAAAATATATATTAAAATATCTAAGAAACAGTATGCTGAGCAAAAAATAATAATAAATTATACAATTCTAGAAAATAAAAAATCCCTTACTCCCCTCTTAAAACTAGAGATACTTGAGGCTTGCCGTACAGAAAGTGGTAACACATTCCACGAGTCAACAATCCTATTAAAAAAGCTAAACTTAAAGGTATCAGTCCTTGCATAGTTCTTCTTCAATATAAGTTCATCCCTTCCCCTTAAAGAGTACCCCTCAGAATTTGAATAAAATTGAATATACGAGGAAACGTCTAAGTTAATATACCCATTAAGAGCTTTATAAAAAAACAAAACATCCAACAGAAAGCGTCTATCCTTTAAGGATAACAAATTCAATCTTTCTATTCTAGTATCATACTCGACATCTGTCTTAAGTATAAACTTTGTAGCTCTTCGTTGAATCCTTTCCAACTTGTCGACATTTCTAGCTGTGTAAGGTGACCAAACAACAGTACAATACTCCAGTTGCGACCTTACCAAGGCACAGTACAAGGTCCTTAGGGTGGTTACATCAGTCAGACCCCTGCACGTTCTTTTAATGAGGCCAAGGATCTTATTAGCCTTACTTGATATTTTGTCGACATGGGCATTCCAAGACAGCATACTCGTAGTGACTAAACCAAGATCACAGAATTCAGATGTTTCCTCCAAGGTATTATTATTGAGCTGAAGGTCAGAGCGGAAAGGCATCTTCTTCTTGGTGATACGCATTAGTTTACACTTCTTCACATTGAAGTCCATTAGATTTTGTTGACTCCATAAGTACAAGTTATCCAGATCTGATTGAAACACTTGATAGTCGGAAGGACAGTTTATCACTCTTGATGTTTTACAATCATCAGCATATAAGGCAATTGTGTTATCAGCCATAACTGCATCAGGTAAATCACTGATGAATATCACAAAGAACAGGGGACCTAGTAAGGAACCCTGTGGTACACCAGATGGGATGACAGTCCAGGAGGAACTCAGTCCCTCAATGACAACCCTTTGCTCTCTATCAGTTAAGTAATCCTTACACCAGTTCAGTAGAGTACCAGAGATGCCAAAGTTGCACAGTTTCCGCAAGAGTATATCATGTGACACTCTGTCGAAGGCCTTAGCAAAGTCTAAGAAAACTACATCCACCTGTAATCCATCATCCAGAGCCTTGGTCCACTGATGGTGTGTTAGTACCAACTGGGTAGCACATGAACGACCTCTTATAAACCCATGTTGCCAGTCAGTCAAATAGGGAGCAACATGAGAGTATATGGCATTATGTACTATCTTTTCTTGACATTTACTTGGTATAGATAGTAGAGAAATAGATCGATAATTCTCTACCACATCCTTGGCATCTGCCTTGTGTACAGGGGTGATATTGGCTTTTTTCCACAAGGAAGGGACCTTCCCATTGCGAAAAGACAAGTTAAACAACAAAGTTAAAGGAGGTGATAGCTCTTGGGCGCACTCTTTCAGAATCCTAGCAGATATACCATCCACTCCAGTAGCCTTGTTAATATCCAACTTACTAAGAATATCTTTGACTTTATAATTGGATGTTGAAACTTCCATCAGTAGGTCAGGATTGACTACATCATCATGAAGGACCATGGAGCTCGGATCTGATATTTTGGTGGAGAACACAGAGCCAAAGAACTCATTAAACAAGGAAGCTTTCTCAAGTGGGTGTTTAGCAGATTTGACTCTACTTCTGTATGTAATGATCTCTGGTAATCTTTTTGCCTTGGACTTAAGTGAATGAAAGGACCAGAACTTTTTAGGATTTGACTTCAACTTGCCTGACAAGGACTTTAAATACTGACGATATTTGGAGGAGATAAGACTCTTAGTTTCCTTCCTAAGCAGCTTAAATTTTGTTGTCAGTTCAGCAGAGGCACTACTCCTCAACCGTTTCCACAAGGCTTTCTTTTTCCTTACCAACCTCAGAACGTCATTATCTATCCATGGTGGTCTGGAGTTGCGTCTAAGCTTCATCCTTGGCACATGCTGATTGACTGCCGCCAATACAAGATCTTGAAAATTAGCTGTACTTGAGTCAATGTCATCATAAGATATAAATGAATCCCATAAAATATGAGAGAGGGTATGTCGTGAATGTGGAATCGTGACTTTAGTAAACTGTCACTTATTCAAAGGGTCTACATATATTATATTACGAAACTCCGGCTAACTTCATATTACTATATGGGGCAATATTTCTCAAATTTCTCTTTTGGTAATAGCGTACAAGCGTTTAACGTGTTTCCTTTGCTAGGTCTCCACCAACAGCCTTCTTTTGTCATACGCTTATTTCACCGGAAACCGCCAACAAGATAGCGAGGTCATATTTCTGGCTGTTGGACTGAACCTTGCACGTTTTGCGGCAACAAAAATGGCAAAAGTATATAGTATAATGTCCACAATGGTTTCTCCACTTAGCCTGTTTTCTATTATTTAGTGTACTAAAAAGTATTTGCGGTAAAAACCTTGAAACTTACTTTGAATGTCCTTTAAGTTTTTAATGCGGTATGTTTTGTTTTCGGTATTATCAGCCGTGACCTCTAAATTACGGTAGATAATAAATTCTGGCCCGACTAGATCCTTGTCCTCTTTCTCAGGCCAGGAGAAGACCCCTTCATTACTTTCTGTTAAAAACTTTACCCACACTTTTTTTTTTAATTTCTTGACTATTTGTCCAAAATAATATAAGTTTTCTTCATAAGCGACAGCCACCCAATCGTTGAGATTCAGTCGTTGAATGTTGTAATCCTAGAGGAGAGAAAATATCCTTACATTATCATCCATTCGTGGTTCTGCGTAACTTTGACTTGTTAATAGTGTAGATATTTTGCCCGTCCTCGGCTAAATATCACGTAAACATAAATGAGAACATGATTGCAGTGCATATCTTGGACTGTTGATTTAGGTCATTTTCCGAGACATTTGCTCCGGCCGTGTTTCTTTCATACCCGACGGTAATTAATTGAATAAAGTATCTTTAAAACAAAGTTACCTACCCATTCGTCTCGAAAACTCGACTGTAGTAATGTTGTTGGTTCACATTCAGGGGCTGGAAAGGAGCAAGAACTGAAATGAATAGGCGTTAGGAAAAACGAACAAACTCGATGCGTAAAACTGAAACACATTTTCTGACAAGGTTATACAGTCACATTGTTACCTCTTTTACTCTTTTTTGCTGAAGGTCGTGGATATGGATTATTGTACTGTGAAATAAAATTCGTATGGAAAAATTGGGTTTTGACAAATAAGATTGCAAACTGTCAACCTCGCATCTAATCCGGCGAAAGCAGTTAATAAATTTCCTACCTCTGATGTTTTTAAGTCTTTCCGCTGATTTACTTTGTTTTTCACAAGCTGGAAAGCAATAGATACAATATCAATTTGTTGCCCGACTGATACCACTGCGTTAGAAGCTAATAAATTAGCTCCAAGGTTGTTTTCCCGTAGCCGGCGCGGCTTGCACTGACTTTCAGTTGTGAGTAAAGACAGTTAAAAATGTTAAGTTCTATCAAATCAAAATCAAAAAAAAAAATCAAATGTTTGTTTATAGTGGACATGCACTTAGCTACACAAGCTAGTTTACAGGCATGCCACTCAAACAGCTGAAACAAATAATTCAAAATCAATCATAACATTGTTAAGAATCCCAACTGGCCGGAGGCAGACCAGTTGGCTATTTACAAGTGTGGCCGAGGATTTGAACTCGGGCGTTCCGTGAAACAAATCCAGCTAGTGGCCAGAGCGGGACTCGAACCCGGGACCGCTGGATTGCGAGTCCGACGCGCTGACCACTCGGCCACGCTGCCTCCTAAATTGACACAATGGCATCACACAATGGCAGTGTTTTGACATTTTGCCGAACATTCCTTTACCTTAGCTATTCTGTCAGGTTGTAACTACTATCCTCTTTATTCTTTAATGTTACCTTCTTTTTTAAGCCTTTAGCTTGTATTCTGAGCCTTTCTGTTTCGGTTGGTCTCTGGGCCTCACAACTTTCCGACTTTCCGACTTTAAGAGAAATAACACAATAAATAATTGAATTTCATGCACCTTTTTGTGATGATACAAGGAAACTCTTCAGTCGTTTGGGAACTGTAAAGTTACTGTTCTTAGGCCCGGTACTGTTTCTTTTCGAAAAAATCGCTACAAGTATACGTCATTACCACTTCGCTGGAAGATTTTCAGTTTTTTAGTAGAATATCTAAACGACTACACAAGAAGGACTCTATGACATTGCCAGCCTTGATCAGGAACATCAAGAAAGCCCACACTCCAGGTCCAGAAGTCCATGAAGTCCAGTTCATTTTTGATGTTAAAGGCTGGCTCGAACCATTTCTTAACAAAATAAAAAACCACGTGTACCCTCACGCGTACAGATTTTTTAAGAGAAATGGTCGAGTCAGCATGAAATATAAGAACTGGGCGAGTGACAAAACTTGGCTCCCGGATGGTCCTGGCCTACACATGCTGAACGGCACGCCGAAGGGAATCCCTTCTCTAGTCAGGCCCGAAACAAAGAAGCTGCTGGACATAAAAGATTTGGAAGAATTCATAAGGAAATGTAAGCGGCTCACCAACGAAGATGGAGAATGGTGGTCTTCATTTGTCACCAATGAGAAGACATTCCGCGAAAACTGGGCGGCTGCCTCTGCAGACAAGTTAAGTAACGCGAAACGGTCAGAGTGGCAGCTGAACAAATTGAGAAAGCACCCTCCGGTTAAGGCAGCATCTTCAAGCAATCTTGACCAGCAGCAGAGGGAAGAAACTCTTGCAGATCTTCTCCGGAAAGCAGATCACTTTCCGAACGTAAGCTATTTGTAAATAATACTACTATTAATACTGATACGAATCATTAGCAGTGATACTTTCGAAATACCGCAGCCAAAGATTTATGTTAGTAATCTGTTTTCATCGACTGTGTTATTTTCGAGTACAATAGATCGGTATTGTGGAGACACATCAGTACCTGAGGTATTCAGGATACATGTTGATGTACTTTTACAGTGAATCCAATATCTCAGTATGATAGGAACTTAGTCGGGTAATTAATCTTGAGTTAACAATTATTGGTTTGGTCGTATAGGGGTGAGTTAAACTGGCCCGCATTAGTGTGGCATCATCTCCCAAAACAGTTTGATATCTTACACTTACAATTTTTAAAACTACAGGTGTCAGTGCAGGAGAAAAGGAACAACAGAAGGGAAACTGCTTCAAGGAAAAGAAAAAGGACAACGGACAAGTGAATCTCCTTCAAATTTCTTTAAATTGCTGGTTTTCGTGTTAAGTCATCATTTTCCAAAACTAAAACCTACCAATCCTTCGGAAGTTTTACTTTTATCACATGTAAGACCCTCTAATAACCATCTCTATAGATTGGAGTAAAACGCTTTTCCGAATAACGCGCGAATCATTGAAAGATCACACAGACCTAACTCTTGCTGAGATTGTTTATGTACCAATCGTCTATCACACCCCAGTTTTTCGACTTCATTTGTTGAATTGTTACGGCTCAGTTTTATTTTTGATGGCGTGACAGTGCAAACCAGCAATAGGTTATTCTGTGATTTTTTTCCCAGGCCTTTCCGTTAAAAGTCCTCTTTTAAAAAGTCTAAAAAGGCAATTAGTTCTTTTGTTGTTGTTGTTGTTGTTGTTATTATTAGAAGAGGTGTAATGTGTAAAACAACAGTAACAGTTTTCCAGCACGATGTCTGCTATGTAGATTAAGATTATTAGAATTTTCTTTGATAATGCTTTAGTTTTCCGAAATGTTAAAAGGAAACCGGATGTTATGGCCACATGGCTTCAATTTCTTGAAGACCTCAACAGTTTCAGCGTTTTGGCACAAATGACCGCACAAATGACAAAGCCGCAAAACGTGCAAGGTTCAGTCCAACAGCCAGAAATATGACCTCGCTATCTTGTTGGCGGTTTCCGGTCAAATAAGCGTATGACAAAAGAAGGCTGTTGGTGGAGACCTGGGAGACCTTGCAAAGGAAACACGTTAAACGCTCGTACGCTATTACCAAAAGAGAAATCTGAGAAATATTGCCCCATATAGTTTTAAAAATGTAATATGAAGTTAGCCGGAGTTTCGTAATATAATATATGTAGACCCTTTGAATAAGTGACAGTTTACGAAAGTCACGATTCCGCACTCACGGCTGCACGGGACCACATACCGTGTTAAAATAGTTACAAATTATGTTTGAAATTTATGCTGAGGAAAGAGTTGAATGAATGGTCATTTTCTGTATATACTTGAGCTTCTACTGATAGTTGATTGTTGAATAAAAGACACGCACAGTAGAAGTCCAATGTTGAATTGTTGTCTGCACCCTCCCCCCGCCAGGAATATAATTTGGTCTTCTGAGCATGTGTTCATCGACTTCCATTTCATCAATTCAGCGTTCTCGTAGCCATTTTTTTTGTGCTGAGGCAAAATCCAAAATGATGCCGGTAAATACTCCATGTAGTATACTGAAATATTATAACGTCATTAAGGCAGTCTTGTTGACATAATTATGTATAAACAAATGCAAAAGTTTTGAAAAACGGTCTTGGAAGACCGAAGACAACACCAGTTAGCGAGTGGAGGCCAATATAGCGTGATTGGTTTCACAAGGAGGTGAGTTCGACTTGTGTTCGTATATTCTGGTTCATTCTCAATTTTCTGATTATAAGTTTAATAATCTCTGTTCGTTACGTTGAATATCTTCAGAGATTTTGTGTGCACACGCTAAATGCGCTTTAGAGTCACCATTAGCTAGTCACCACTAGATTTTTGGCGGAAAAAAGAACCCACACTTTGGTGCCAAAAATATTACATTGTGTTTATTGCGTTCATGATTGTGACTGATTTTAAATTACATTTCTATTAAGGACATTAAGTCAAAACGTTTTTGTCGCTTGTAATAGAATGGCAAAGTTTTAGTTATACATGTACTGAAGTTTCGACTGTAAAATGGCTGATATCCGATGCACCTTGAATGGCATAACAGGGTCAATGAGAAAGTCTAGGTCAAGGGAAAACACGTCTGCCAAACTGCATCGGTCAAATATTAACGTTTTATGTTGACTACTACCCTGGGTTGCAGAGGATATTTTTTTCTGATCGATATTTCGCGGCTAAGCCGCGTTAACGAGTGTTAACGCGGCTTCGCCGCGAAATATCCATCAGAAAAAAATATCCTCTGGAACCCAGGGTACTTGGCTACTTGAATCGTGTCGCTTTGTCAGCTTCTGACTATTTTTTTTTTGTCAGACAGCTTTGAGAAGCAGGGAATTTGCGCTGTTCAATTAATTCTTATTCGAAATTTTAAAATACATTGTATGATAAGTTTAAGCTAAATTTTGCTACTTAAATTTCATGCTTGCTCGTTGTTCATTTATTGTTTTAAACAAAGTTTTCGTGCAAACATGATTTAATACTCTTTCCGAATTTTCGTTAGCGTGGCAAATTGCGCTTGATTCTCGAAAGAAATACGATAGTGTAGGCGTTTTTGCTGCTCAACGTTCTTGCCTGCTCGTTGTTCATTTCAGTTGTTGCTGTCTGTATTTAAAACTAAGTGTTCACGTTAACATCATTGAGCTTACTCTTTCAGTAATTTCTTTCCCATGGCCCAGAGCAGAAACAACAACTTTTCAGGAAGACAATAGTTAGGCGGTTTCTAAATGCATGTTCTCGCCATTTATTTTAAAAGTTATCGTCCTTTAAGTCACAGCGGAGTGCAGGACATTCATGCGATCAAAGTTTTGTTCTAACGAGCTGGCATATGGCAATAAAGAAGCAACACTAGATCATTGCGTGCTGGAATGCAGTGGAATGTCAACGGTTGTCATTTGATCAGTGCCACATTTCCGGTGGTCTTGATCGATTTGAAGGGTTTCATTTATGTTCACAAACTATACACTTTTCTAGAACTTGATTTGCGTTGAAATTTCTTCTGTGAACTCAATCTAATTTTCATAGTACAGATTACAATGTACATTTGGCATGATTTTATCTCGTGTAGCCTTAGAGCATAATTCAGGCCAACAGTTTATCTAAGCGTTTCAGGTTTAATCTATGATAGAAATTTCTCTTTTTCATCTGATCTCATAGTAAAAAGATAACAAGTTATAAGAGTAAATTGACTGAAATAAGGTTGAATTGACTTCTTCAGTATTCAACGTATGCCAGACATATGTCATCAAGTCAGTTTTCTCTTTGCTGTAGTGAATAGTTATTTTTGCTCCTAAGCTTCTCATTGGTTGAAATGACTAATATTAGCTGGTGAAACTTGAGGTGTTATTGCCTGTTATCCTGTTATTCAATAACAAGCTTGCCATTGGATATAATGGATTTGTTAGCGGATAACATTAGACTGTCTTTGAAGCAAAGATAAGCTTGACCCTGATTGGCTCTAACGCCTGATAACAGGCAATAACAGCTAACACTAATTAGTCCCAATTATTTTGAATGAGTCCCAATTAAATTGAACAAGTGTTATTTATAGATCAGGAGATGCGCAAAAATGGCAAGATGAAAAGCTGCTAGATCCAGAAGAAGCTTGCAAAACGTGGGATTACCATGAGTTCATCCACCACACGAGGGTCTCAACACCGCCAAGGCTTATTAGGTTAAAAACTTGTAATAAATGTGAGAAACAAATCCTGGTTGTACTTCTGTAATGGAGGTCTTCCAGAATTATTTATCCCTGTAATTTTAAGAGTCCCAAAGAATATACTACAAAAGCAACGCAAATGGAGCAAAGTATACCCAGTACTTTTATAACAAATTAACCACAAGGGGGCTGGGATGGAATAAACAACAGCTGGATGGTTTTGCAAGCATTCAGCATGGACAACATTCTCGTTTTCTATAAAAGCAGAGAACCTAGAAACTTTTATGTTCAAAGGAGGCTTTGAAATTGGGTCAAGGGCCCATGGTCATTCATGATGGTGCGTAACGAATTGACCTTCATTGGTCAAGTTATACTACGTGGAACATGAATTGTAATACCCAAAGTGTTGAGATCAAGGGTTTTAGAACTTGCGCACGAAGGTCACCAGGGAATAGTCAAAATGAAGGAGAGAAGGTCTAAAGTCTGGTGGCCAGGAGTTGATAATGATGCAGAACGGAAGTGCCGGGAATGTTACGGGTGCCAACTGGTTACAAAGGAGACAATCACTCTGCCTGTGAAAATAACCAGGATGCCAGAGAGGCCATGGCAAGATCTAGCACTGGACTTACTTGGGCCTATGCCAACAGGAGAACATCTGCTGGTCCTAGTGGACTACTTCAGCCGATGGGTGGAAGTCTTGGGGATCAGGTCCAATTAAAGTCATCTCAAGGCGTGCAATACAAGCGAAACATTCAGCATGTGAAGCAGTTTGTTACGCCAGCTACAGAGCCAAGGGGACCGAGCGTTGCAGAGCCTGCAGAAGTACCTTGTGAACAAATGTGTGGACAAGAACCCACATCCAGCCCAGAGATGGGAACCAGTGCAGGGTCAGTTGAGGATCAGAGCCCTATCCAGCAACAGCTGTTACCAAGGAGATAAGGGAGAGTCACCCGACCTCCTGAGAGATTCAGTGACTATGTCGCCACCTAATGGCGTTTGTGGTTTCCAAGTGACACTGACTTTGATCGTACTGTACTTACAGTTTTTCTATTTACCTGATCGGACATTGTTGACAATTTTGACATTGCTTATGCTATTTTGTTGAGATTTATGTTAGGTTTTATAAGCGGAGAAAGAGGAAGATGTGGTGTCCTGTGGATATCCGGGACTATGAACAGTGGTCACATGGCCGAACGAGTGGGTGTTCATGTGTGTATGAGCGGGAGTTCGAAGGGTGACTTTGTGTTGCTCGAGTTATTGACCATAGTAAGACTTGTAAGCAAGTCTGTCTTGAGGCAATTTACCGTGGTCAAGATATTGTTGCCGCCTTACCCACTGGATTATTAGGAAAGTCAGTCAAGTTCATCTTCTTCAACAAAATCAACTGTAGACAATGAGCAGTGCAATCCTGGGCACAATCTCATCCTGTAGTAATTGATGTTTCTCCTTTGAATACGCTCGATCAAATTGATGCAAGGAACATAAGAATGTCTCTACCAAATGTATAGCTTTCTCCATGTAAAGCTATGGCAGTCTCTGAACTAAAGCTGGACGAAGATAAATATGATAAGATATTTGTGATGAGAAGCAACACAATGCCGTGCTTGCAAAAAGTTCTAATCAAATTGCAGGGCCCGGCGTCACATTAGACAGGTGTCAAACTCTGCAAAGCGCTGTGCAGTTAACAGCGGAAACCATTCAGACCTATGACCTCTAAAAAGTTTGCTGTAACACAGTCAAACGATTCCACTCTACTTATAATTTCCATTTCTCTTAATAACACAGCATAAAGTGCCCGTCAGAAATATGTGTGAGCTCGAGGCTGAGCCAATGGTGCAGTAACAAGTCTTTTCCCCCTTTTGCTACTTGAAAACTTAAAATGATGTCAACAAGGCTTCATCAACAAAAACATATTATAAACACCTTTTACTTTTGGTAGCAAGAGCTTGAAGTTTAATGAAGTTTAATGAAAAAATCAAAAGACTATTATTATTCACAGTCTGTCTCTGCCCACAAATAGCAGAGGCTAATTGCGGTGGGCGGAGCTACACACAGTCCATGGTTAAACTAGTAATTATCAATTTACAACAATACAACGATATTAGATTAAATACAACAATATTAAATACAAGGGAAAAAAAGAAAAACAAGATGACATGAAAACGAAAACAGGAGGATATGAAGTTTAAGAAGGCCTAACAAAAACTATGCATTTTATACATATATTTGGTAAAATTTGCAATTTTATACAGAAGAATAGGTGTTTCAACATAATTGTCTTCAGCCTCCATGATTAAGAATAGCAAATCATGTACATGCTTTTTAAAGGCACTTTTAGGGAGTTGTCAAAACTTGTGGGAATTCCAGAGTTTAGCTCCAAATCTGGCAAAAGACCTTTGATTTAGGCTCAGACTCTAGGATTTAATATAAAAGTTGCCTGAAGAGAAGCTCCTGGTCTTGTGCGTATGTATTTTATTAACTTTAGTAAAGAGATCACTGATAATAGACGGAACAGACAAATGTGAGATGTCATACATTAAAGAAGAAACAGTTTCAACATAGAGCATATTTATGGGGAGAATATTTGAGGTGATAAACAAAGACACAGCATGTGCTCTGGGCTCAGAAAATTACATTAACCGGAGGACACGTTTTTGCAGTATAAGGAGTTTTTGTAGATGGGTTTTAGCAGCTTGACCCCAAGCAGCTAAATCATAAGACATGTAAGGAAATATCAAGGAATGATAGATATTTAAAAGAGTACATAGAGGAACAAAGTGCCTAAGGCGAGCAATGACTCCAATAATTTTACTTATTTTTAATGCAATGTATTCAATATGAAATTTCCAGCTCAAATTACTATCCAGTCAAATTCCAAGATATTTTACATGTTCCTTGCATTCAAGAGAAGTGAAAGTATGGGTGCTGTTATCAAACATTTTGATATTTACCGAATAACCCAGCTTACACTGATAAGGACGGAAAATGACATAATTTGACTTTTTAGAATTGAGGGTTAGTTTATTTGCATTTAACCATTCAGAGACTTTAAGCAGTTCGTTATTGACAGTTTCCTCAAGAGATTTCAAGTTTTTCGTCTGCATACAGCAAATTAGTGTCATCAGCAAAGAGACAGAATGATAATTTATTGGAAGAATTATGAATATCAGTGATGCAGATCAAGAATAACAACGGACCTAACACGGAGCCTTGAGAAACACCACATGAGATCTGACTTTTGGGAGATTAATAAGTATTGACTTCATGCAGTTACTTGTGATCGGCCTAGGAGGTATGAAGAAAACCAGTCATTAATGATGCCCCTAATGCCTTTTTGGAGGGAAGATGACAGGATGAACAATTGTTAAACTGACTATGGTCTAAAATAATATTTTGACCAAAGTATGGTAGTTCGTGAAATAAAGAACGTCTTTGTAAATTCAATTGACTATTCATATCTGCGGTATGACTATACAAAAAAGAAGAAAAGAGAACAATACTTATCAGTGTTGGGAAATCAAGTTTCCCCAGCTAAGAGCTTTTCTCAAAACTGGATAGAAACCTGGATTGTGAATCTTGGTGAGAGGCATTATTGAATGCTTATAAGCCATTGCTAACTAATATTATTTTAAATTTGCCCAAAGTGAGGAAAAACTAAATTGTTCTTAGGCCATTTTCAATATATAAAAATTCTAACAGTTATGAGGCTTAGGGGAATAAAACAACAGAAATTAATTATTCATCCCTCAACCTTGATGTGATTTCTTTATTGTATTCCTGCAAGCCTCGAAGTTAGAATTGTAATACATCAAAAATGACCTATTAGTACATGTGGGTGTTGTCATTATCACAGTTAACAAAATTAAGTGTAAAATTATTAGCAGTGTATAGTGTATGGTGTATAGAAGGTAATCAGTAAATAAACGTGATCATACAATCAAAAGCAGTTTTTTGAATATTAATGAACTGATGAAACAAGATTTATGATAAATAACACAACGAGAATGGTACAGATCATAGCAACAATTCTGGGGTTGATTGAGAGTACCTGTATTATGGCAGAAGTAAAGGCAATGTTTGCAACAGCCAGTGCTACAGAGAGGAGTCAGTGAGAGAGTAAAGGCAAGCACTCTGGACTATGATTACAAGTACCTTTTTTAACTAAAATAGTGATAACAGTTACACCAGTGAGTAATAGTAACAAGAGTCTTGAGGCTGTGAGGTACAAAGCAGCAATCTACTCGTTATTAGACCCACCATTTGTCCTCACCAAATCCCTCAATATGTTGTTTTGCTGTACTCAACCATTTTGATTGCTTCTCTTAATTCTCAAATTGCAACATTTCAGGGGCATGCTTAATTGATTCTGTAAACCCAAGTAACCAGCCACACCCACTTCAAAACAGAGACAATGATATGATTCTCAGGAAATCCGATTTTGCTGGACCTGTGGGCCCCCTTTAATTTGGCACAGGCCTTATTGACCTGGTTGAATCTAACACCTGCCTAGGAGTTAAAATTGACAGCAGACTTTCATGGTCAGTACGTATTGACTCCGTAAAGAAGCACTTTACTCAAAAATTTGGAGCACTGAATAGAATTAGAATTCTTCCTAAAAAGTCTCTTGAGGAAATTGATATACTTCAAAAGCGTCACAAATGGAATTTCAGTATGGGGAAATTGTCATCCCTCTGCGCTTAACTCCCTCAACTTCATCCATGCAAGGGTAGCTCGTATTATAAACAACCTTCAATCATTATTAGTAGACAACACATGCCTCGCTACATTCAACTGGCTACCCGTTTCTTACTTTGATAAAAGATCTGTCCTGATGTTTATGCACAAAGTATTTTATGAATCTTCAAGTCATTGTATCTGTGAACTGTTTTCAAAAAGAATAATCTCTAGGTCGTCACACATACAAACCAATTCAACATCATCAGGTTTTTGAGTCAGATACTGGAAGGAACACCTTACAATATAGAGGTCCTGTAATTTTGAACTTTTTAAATAGACTTCTTACAGTACCAGAAAATATTTGTTCATTTAAGTAGATTTTACTAAAACAGGCCATAGACAATGTTGAGTTTACTTTTAACAATGAAGCTTCTTTAATCACTATGATAAAGGATGATTCATCTAAGTATTTTAATATGTTTTTTAAACTAGGTCTGAGCATATTTCAATAGCCTGTAGTATTTTAATTATAAATCTTATTATCACATAATCCATTTGTAATTATCCTGTATGCATTTTATCCTACTTCTTCTTGTTTGTATTTTTAGGTTATATGATATTTATTGTAGTACATGTAGGTCCACATCAGCCATTACTTACTTTCCCACTTTCCCACTTACTCAACCCTTACCCACTTACTTTCAGAAAACTCAGGCGATGACAATAGTGAATGCTGCCGAAGGGCAGTGGTCACAAAAATAAACCAAAGAAAATCTTAGCACTTATGCATTGAGTGCCTACTCTGTAATATTTGATTATGGAGAAAAACACATTGCCAAACCTGTCTTTTGTGTGTTGATTGGAGGAACATTCTTTTCTAGCCAGGAGAGTAGACTTTCAATGGCAGTAATCTGGTGTGTTTCAGATGCTCTGTACTGCTTTCCCCAGGTTGACACCTTGTTTTAAAAATAGATTATTATATAATTATTTATTGTTAATGATCATTAAAGATACTCTCTTTGAGATGCTTTTTATCCTCATTACGTAATGAAGTATTGACAGTGTACTAGGAAATACAAAATGGAGATTGTTCTTAAAAGATTGTGGAAATGGCTAATACATGAAAGATTTAGTTAGTGCAGTCCGCAAAAGAATTTCTAACAACTCTACAAATGTAATTGAAAGTGCCAGAAAACTCAATAACCCAGGCATTTCCTTCAGAGAATTATCCCCAGAGGATATGGGAGACCCTACTCACTGAGCTACAAAG
>OZ026607.1:10750781-10760781 GCA_964020085.1 Micromussa lordhowensis
AACTAGACAGTGTTGGTCTGTATTTTGTTAAAAACAATGGTATGTGCTTGTCATAAATTAGCATGGATTAATGAAGTTTGGATGCTAAATTTAGGTCTGAGAAACTGAAGGTCTAACAAGGTCAAACAAGAAACAACAGCACCACAAATTACTTTAAATTGCTCTTCGAAAGACAAGGTGTGCTAGACATGCATGCATGGTCATGGCTGAGAAACCATTTCTAGTTTGAAACCCTTTTGAAAGGAATTTCGTTGAAAAATGGTGGAAAAAGAACTTCAGAATATCTAGATGTTATTTTATCTAGATGTACAAGTCTTTTCAAGACTTTCTGACCCGAAACTTCAAGTCATCTCTGCCTCTGAACAAGATCAAACTGACATCAAACCAGCCTGCCTTCCTATCTGGGACTGCCAAAACCCTCAAATTTCAGAACCCTGAGCAAATTACGAAGGATAATCTGAAACTTCGACCGATTGTCAGCACTTGCGGAACCTTTTATTACGAAACCGCTAAGATCCTAGCCTCTTATTTACTTCCTCTCAATGAGAACGAATACAGCATCAAAACTACCACTGATTTCGCTGAGCGTCTAAGTAACAGAACTGTTGATGATGATGAAGTATTGGTCTCATATGATGTGTCCTTTCTCTTTACTGAAGTTCCGCTCGATCAAACCATTGACCACATCATTCATGAAATCTACACCAACAACAAGTTACCACAACTCAGCTCAAAGTTAATCTTAAGACGCCTTCTCTGTAATGTCACCAAGAACACAGTTTTCAGTTTTAATGACAAGCTATATAAACAAATTGATGGATGCGGCATGGGCAACCCACTATCTCCAGTCCTTGCAAACATTTTCAAGGCTAAATTAAAAGCTGATGTAGTCCGACCTTTCAACCCGCCATTCTATGACCGGTATGTTGATGATTGTTTCTCTAAGAAGAAAAAGGCCGAGTCTGATGCTTTATTTGAACGGTTAAATCGCTACCATCCTAACATTGTTTTCAGCGTCGAGGAAAACCCCGACCACTTCCTCGATACTGCCTTTAGTTATACCAACAAGTTCAATTGCAGCGTCTTCAAGAAACCGGGGAAACTTCCAACACATTGGAAATCTGAGGTCCCTACCAAGTGGAAAAGGAATTGCATCACTGGCGCACTCCATAGAGCCAAACGCATCTCTACCGATTTTGACAAGGACATAAAAATCCTAGAAACTTCTTTCACTAATGCAGGTTATCCAAAACGTTTTATTTCGCATACAATCAACAACTTTCTAAACGACTCGTCACAAGATGACAACTTAATTCCGAATTTTCTCTTCGAAGAACGCAAGAAAGTTTTCATCAACCTTCCTTTTTGCGGTAAAAACGAAAAACTCAATAACATGTTTATTGAAAAACTAAACAAGTTCACTAATTTCAATTTCATCTTTGTAGTCCTGTGGCAAACAAGGCAAATCAAAAGCCCCTTTAATAACAAAGACAAAAACACTCACAGATCTAAAGTTGTTGACAAAGGTGATTGCTCTTGTGACGTTGACTACATTGGCGAGACTGTGAGAAACTTAGCAGTACGAATTGTGGAGCATTCTAATCCTGCTCACACCTCTGAACCTGCAAAACACCTGCGGGAAAACCCATCACATTCTTTCACTTGGTGTGTTCTCTCCTCAGCACAAACATTCCACAAGCGTAGGATCGTCGAGGGGCTAATGATCCAACAATTCCGCCCCAGTTTGAACAAACAAGTTATTTCTTATGTCTCCAAACTTTTCCCATTGGGAATTACATAAGATATATATGTATGTGTGGACGGTCATCTCTTTTTTAACCCTGATGATGGCAAACAGCCGAAAGTGTTTGGTTTAAATATTTTAAATTTTTTAACTTTCTAGCCTTGTATTTGGAATATATCTAGATGTACGTTTGAATATATTGTCTGAATGGCTGGTCTAGATTTTGCTTACTTTTTTGAAAACAAACCTTGTCGAAAACGTGACCAAATGAGATTGACACAATCTTACCACCACCGGGTGCGAGGAGATACTATGCGACCGCAAGTGGATATAATTATCTGTTAACTCAACCTTTTTTACCAACCTAAACCATGCTTAATCACAGGTCAGGGTAAATCAAACTTTTACTTTGGTGAACTTTCTATTGTCTCGGGCAATAACATAATCGTTTACATTCATGTAAAATATATGTACTGTTATTTACCTGCATGTGTTCCTGGGTCTTTTTGAGCATTTAGAAGGAATTTGGCTAAAAGCAAAGGCAGTTTACATTTCAAATGTCATCTTGTCTGCCACTTTGTAAATGCAATGATTTGATGCTGATTTATCTTCTATACTTGGTAATGATTCTCACAGTGTAATGTCTGCAACATTGGTTGTAACATTCATGGCGTTAAAGTTCAAGTACCCTTGTAAAATTGCGAATGCCAGTTCAAATGTTTTCAACCCTTTTAGTTCACACAACCACTTAACTGCATATAATTATTTGGAACAGTTCATACAAAAAGCAATCATGATGCTTCACAGGAATTAGAATTAATGCTAATCCCCTAGATAACATGGTTGTTTTGTATGTTACTTCCACAACAATGTTTTTTCACTCTATTTCTTAAGTAGAAATTGGTCAAGTGGAAAAATTATATAGCCCTGTTAACATGTCAGTAGGTACACTGTACAAACATGCTCGTAAATGGAAAACTGGACAACTCCTTTTTAAACCTTTGTCTGTGCTTAATTAGTAGGCTTGACAAAACTGTTCTGGATCAATGTTTTAAAACCGGTCAGTGTAAAATGCAGACTGCAGACTGCAGACCGGGGGTAAAATGCAGATTGAGGGTAAAATGCAGACTGCAGACTGCAGACCAGGGGTAAAATGCAGACTGAGGATAAAATAAAATAACAATGATAAAACACGAGTCACGGATAAAATAAAGAGTGTTCGTACCCGTAACACAAACTACGCTCGATACCTACAAGTTTAGCTTGCCCTGTTGTTGTTCTCTTGTGTTTCCTTGCCTTGTGTTCCGAACAATTCCAGGGCCATTTGAAGCAACTAAGACACGCGGTGGTTTGAACGTTTAATATTAGGCTTCGTCGATGAAAACAGGAGTCGGTACGGTCGGTCCCAGACCCAATCGCGTAAACAAAATTCAAAATGGCTGACATGTAAACAAAGGTAAGATGCATAGAATTACGATTAGTTCGGGCCCTTGTGGGGAACTTGGGAGTTCATGAACTCGAGGTTGATAATGTAATGTTTGGCTAAGGCTAGGAAACGCCTTTTCGTTTGAGTTTTCGGGATTTTGGTAAAAAAAAATTACGGGTACGCATACGAACAAAGTCTCTCTTTGATCTGGATTTGATCCTCGTGTTTTTTGTTATTAATATTTTATATATTTTATTTTATCCTCAGTCTGCATTTTACCCCTGGTCTGCAGTCTGCATTTTACCCTCAGTCTGCATTTTACCCCCGGTCTGCAGTCTGCAGTCTGCAGTCTGCAGTCTGCGTTTTACACTGACCGGTTTTAAAACGAATTTTTTTTTAACAAACAAAGTTATAATTATTACTAGTAATAGTTCTCACTACATCTGCCCCCGCCTTGGATATCACGTTTATTATGTAATGAACTGTATAACTTTTATTGCAAAAGCTCCCCAGAATCGTTGAAATAACAGGCTGATCTGACCTTTTACTCTCGTTGTAATCCTTCAAATCACGCAATATGAACAAAAATCTCTGTTATTTCAAGTAAGTGATGATAGATTTAAAACGTTATTCGTGCTTTTCGTGCTCCTGTCAGAGCGAACCAACGCGACTACACTCGTGCACGTGGCTGCAAGAATTACCAAATAATCATTGAAACGACACCGTTTATAAATCCTTTACTAACTTCTGATCACTTTCGATACATTTTGTTGTTGTTTCTTTGTGTGGGTTTTGAGTTTTGATTTGTGATCCTGATCTGTTTACTTTATACGTGTGGTGTTTGGATTGAGTCTGTCGACCCCGTTGCCGGTTTGTGTCTAACAAATCAATCGCGTACGCGATACCTCTCCTCGTCCTCATGGCTGCAAGAATTACCCAGAGTTGCCTTGCGAGCTTACTGAAAAATTAACCGGGACCGCCGTGCGCGCCTAGTTTCTTCAAATCGGGCTCGATTCGCATACTACCGATACTACACCAATATTTCACATTCTTTATACGCGGGGGGTCCTATTAATGCCTCCTCACCCTGCGGGGGCAATAATTTTGTGATTGTCTTAAAATTTTACTAAATTCAACACATGGAAACGTATTTTATTTTTTATATGGATCATGCAAGAAAGGCTTGCGTTTCACCTTGTCCAAATTTGGTAACTGAGTCAAAAGTATGCAAAATCAAGTGATTTCTGAAAAAAAGACTCACGTTTGGAGTGTTGTTTCGTGAAGAAACTCTTTACGTGCAATTTTCCATACTGCTCTGAATCAGTGCGCAAATTAAAATACGCTTTAACAGAAGTCTAGCTTCCTTGTGTGATCTATATGAAAATAACTTTCCATGTGTGGAATTTATAAGGTTTAAGAAAATCAAAAAATTATTTGCATTGCTTTGCTTGTTTTAATTTTTTGTCGCAAAATGTCAATCCACAACAGTTTTGTCCAGCATGCTAAAGTTTCAAAACTGAGTCTAAATGTAGCATCTGCGATGGTGGAATTGCCCTTACATGGGTTAAATAAAGTTACTTTGGAATTGAGATTGAATTGTTCTATCCTTAAATCGTAAGTCAAGCAAGCACTTTGCTTATCAGTATACTAAATACAGTATAATACAAGGACTTTAAATGCTTATAACCACTTGCCCTCAGAACAACACGCAGTCCATTGTTTACTTTCTGTGATGTTTTAGTTAAAAAAAGGACCACTCAAAGAAAAACCCAAGCTGATTTTGATGCATGCTTTATTTAAGCAATAGACCACTCTTTCTATGGGTTTACCAGCCCAATAAACCACGCAGGATGTTGGGAGAACACGAGAAACCCTTGTAAATCACGAACCGTTAGGCGAGTGATTTACAAGCTTTTCGAGTCTTCTCCCAACATCCTAAGTGGTTTGTTGCACTGGTAAACGCATAGAAGTGGTCTATTGCTTTTATGAAATAACTATGGAAGACGTTTGTCAAAGAGAGGAAAATTTATTGTTCTTTTGTGATCAAGTTGCTTATTCTCATCAAAATCACGAGATTGACCCAACAAACCGATCTCAGTGACTCTAGACATCTACACTGGATGCTCCATCTATGAGCCACGTGACATTTAAAACAAGGGAACAAGACATTGGCCATGCCTTAGAAAAAGTAGCCCGAAATAGTTGCAGTAAGTTCACAGAAGCAGAAAAGGAAAATGTCTTGAAAGGTAATTGAAAGAGTAGCTGTTATTGATCAATAATAAATATTGATCAGCAAACAACTGATGATAAATCCTGTAACTATGACAAATAACTGTTCATGTCCTCTTGCTTACATCTCCAATTAATTTTGTTCAAGTTAGGAGAAGAAAAACATATAACCAAGCATTAATGTAAAATTATTAAATTACATTGTTTTGAAACATTTCCATACAATGGTACAGCAATACAGTGTAATTATCAACTGAGTTACAAACAAGTGAAACTATCTTCACAAACTTAAAAATCAACATGGCTTAAAATATGTTGTCTTATTTGTAAAGCCCTACCTTAAATGCTTACACACAAAGTCAAACAAAGTTAAAACTAAGCCCAGCCTTCTTGGGACATCTAATTCTCTAAATTGCTAATATTTTCCTTAAAGGTGGAGGAACTGCTGACCAAAATGATCTCATTGGTATAGCTGTATCCTATGATATGGCATGGCAACGGCGCAATGGCGGACACAGTTCCAGCACAGGACATGGAGCAGTTATGGGTGCATTTACAGGAAAAATCCTTGATTGTGATACAAGGTGCAAATTATGCCGGGTTTGTGATAGTGCAGCCAAAAAGGGGAAAAATCCTAAAACTCACAATTGCCGTAAAAATCATGTTGCGTTGTCAAAGAGCATGGAGCCTGATGTCACAGTTGACTTATTTCAAAGGGCTGTTCAATCGAAAGTTAAATATAATGTTTACACTGGTGATGATGACACCACAACTCAGTCTCACATACGAGAAAAAGTTTCCTATGAGGTTGAAAAACAGTCTGATGTTATACATACAAAGCGATCTTTACTTTCAAAACTCTACAAACTAAAATCACAACAAAAGTTTCCAGGATGCTCATCCCTCTCAGTAAAAGTGATCTCCTACTTGGCTAAATGCTTTGGATACTGTGTAGCCCAGAATAAGAACAATCCAGAAGCCCTCCAAACAGCAATAAGGAACTTTGTTCCTCATGCATTTGGAAAGCATGAAAATTGCAGTGAAACGTGGTGCCAGTTCAAGAAAGGTCCAACAATTTACAGACATAGTGAACTGCCATTTGGTAAAGATTTGCATGGAGATGACTTAGAAAAGGCCTTGACAAACGTTTTGGAAGATTATTCAACTGACATTGTGGTAAAGAAACTCGCTCCAGCAACAAATTCCCAGCGAAATGAGGTATTCAATAACGTTGTCAGATAAAAAAATCCCAAAATTCGTTTCTACGGTGGGAGTGCAAGCAATGATTTCCGGGTTGCTTGCGGAGTAAGTCAAACTAATGAAGGACATAGTTATATCTGCAAAACTTTGAAAGAGGTAAACATAGAGCCCGGTTCTCACTGTACCACTTTCAGTAAAGCCGTTGATGTTAAATCTTCAAAAGAAAAGATGTGAAAATCTTCCATTTTGTTCAAGAAACGACGATCGCAATTACATTGTGCTAAATTGGGTTCTAATGTGAGGAGTGAGGCAAGAGAAGGGGCCACTTACCAAACGAACGTCGGTCTAAATTTGGATGCAACAAAGGATGACTCCATCACCAAACTACTGAAGTTAGCTGAACAGTTAGAGAAAACTAGGTTTCAGGAGTATGAAAGCATGGTGCCACCATTTAAAACACACCTCAAACAGCCTAAAATATCATACAACGAAGCAATAAGTTATCAATTTGTAGTTTCTGATATTGAGACAACTGGTTTAAGTAAACAAACACAGATTTGCCAACTAGCGGCTATTACTAAAGAGGGTAAAAGTTACAACGAGTATGTGCTACCTACATGTGACATCGACCACCATGCTTCTCGAATCAACAAATTATCTGTCAAAGTGGTAAATGGTCAAAGAACTTTGCTTAAGGCAACGTGCCAGTACATTCGGTTCTTCTCAGTGAATGTCTACAAAATTTCACCACTTTCCTGTTTCATGACAAAACGGATTGTCACACTATTTTGATTGGCCACAATTCATCTGTTTTTGACACCCCTACTCTTCTACGATGCGCTGGACCTGTTGTAAAGGAACTACTGTCTTCAAATAATGTCTTCTTCGCCGATAGCCTTCACCTCGTACGAGCACTCATCAAAGCTGGTAACCCGTCACTAAATCCTGAAGGGAAAGCTTGCAAGACAAATCTTCCCGCTGTTTTCCAAACTGTATTCAGTGAGCAGTTTGCGGCACATGATGCTTTGGAAGATGTTCTTGCACTTCGTCGTGTCCTTTTTCAATCCCCTTTGAAGGTAGCAGTCGCTGACATCGTCACAACAGCAATATCAAATCCACATCCTTCGCTTACGAAGACATGCAGTTTCTCGATGAACGCCTCAAACGCATGCAAACTTTCAAAGACAAGCTGTATTCACAAGGTGATGATGGACTTGTAAAGCAAACAGTTATTCAAAAAATTGCAGAAAGCGGCATATCATATCAGGATCTATCCGATCTATATGCCAAAGCTGGGAAAGAAGCACTGGTTGCAATCCTCAGCAAGGCGCCAACAAATTCGGCATCAAGTCGATCCATGCCACGAGGAACAAAACATCCGGCTACTTTGTCAAAAATAATAGAGTACTTTGATAAAAACTGATGTTTTAAACACATACATGTATTGGTCCCCGAGAAAGGTAAAATCGCCCAATTGTAAGTTGTTTTAGAATCTTGTAGAACAAGAACCGCGGTGCGGTTGTAAACCGCGCTTTAAAAAAAAACACGGTTACTTACACTGTCTGACCCCGAGCAATGCGAAATTCAGCTAAACTCTGGATGATTTCAGACTTAGTAGCCAGCAACTGGTCCCAAATTAGATGCTTTATCCTTGCAAATGTCCTGACGCCCATCCCCGAAGGATTTTGGCCAAAGTTGGACCAAATAAAAATTTTCTCCATTTGGCCGCCATTTTTTGTGTAAACAGTTAATTCGCTAACTTGACAAAACCCTCCTGAGGGGGGATATGACGAAAAGAGCTGAGAAATGGCCTGTAATTGGCTGATGATGACATCATCCGGTGAAGACAATTGGCCGTGGGAGTTTGGGTCTGCTCACCGACAAAAAAAAGCGAAGGCAGAGCAAGAAACCGCGCAGCCGTGGTTTAACAAAACATCACATGTACAAATCACTGCAAACTGCGAAATCAACAAGCCTAATCTTGCGCGTGCAGTTGATGCACATGCGCAAATGCTGATCTTGTCGTGTCGAAATTTTGGAGTTTTTATAACTTTAATCGCTCATATTTCCGCTTTCGCTCGGTGGACTTTTTTCATTTTTTCGGTGATAACCAGGATCAATTGGTTGCATACATAGTCCGATTTTTAAAAAATTCTGTAGGCAGGAAAAAAATAAGAGAACAATAGTCAAAAAGAGGATTTTTTTCTTAATCTACCCTACAGATTTTTTTTAAACTGAAATATTTTGAAGGTCATTTCTGGTGACATATAATATTGCAGTTTGAGAAGATTTCACTGACCAATTTTTTAAAAAAAGACGATTTTAGGGGCTCAACTGAATGTGTCATATGGTTGCTATGGTAACAGGTTTTCTGAAATGAATGTCATGTAATGAATCTATGATGTTTCTTTTATTTCTGTGCCAAATTTCATAGTGATACAATGAACCAAACATAATTTAGAAAAGAATTTGTGAACTTGTCTCAGGAAAATGAAAACTATTTCGAACCACCTTAAGGAATAGAGCATTATTTAGTTGATTTGAGGATGAGGCGCAGTGGAAATTGCCCTTTCCTCTGTAAACTCCATCACCAGGTACAATGTAAGCAATTGTGGCACTTACAGGAGATCCCATGCTGCAGCTGAACATTTGCTGGTAATGCTCTTGTACATAAGTGAAGTGGCTGTTCTTTTGAACAAACTCTAACAAATGCATGATACATTGTAATTGTTACAGAAATGTCTGTACACTCTGAGGGAGTACTATGTCATGTTGCAATTTTCACAAGTGATCTGCTCTACTAGAATTGATGTAAACAGGGAAATGACGTCAAATGATACCATGACCTTATCCTCTGCAATCTGTTGTTCTCTTATTTGCTGGGCAGACACATTGTTCTTTACTGAGTATGTCTCCTTCAGCAGAGGGGATAAGATGGAAGCCAAATGTTTGGATGCATTTTATGTTGGTGTGTTGATACAGCTACATGTAGAAATAGGAGGAAGTGCTGCATCAGTTGCAGGTTTGGTTAAGGTCCATTTCAACTCATGACATTGAATTCCTGCATTTGTCTGTTATCTTGGTGTAGCTACCTTACAGTACCTCCACTGTAAACATTATTTAATTCAGCTCCCTGACATTTTTAGCTTTTTAGTTATTTCTTGGAGCTGGTAACCCTTTTTTTAACTAATTGTATAAAACTTCTAAACAGGTAATAAAGTGTTGTTGTTATGTTGTCATCGTTTACAAATCAGTGAATAATGTGCTATCCTACTGATCTCTGTCCCTGACTGCAATTTTAACATTTTTTAACAACAGTAGGATAGCACATTATTGAATGATGTTTTCATATACAACTGCAATGGTATTAAATTATTGGGACTGCAAATACAACCAGTTTT
>OZ026607.1:10765781-10798281 GCA_964020085.1 Micromussa lordhowensis
AAAAATATTTTGCCACGCCATTCTGTTTTCCAAATTAATTCATCTTGCGGCCGAGAGAAAGTTTCTTGGAGTAAATACATAGCACAGTTTTGATCTGTTAAGTAGGAAAAAAATGCATCTTACGTGGATTTCTCAAACCTCTAACATCTAGGGAAAATAACTTAAGTTCTATGGTGATTTTGGATATTTGATTGTTTTAAAGATATACCAGTAATAGCTTCTTCATGTTCGACTCATATGAAACAGAGTAATAAAAAAGTATAACGATAACTTACGCGTAAACATTATCATGCCACAGAAAAGACGAAACAACATATAATAATAAATACGCTAGTCAGTCTAGTACACTGTTCTGGTGTTTCTTGAGGGGCTGGCCGTTCTTCCCTTAAGTTTTAGCGGTTGACTTTTTAAAGTTCTTTGACATCTTCTAGAGAAAACATTTGTCGAGGGTTTCCCGTCGGTATGGTTTTGATGAAGATTTTACCATCAAGTGTCCACACTTTGTTAATCTTTCCATCGCGCCTTTTTTCTACCGCGAGACCCATCATCTCTTTACGGTACAGGGTTTAATTCCCGTTGATATAGATTACCTTTGGGCGAGCCAATTAGTCTCACTCACCACGGAGATAGAGGAACCAGGAAAGAGACTTTGAACAGATACGGCTTTTAAACTAGTAAAGGCTTTATATATCCTCGATTTGACCCTACGACTGGTTTAACTCCTTTCTTATGTCCAATTCAGTGCAAAATTTCTATGTCATTCTCCTGTATTTCTACACCGATGGCTTGGGCAGAATATGAACTGACAGAAACCTTGATAAGACATAATCTTAGCAGTGTGCTTGTTTCATGTGTGTACAGTATTTTAATTCAAGATCCAAAAACAACTTACAATGTGTTGTCTGGTGTTTTACATTGTTTCTTTTCATAATTTTTAAATTCAATAATACATTGAAGTAGAAATGGTTAGCAAAGTCATGAAAACTGTTTCCTCTCTCAGCGATTTCTGAAAGTTGCCGGTTTGGAATTTGAATTGCCTGGTTAGTGGGTTAAACAGAAGTCACATTTAACTAGAGAATGTTGCTCTGTAAACAAACACTTAGAAGAATTTCAGCTAGTTAATTGGCCTACATGTAGTGAATAAAAGTATATTTATTTTACAAGAATGTAATTGGTTATGTGGTTTGGGTTCCCTGTGGTCTGAGTTCATTGACAGTAACTTTGCAAACCAAAGCAAAATTCAGGAAAGCTTTTCTGGAACACAAATTGAATGGGAGCTTTAAAATTGCTTACAGACCAAAATTTAAGAGTGCATCCACGATAGGACCAGGCAGGGGTGGCACAAGCTATCTCACCGATTTCGATGAAACTTTGCCAGTTTGAAGGGATCGACCTAAAACTACTTCAGTCAAAGTTTAAGGAAATTTGGTCAAAACCGGGGGGAGTTGACCACCACCCCCTGTTTTTTTTTCAAAACGTCCCAGTCAAAAGTCACCTAAAAATGGTCAAAAGTATAATTCGCTACTACTATAAGAATTCAACTAAATATTTTCAAATTCTCTGTGGATGTTGTCCTACCTAAAGACAATCTACTGTTCACGTTTCGTTCTCTTAGGTCAAGTTCTTATTCACACAAGACGTCTAAGCCAAGACCCCCTTCTCACCCAATTGCAAAAACCGTTAAAATACCCAAAGTTTAGGCCCAAATATCTCCAATGCCGGAGCCTGCTTAAAAAAACGGAGCATGCCGTCTAAAAGATGGGACTTTATGCTAACATAATCTGCAAAAAAATATTTGGGCACTCACTGAATTCTTCTTCCACAGGAGGGCTGCAAACACTTCATCTACAATAGGGTACCCGCTTTCGCTTTTTTCCCTTTTTTTCATTTTAACCCGCAAATTCAACAATTATGACACAGCAATAGGCAAGGAATGCCAAAGAATGATTTCATCAGTGACAAATAATTTATTGAATAGAAATATTTCTATCTTTTTGCTTGAAAAAAGTTCTCTCACCACAGGATACCCACGTGAATTTTTTTAGTGTAACGCGCTAATTCGGTTATAATGACAAAGGAGTAAGGTAGGTAAAGTCTGCATACGAGCCAAGTGGCCCATCAGGCCGGAGCTTATCCCGGTTTCTGTAGCATGAAGCGACTAGGAATATTTCTACTCCCCCCTGGATGGGATGCTAGTCCATCGCAGGGTTACCCCCAGCATTAAATTCGCCGGTACCCATTTATACACCTGGGTGGAGAGAGGCACCGTGAGAGTAAAGTGTCTTGCCTAAGAACACAACACAATGTCCCCGGCCAGGGCTCGAACCCAGAGCGCAAAGGAACAGACAGAAAATTCTGAAAAACGGTTACAAACCTTAAACATTGATGAAACAGAACCATTTCGAAGGCCTTTTTACCTAAGTACTATATGAAAATAACAATAGAATTGTATAAGTGAACTACGTGACAGTCACTCTCCGCCAAGACAAACATGCCAGTCACACAACACTATGGTAAATTCTTACATTGTGTGTATTTGAACGTTAGAATGATGATATTCGGCATGAAAATTGCTTTTGCAAGTCTAATAAAAGTATAGTACATTTGCTCAAAACTTGCACGCCTGACTTTGCATCTTAACACAGAAAACGTTATCAAAATACCTCGTTCTACCGAATATAAATTGATTTGCTTGCGACTCAATGTTGGTTACATAATATGTCTAATAAAACGAAGAACGTGAAATTACTTCCTGTCAAGCGGATTTATATCTTTGTATTTCATAGCCTGATTCGATCTTCCAAAATAACTACAAATAAAACAAACTTTTGCCCTAAAAATGCACATTGACGGGAACGAATTACCTTGGTTTTCTTTTTGGTTGTTTCGTTTTTTTTTCCCGGCCAAAAACTGGAGTACGTATAAAGTTCTGGCGATAATAAATGTTGAATTGGGGCTTAGGATATGTAATAGACCTAATAGCCCAGATACGTCAAAAGTTTGTCGAGGTTCACAGGCGTTCTATAAATAGACTGTTGATGGCAAAAAAGTGTGCACGTGCATGGATGGTATTTCAAAGTGTTTGTCGCAGATCGGTTGAAAGCATATCATACGATGCAGAGGTGAAAAAGTCTCTCGTTAGAAACGATGTCCCAGTTCTCTTGCTCTTTTGCTGTGCACTGTACTAGTGCGTGTGATGTATCAACTAGATACCCCGATCGTACGCAGTTTTTTCCCTTGAATTCTTGTGTCAGTGATGTAAAGGCGCACTTAAGAGGATTGCAAACAACACAATCATGTGTAGCCTCTGAGAGAGAGCTGATACTTGCTCGTGTCGGTTTGTTTGACGAGAAGGGTGAGGATATGGTTATTTGCCCAAAGCATCGCGCTTTACTTGGGGTAAAATATTGTCCTTCAAGAAAATGCCAGCATCCGCTGCATGGTTGCCGCAAGGGTAAAGTATCAAGAGGGGTTAATTTGAAGATGTCGAAAGAGATAAAGGAAACATGGGACGTTTTGGTTCCCGTAAGCTCAGGTGAGCGTGATCACTGAATGTAAATATGGTACTTCTGCATGTTTTGGGTTCCGTTTTGATGATTTCATCCAATGTAAGGGAATGTTTTGGGCTTTGGATTCTACGCAGTAAATTCCGAATTCCAGTCATTGTATTCCGGTCTTTGTCGGTGGAACTTTAATCGTTAGTGGGATTTCGGATCCTTGAGCTGTATTCAGGATTCCAAAGCCCAAGAATTTGAATCCCACAAGCAAATTCCCTTGCATGGGATGAATGATTGACTGATTGACTAATGCACTAGTTTAATGAATTGTTTTGTTAAAAGACGCATTATGATTGTGGGAAAGAAGTTTTCTTTTTGGGGGGTGGGGGGAGGGGGGGAGTGGGCGAGGATGGAAGATCTTGTAAGAAATTAGTTAGGAGTTATAGGGTGTGATATTTATTTCGCAAAAGAAAAAAATAAAATGGGGAATTTTGAACTGAATTTTGGTCTACAAGAGTTTTATTCTATTTTGAAATCGCCCAAGTCAATTTGTCCTTCCATTGTTTTCTTGTTTGTATGCTAGCTAGATTACTTTCTAACAGGAGCTCATGGCCATAGGCTTCTCCTTATAATCTATAATTTTTTCCGGGAGGAGCATGGAGCTTGGCAATTCCCTCAAAGCTACAGTGACTATACAGATGTTTTCTTGCTAAACTTCAGGTTCAGGCCTTCTAATATAAAGCACGGTGTCAATGAAGAATGAGTGTTCTAGAACGGGGTGTAAAAATGAGCGCCTAATTAGTCCAATGAAACAAAAATTGTCAGATACTTGGTTAAAATCCGCACTGGAATTGCCGCTAGTTATAAGTTTGGCGATGGCCTAGGCCGGTTTACGACATTACACGGACTTCCAGCATTTTCTAGGACACAAAACACTAATACCTACAACGGGGTCAAATTTACAACCCCAATCTCGAAAAAAGAGGTTTCGGTTTTAAGTAAAATATGTTTTTTTTCTTAAAGGCGAGGCCCTCTTTTGACTTGGAATGGCGGCAAAAACGCATTTAGAATCTATGAAATACTAAAGTGCCTAAATAGATGCAGGCAAGCCGTTTATTGCACGGTATAGGTTCCAGTCTATCCAGTCTGTTGTAAAACAAAACTAACAAACCATAACAGTTCTAAAACTCATTTTAGTTTTATTCTTGTACGCAGGGATTTGTAGACAATGCCGTAGTGACCATCTCAAAACTGTAGGTTCTACAGAGCTGGCGTCAACGTCTCACCCAGAGCCCCAGGGTCACGAACTTTCATGTTCCGCAGAGTCTGCAGAGGAAATAGTGGCACCATCACAGTTACCACCTACTACAGAAGAGTTGGAACATTTGTCTGCTGCCCCTGTCCTTCACGTACGATTCCAAGATCTCATTAATGAGGTGAGTAAATCTTCGGTAGAGTGTAAATAAGTTTAGTGATTTGCGACACGTACTTTATAGTTGTTCTCAGAATCTACCGATCTTTCGAACAATGCAGGGACGTCGTTGTTGCTTGATGTATTGGGAAAAATGTTCAGGCTCTCGCAACTATTTGTACAGACTTTGAATAAGCTCGCGGGATTCCATACTGAGTCGCTATAATTATGATTTCGTCATAAAATTTTTCTTCTCTCTAAGACTGGCTATCTTGTTGATCACTCTTGATTATCGAACTTCACTTTAAGCGTATCGCGCGAAATTTGATAAAATATAATCATCAATAACTCTTAACAATTACCATTCAAAGTTTACTCTACTTCTGTTATTAATTGTAGGGTTTTTACAGCCGGTTTGAGTAGATTTGTAGAGCTTTCATAAACAAAGCACACATGCACAATGACTATACCGGAATAATATCAAAATGATGGAACAATTAGATATGTCCTGTATAGGTCTTTTTCTCTTTCAGAATAGCGATTGCAACTGTGACCCCAGTGACCACCATTCAGAAGTTTTGTCGCGGACGTCGTCCCAGGAGTCTCTTTGTACAGCAGAGACGTCAGCGGAATGGCAGCCTACTCCTCAAATACAGCACCGCCTTTACTACCTTAATAATTTCCTTAGAATGGCTACTGAAGGTAGAGTCAGCCCGGTAAGGTCACAATGTCAATCTGACGTTCGTACCATGTCATCCAGAACTCAGCGCTACTACCGGAAAAAAGCGGGACAGGCTATTGAAGCCGTGCTTGGATCCATTGCCCCTGGCAACGCCTCCTGGCTCAACCAGCAAGTCATGCAACGGCGCACTCGTTTACAAGCGGCCGAGGGTATTGTCGAAGATACGCTGGTTGCCAGGCTTGTGATTTTGTACGAGGAGGCCGCCAATTGGTACACGAGACAGCAGATCCTGTCGCTTTTCGTGACCGACTACTCTAAGACCGAGCTACTGGCTTTACTTCCGGGTCTCTCAAAATGGAGAATCGACGAGGCAAGAAAGCACGCTTTTCAAGCTAAGCCAGCTGGGCAACCCATTGACCCACCAAAGATCACCAGATGCCGTTTGGATGCAGTCAAAGTGGACCACTTTCTTGACTTCTTGTCGAGTCCATCATTTCTTCAAGATGTGGCGTACGGCACCAGAACTCTTAAACTTGAGAGTGGCCAGAGCTTAGAAATCCCAAACTTGGTGCGCACAGTTATATCTTCCCATCTAGTGCGCATGTACTTGAACTTCTGTGTAGAGTCCAATTTTGAGCCTCTCGGACGCTCCACGCTCTTCAATATAATCAAGGTATGGATTACAAAATGTTTGTAGGCGACAAATTTTGATCAGGGTTAAAGTAGTGGTGTAGTAGTAGAGGTTGCATTTAGAAATAATATTTAATAATAATACAATTTGAAACCAAAACATTTTTGTTTCCCTTCAGGTTTGTGGGGCTTCGCTAAAGAAATCATTAGCCGGTCTTGATAGCACTCAGACAGATGGGGTGCAGGCGTTCGCTATTCTTGAAGATATCACTCATCAACTCAAACAAGCCGGTAAGATACAAACCCCTTCCATTATTGCTGTAGGTACACGAGTTGTCACAATTTTGAATAAGCTAGCAGAGTATCAATATTTGTTACATCGTATATTTTTCTATCGTAGGACTGGATAACACAATAGCCGATAGCATTCTAATGCGACTCAAAGCTGGTCGACATTATCTGAAGACGGATTTCAAGATCCACACAGCCAGCGAATCCCCGTGCGCAGATCACTGCAGAGTGTTGGCCCTCAGTAAGACAGACACAGAGTTTAAGGGTCAGTGCCAGCATCAGCATAACATCACCTGTGACCGGTGCGAGGACCTAAAGAATGCCTTTTCAGATCTGCAACTAGCAGTGGATTCAAGTGAAGTACACCTTAGGTAAGAGCATATTTCTGACAGAAAAGCAGAGTTAAGCATTTATGCTCAACTAACAACGTCGTCCCCAGGGCGCTTTTCTATGATTTTGAAAACTTTATAGGGTTTTGGGTGGTTCCTAACCCAATAAAAATATATTTTAAATGAAGCGCAGTTTAGGGAAAAAAAGTGAAGCCAGTGAGGAATCCTTACCCTTTGATAAAACGGCTCCAAAGTAAAAATTCTGATGTTATGGAACCATGATGTTGACAAGCGCTACTCTTTCCTCTTTCTTTTTTTTTAGTCCTGATAAAAGAGAGGAGTTACAGCATGATTTAAACTGCGCTGCGTCGAGTATAGAAGAGTGGAAGTCGCACGTGCTTCGTTCAGTTCACCAGGACGCGGCCAAGAGTGAAATAGTTGATAACCTGAAACCATCGCAAGTGCTGCTTATAATGGACTGGGCGATGAAGTTCGTTCCAACCAGCTTTCGCGAAACGCAACGCGACTGGTTTGGAAAGAAGGGGAAGTCCTGGAATTTATCGGTGGCCATCACTAAAGCAGAAGAGGGAACAATTGAGGTAGGAGTCATGTGCCTGTTCATTTCTCTCTTTATCGCTCGCTGGCCACGATAAACTACAATGAGCGACGAAAGTAGTTGAGACACTTTTAACAAATGATGCTAGTCGTCACGCATTTGTGCTATTTTGTTTGCATCTAGCCTTAATTCTCTGATACCCCCGGCCCCCCAATTCAATGTTGTGAAGGTGCTGAGGTCTGTGCAGTCGACGAAATAGAACAATCAACATTGCTTTTTTCGGGGGGGGGGGGAAAGGGGGCAAAATATGACCAAGACGCTCCAAAATCGAATTCTACTACCATGTGTCTCAACACTTTTCTCACCCATTGTAGTTTCTCGTGAACGCGCTCTTTATCGCTCTAACCGATTACAAATTTAGATAACTGATAAGAATGCCAGGAATGACGCGACAGCTTAAATTCCTTTCAGTGGTAAGTTCAAATTTTATTTATTTTCACTTACGCTAAAATAAAACTTGGCTACGCATAAAAGCGCGGGCAAATGCTTATGGGACGGAATATATCTTTAACCCAAATAAACGGCCGTAAAAGTTCTCGAAAAAGAAATACGAATTTCCCAGATATTATTTCTATTTGGAGCGCGGGTTACTCCATTAGCAATTTACTATGACCAGGTCCCCTGGTGCATTATTTATGCTAAAAATTGCTTTACTATTATGATTTTCAGACACGTACATTTATCCACTTATTTGATGAATGCAATCAAAACTGGTTCAGCGTTGCTTCCATCATCGAAGATTCACTAACCACCATAAAGCGACAGGAATCTAGACTGAATGAAGCCTTCTTGAGATCTGACAACGCAGGCTGTTATCATTGCGCATTTCTTCTTCTCAGTCTTCCAAGCCTTGGACAGCGTGTTGGTGTCTGCATAGCTCGTTATGACTTTAGTGAGGCCCAAGCTGGAAAAGACATTTGTGACTGCCGAGCCGCCGCCCTGAAGAGCCACATTAGGCGCTACATCAATGAGGGCAATGATGTCAAGACAGCCAATGATATGAAAGCTGCTATCGACTCGCATGGAGGCATCAAAGGTTGCTACTCAGCGGTGTGTAAGGTTGACGAAAAGTCCCAAAACATGACCAAGCACTCCTTGAGTGGCATACAGTCTTTAAACAACTTCTTGTTCACTAAAACCGGAGCGATCATCGCTTGGCGGGCCTACAATGTTGGACCCGGAAAGGTCTTTTCAGCGGCATTACTGACGCGTCTTGGTACCCCTCAAGGCCCGACGAACTTACAAGTTCATCAGGCGTTCAGCAGTCCTGACATTGCTGACTGGTGTCTTCCGTGCTCCTTCCATCACGCGGGAACAGCAGACTGCAGCAACTCCAATGGTACCTATAACCGCAGAAGGGATTCAGCTTGAAGAAGAAGAGAATGTGATCTTTGGCTGTCCAGAGGAGGGTTGTATAAAGGTTTACCAAAGTCACAGCAGCCTTCAGCGACACCTTGATGTCGGCAAACACCTGTTGGCGTTAGAAAGAGAGTACACGTATGACGTGATAAAGAAAAAGTGGGCAGAGACATGCAAGTCAATATCTGGTAGCTACATGGAAGCAGCTCACCTGTCCACATCTGGATCTGCTTCAGTTTCCCTTTGCCAGTCGCAAGACACACCGGCAACAGCTGACATGGGCTGGGCACTAAAAAAGACCAAGAAGTCTGTGCATTTCACCACCAAAGTACGCCAATTTTTGCGTGAAGTCTTCCTTCAAGGAGAGGAAACTGGGAATAAAGCAACGGCTGAGGATGTAGCAGCTCGAATGAGGTCCATGCGAACTGCTGAGGGAACGAAGGTGTTCACCAAAGACGAGTGGCTGACATTTACCCAGATTTCCAGGTATTTCAGTAGATTGGCCGCATTATACAGGAGTGGGGCTCTTTATAGAACAGAAGAGGCGAGGCCAACACCAACAGAATCGGTACCCGAGGGAGGAGAAAATGAAGATGAGGAGGAAGATCCATACGTGGCTGAAGCTCCCATCATTAGAACACGGCTTCAAATCAGGAGGGATCTAGAACTGTAACTTACTTTCAATCAGAGTGTTTATCCATTTGAATACAGACAATTTAAGGATTTTCATAGTGTTCTGTGACTGGCATGTCTGACTTGAAGAAGAGTAAGTCCTGCCACGTAGTTCACGTATATAATATTAGAAGCCTTAATTAAGCTGCCTATTGCTATTTTGATTGCTTAGGGAAAAATTCCTTTGAGATGGTTCTATTTCATTAACGTTTATGATTGTTCGGCATTTTCTGTCTGTTTCTATGTCATTATTACCATATTAGCGCGTTATAATGAAATAAGTAGCGTGGGTACGCTGTGGTAGACAATTTTTTTTCAAGCAATTACATCGCAATTTTCTATTTCACTTAAGTGTATGGTGCCTAACTATTTTGTGACATTTTCTGTCTGTTGTTGTGTCACAATTATCGAATTTGCGCATTGTAATAATAAAAAAAAACATTGACATGGGTACCCTGTGGTGGGCGAGTTTTTTTTCAAGCGATTCGATATATATGGTTTTAGTCCATTAAAGTGTGTGGTATGTAACCATTTTGTGGCATTTTTTTTTCTCCGTTGCTGTGTCAAAATTACCGAGTTTGAGTGTTATAATGAAGAAATGGAAGTGCGTACACTTTGGTAGGCGGCATTTTTGCAGCCCTTCTGTGGAATAATTCAGTGAGTGCCCAAAGATTTTTTTGCAGACTATGTTAGTATGAAGTACCACCTTTTAGACGGTATGCTCCTTTTTCTGAAGCATGCTTCGCCATTGGAGATATTTGGGCCTAAAATTTGGTTATCTTAGCACTTTTTACTATTGGGTGAGAGGGAGGTCCTGGCTGAGACGACTTGTATGCATAGGAACTAGTCTAGAAGAACGAAACGTAAGCAGTAGATGGTCCTTGGGTAGGACAACATTCGCTGAAAATTTGAAAATATTTGGCTGAATTCATGTAACAGTAGAGCATTGTACTTTTGGCGATTTTTAAAGTGATTTTTAGTCATAATTATGTTGTTAAAAAAACAGGGGGTGGTGGTCAACTCCCCCCGGTTTTGACCAAATTTCCTTAAACTTTGACTGAAGTAGTTTTAGGTGGATCCCTTCAAACTGGCAAAGTTTCATCGAAATCGGTGAGATAGCATGTGCCACCCCTGCCTGGTCCTATCGTGGATGCACTCTTAAGCTTGTTCTTTTGTTTACATTTTGAATTCGTGCTGAGTTAACATCAAAACACGACATAACAGCCATTAAAAATAACTGAGCCACTACGTGTGCTCTCATTGGTCAATAGGTGTGTTTAAATGAGAGCGTTTCTGGAACACAAATTGAATGGGAGCTTTAAAATTGCTTACAGATCAAAATTTAAGCTTGTTCTTTTGTTTACATTTTGAATTCATGCTGAGTTAACATCAAAACACGACATAACAGCCATTAAAAATAACTGAGCCACTACGTGTGCTCTCATTGGTCAATAGGTGTGTTTAAATGAGAGTAATAATCAATCAATAAATTAACTACTCACATTGATGAACTTAGAATTTTTCTAGCACATAACGAAATAGATATCTTATCGATTAATGTACTAAGTTGAATGAAACTACCGGTATTAGCGATAATGAGGTTAACATCTTAGGCTATGATATAGTTCGACGTGACAGAACTACGTGAAAAAATCAATAAATTTTACTGTAAGAAACGATTTAAACATGGAAACTATTGAAAACTTATGTCTAGAAATTCAACAACCTAGATCTAAACTGTTTGTTGTCATCACATGGTAAAGACCTCCTGATTCTTCTATTGGTATCTTTACACCTTTTGAACATTTAATTGAGATTCTAGATCTGGAAAATATTGAATATTATCTAATGGGAGACCTTAACTGTGATATGATTGCTACAAGATATGAGAATGAAACCTGCAACCTAATGAGTATCACTGATGTATATGGAATTCAACAACTTATAACCGAATCAACAAGAGTAGCTCAGACGTCTTCAACTTTAATTGATGATAAAATTGTTTGCTCAGAAGTCTGTCATGTCAGTATTAGCGATCATAGCATGGTGTTTGCCTACAGAAAATCATCCATAAATGGAGTGACTCCTGGGCACAATACTCTGACTTACAGGAGATTTTGCAAATTTAATCGTACAAATTTTCGAAATGACATTGCGTCTCCAAATTGGGATGAGATAAACAATTTTAGCAATCCCAATGACATGTGGTCAAAATGGAAATGCATGTTTCTATCTATTGTTGACAAGCATGCTCCACTGAGAAGAATGCGTGTCCGCGCGCGTAGTTCCCCGTGGATTACATCTGAACTAAAGAAACGAATGCATAATCGGAATATTCTAAAAATTAAAGCTATCAAATCTAAGGATCCTTTTGACTGGATGCAATTCAAAAAACAACGTAACATAGTGAATAACGAAATCAGATTAGCAAAACAATCCTACCGTCATAATAGTTTTCACGAATACAAAGTCAATTCCAGAAAGACTTGGCAGACTATCAATGAACTTACTTCGAGAAAATCTGGAAAGGAATCGGTTACGTCTCTAAAGGTGAATGGTGTATCAATTAATAACAAATCCAACTATGCTGTCGAATGAGTTTAATACTCATTTTGCCATTATCAGTTCAAAACTTGCTGGCAACATTAGCACTTCAGATATTGATAACTATCTGAAGTACCTTACTAATACAGATAAATAGTTTCAACTTTGTCCAACCACCAGTGATAAAGTTCTTTCTCTTCTTAACAAACTCAACAAGTCAAAAGCAACTGGCCTTGACATGATATCTGCTAGGCTCATTCGGAAATGTGCAGATCTTATTTGCATACCTATTTGCAATATTTTTAATCAATCTATAAGTCAAGGTATTTTCCTTGATGATTGGAAATGCACAAGAGTAACTCCACTTTTTAAAGCAGGCAATAGAAACAATGTAAACAATAATCGTCCAATTTCCGTGATTTCAGTCGTAGCCAAAGTGTTTGAAAGAATTGTCTATGACAAATTATATGCCTATTTAGAAGAGCACAGTATCATCTGTAAATATCAATCAGGTTTTCGCTGTACTCACTCAACTGTTACGGCCCTCCTTGAAGCCACGGACACTTGGGCGTATAATATTGATCGTGGCAAAATCAACGCTGTCGTCTTTCTTGATTTAAAAAAAGGCCTTTGATCACAAGATCCTTTTATCCAAGTTAAGCCACTACGGCATAAGTGGAAATGCGTATAACTGGTTCAAGTCATACTTAGAGAATCATACACAAATGTGCTCCATTAATGGGTCGTTATCTAATAATCATTCACTAACTTGTGGTGGGACAATTCTAGGTCCACTGCTATTCCTGTTCTTCCGAATTGTTTATCCAATTGTGAACCAAGGATGTATGCCGACGACACTCACCTTACTGTACATATGCGGGTGATTGTGTGAACAATCTTCAGTTGTATTTAAACCAAGACTTAGACAATGTTCACAATTGGCTAAGAACAAACAAACTCACTCTAAATATGACTACCGGTAAGACCGAGTTTATGCTCATCGGTTCAAGGCAGAGATTAAGTACTCTCACAGATTCTCTGACAATCACAATTGATGATAATCAAGTTAGCCTGAGGTCACCACCGCAAAATCACTTGGAGTGACCATCGATAACAAACTCGATTGGAGCAGTCACATCGATAAACTAACTAAGAAGGTCGCTAAGCCACCTTGTCCCTCAAGCGACTTTGCATCTCATATATCAAGCTCTGATTCAGCCACATTTTGACTATTGCAATATTGTTTGGGGAAACTGCGGGATAACTTTGCAGAACAAGATACAAAAACTACAAAACAGGGCAGCCAGTGTTTTGACTTATTCAAATTATGACGCTGATGCTGGTCACTTGTTTGAGCTCCTGGGATGGAGAAACCTAGCTTCCCAGCAGCAAATACAAAGAGCCACAATGGTCTCTAAGTCTCTGCAAGGTTTAGCTCCAGACTATTTATGTTCCAAATTTGAAAGGCGAGAAACTGCGTATAACCTAAGACACTCTGAAAATAAGCTTAATGTTCCATTGCCGCGCACAAACTATTATAAGAATAGCTTTAGCTACAGTGGCGCCACCCTTTGGAACAGTCTTCCTCGTGACATAAGACAAGCAGAGTCCCTTGGGTTATTTAAGTGTTTAATTAAAGAAGAACGTTGAGGCACGGCATTCGTGGAAAGCAGCTTTAGTTAGGTTTAGGTTTAAAGTATAGTTTTTATAATAGTATCTTAGGCCCAGTTCAGACGTCGTGCTTCTGCCGTGCCGAACTAAACTCAGGAATTAAGTTCGACAAAAGCACGGCAGAAGCACGGCGTCTGAATCAAACTTTTGAATTAAGTTCGGTAAGCAATTAAGTTCGACAAGTTCTGCCGTGCTACACGACTCTGGCACGACAGCGATTCAAACGTCGTGCTTCTGTCGCGCCAAACTAAATTCATAAATTATGTTAATATGTTTTGGCGAGATTGCGTTCCCTCGGGGAGTTAGGAGGAGTGTTAGTTAGAACTGTTGCGAGGCTTCAGTTAACCCTGAATTTAATTCGACTCTGGCACGACGTCTGAATCAGAGAAAATTTCCTGCCGTGCTACAGTCGTGCTAAATTGCAATTTAGTTCGGCACCACAGAAGCACGACGTCTGAACTGGGCCTTATCCATTTAATGCATGCTGTTACTGATATATTTTAAGTGTTTTTTATTATGTATAGTTGATGAATTGTCCGTGGATAAATAAAGATTATCTATCTAGTATGTAAACACAGCTGTGATGTTTTAGATTTGCACATATTTTTAAGAATTGTTTTATAAAATCAATAGAGCACTTTTTCCATGTTTACATAGCCTCATCCAAACACTCGGAGGGTGGGAGAATTCTCGAAAGTTATGCAAACCCATGACAATGTCCCGGATTTGCATAACTGTCTCGAATTCTCCCAACCCTCCTCATGATTAGATGAGGCTATGTAAACAAGGAAAAAGTGCTCTATTGCTTAATGCAAATGTATCTTATATTATTCTTTTTTTGAGAGAAAGAAATTAAATGTATTCTGTAACGTCTTTGATCTACTTGTTAATGGTTGCCTTCGCTGTGCAAAGTTCACAGGATTTTTCATGTCAAATTCCTTGTCCCAGGTCACGTTACCTGTACATGAAAGTCGCCTATAGTCTTGATCGCACATGTTTGATTCTTCACTCGAATTTGTGGCCCTAATTTCCTTTCAGTTGAGCCTTATTATCTTATTATCTTCTAACTAATGTAGACATTACACCGAGAGGTGATTTGAAAATGAATTGCTCACTTTGATTTAGAGGTAATTTCTAGAATGCATCAGTGGCTGAATCATGTGGTGTTTGACTTAAAAGCAATATGTTACAATAATTCTGAGAAAAGGTGACAAACAGAATAAAAAGATGAAGACAAACAACATACAGATATTTGCTCCTATTGATGTGAACCTGTAGGTAGATTAAAGTACCTGATGGGCTAAACTGAAACTCGATACAACTGACACATGGCAATTTGAGACTTGGGAAAGGGAGCATACAGATGCCTTCAAAAGGCTAAGCCATAGAATCTCCAAACTAAAACAAGAAAACGAGAGCATTCAACCCTCACAATCAAGACCAAAGAGGATGGCAGCAATGAAAGAACACAAAGAGAAACTCAAGAAGTTGAAATTAATGAAGGAACTAGCTGTCACCAAAGCCAAAATGGATGCTGTGAATAAGGTTGAAGAAAATGAATCTGGCATCCATTAAGAAGATACAGTATTTCACCAGAAATCACAGACAAAGATGACTTTCTTCATAACTATTCAAGAACTCAAGCATACTGTACTCGGTGTCAGAGAAAAGCCTGCAAATGTTATTAACGGACATTGAATCTCTACCCGAACCTCCAGTTGTAGAACTGAAAGGAGAGTCTGAGCTCATGAAAAATAAAAATTCAAAATAAAAATCGTACAGAACACTTTTGCAAAATGGTTTCAAAACCAAAGAAACGTAAGATCAATGGCAAAAGCTCCGTAGAAACTGATTTTTTTAAGTGGAAATCATGGTAAGTTTCATGTTTTTGCACCTTTGATTTGTTTGTATAAATTATTCGCGAGCTGATAAACTAAATTTATTTCTTTTATGGCACTGTGGAATTACAAATATTGTGAGGAGACTGTAATGGAAACCAGCAAAATTTTGTCTTGAGCATACAAAGAGAAAGAAAATGTCGCTGGCAAATTGAGCTCTGTATTGCTGTACAATTTTTATTTTGAATTTATGTAAACACGACGCTGTGCAGTTTTGATTGGGCGCTTAAGACAATGGTACATTGCGCTTCTAGACAACCAGTAAGATGCTTGCTTTGTTAAAGACACAGAGCGTATTACATCACCATGTCACGCACAGTGCTGTGGACTATTTTGGGCCTTTCTACATTAATTAAGGTCATCGAGAACTCAAGTGCTCAACATGGGGTCCTTTTTACATGCATGTGATCATGTGCAATACATCTTGAGACAGCAAAATCACTTACGTCACACTCCTTCCTAAATGCCTACCATCACTTTATTGGATGCCAGATGAGGTCAGATCAAGGAACAAATGTTCTCAGCACCAGCGACAAGCTAAAGGCAGCACTTTCAGAGATCAACTAAGATACAGTACAGAGAACAGAGAACGATGAGCAAAAATCACTGTGATAAGATTAACACGAAAGTCACAAGTCATGTTAAGAAACTCCTGGAGTGTTCAAGGGAGCTCCACTCGAGAAAACATTGGCCTCGGGTGCAACACGTGGCAAATGAATTTTGGCAATCATGGTGAAAGAGCTACCTGAAATGATTACACAGAGCTGCCAGAAGTGGTCACAACATGTCACAGAAATTTCCAAGCAGATGATGTTGTGATCTTGAAGGACGACAGCCTACCTTTCAGGAACTTTTGGAAGCTGGCCTGTGTTGATCAAACTTACCCGACAATGACAGCCTAACCAGAAAGGTTCAAATTGCAGTTGCTGATGATTGGATAACAAGGGGAGGTGGACAAGAACAGTTGTATATCCGGACAGGCCGATTCAGAAGCAAATTCTGCCTCTCCCTGCTGACCTAAGCAAAGAATGGGGAATCCCCATCAAGGAGCCCAACAAGTAAACTGCATAGATGACATTTAAAGAAAACAATATTGAAGAACTCTTTCATTCGTTTTGTTTAGTTTGAGTAAATTGTGATTACAATTTAGTGATTAAATATGATTTTTATGATCATTACATAATTGCTGTTTGCGAGCGATGTTCCAAACGACAATGTAATCAGAGACATTCCAAGTTGTATACAGACACCAAGAGATAAAAGTTAAAAGAATGATATTTGCAGAATGTAACACACTAAGACTTAAGGATCTCACTGGAGAAAAGAGGTATGATTTCACTTATGTAATTTGTAATCCGTATGTTTTCGCATTTATTTCTTGTGATTCGGATAGTATTTTGAGTATGCTATGTATATGTACACTAGTGACTGTACAAAGACACATGTAATATATACCGGTAGTTTTCGGATCCTTCTTAATAATACATGTACTTTATATCACAAGTTACTTTTTTGTTGTTCTTTTTTTTTCCCTCTGTTTTATTTCAAGTTTACAGGACAGAAACTTACATTACTTACAGCACTGGTATTATAATTACACTATCTACGTTACAGTTGGCCTATTTACAATGCATAGCACTAAAAGTTACTTGTTTGTACATGTTTCTACTATAATTGACGTGGATATTGTTATACTATTTATGTTATAAGCTTTGTATACAAGATATTATTATAAAAAAAAGATGCCAACTTACACCACACTTACCCAATCTACATCCTACTGTACTTAGAAAAAAAGAGAGTACGTTTTACATTTCATAGCTACACGTTTAAACCTTCCAATGAATATTTATGACGTACTTTTACTATGAAATCAGACATGGAGATTTCCCCATGTGTTAATTTTGTGTTGTATAAATAATACTTGGCAAATAATAATGTGAAGTTGAGTTTTCTTTCAAAATATAGTTCTACGTTTTTTGGATTTGCTTTAGTGCCAAACATTATTTCGGTCTGCGAGAAGCCTAAGAAGGTGGCATTTTCGTTGTTAAACCACTTGATAACTTCCGAGAAAAATTGTTTAGTCCAGGAGCAGTTTTGGAGGGTGTGGATTATTGAGTCGTTCATTTGGCAATATCTACATAGCATATTTACTTTCTTTCCATAAAGAAACAGCTCTTTTTTGGTAACTATTATTCTATGCAAAAGTTTAAAATAGAATTCTCTCAGCTTGTTGTCCTTGCAAATGGTTTTTATATCTCCAAAGTATGACTCTAAAGGGATCTGGTCTACTTGTAAGTCTCGGGCCCACTTTGTGCTTGCCTTGAGTTGGATTTTGTCTCTGTTGATTAGTAATTTATAAAAGTCTTTATTTTTCATTTTTAGGAGATTTATGCAGATTCCTGATGAAAGCGGAAAAACATTTTTGGACAGGAAATCTATTTTATTTATAGGGGTTACCTTTGCTCTCTCTATAGCATCTTTTGGAATTGCTGAAACAACTTGAAAATAGGCAAGGAAATTACAACTTAGAAGATATTTCTCTATAAATTTTGTGTACGACATGACGTTACCCTCTATGTCTAGAAGATCTTGGATGAGAAAGACGCCTTTTTCGAACCAATTTTTATAAAAGATAGAGTATCCGTCCAACAATATGTCTTTGTTATTAAACAAAACAAATTCCTGATGTGAAGAGTAGTTATAGGATGTCTTAAGTGCTAGGAAATACTGAAGGATTTCTTTGTAGAACTGGGGTAAATTGATCCTTGACAGAAACTTTTTATCATAATTGCATCTTAACAAAAAATTTAGTCCACCAAATTTGTCCAGAAGGTAGTTGGGGATGGCCTTCCAGGAGTCCTCAGAATTTTCCTCTTCTATTAAAAGCCTAGGGATCCATGCCAGCTTCAGTGATTTTGCCATGGTGTTTATACTCGGCGCGCGTAGACCACCATTGTCATAATCGGAGATCATTACTCTACGTTTGATTTTATCTTTTTTCTGTTTCCAAATAAATTTGAAAATAGCAGAATTAACAGCCTGAATAGAGGCTTTTGAAATGTTGAGATTTGAGATCGTGTTGACCAACTGCGAGATTCCCAGGCTTTTTGCTATAAGACATCTTCCGAATAGTGTTAAGTTTCGACAATTCCAAACATCAAAAATACTTTGCATTTTCTGCAGTTTTGCCTCAAAATTAAGTTTTTCATTTTGTTTTACATCGTAAGATACATAGGATCCAAGTATTCGGACAGGTTTTTTAGGCCACTGGAATCCGAAGGGTGTTTCTTTGCAATGCCTCCAAGGTCCAAGCCAAAGAGCTTTGGTTTTCGACGGATTTAATCTTAAGCCGGACAGGTCACCGAAGTTGTCTAGAACATCGATGGCTCTTCTGACGGACTTTCTATTACTGTTAAAAAGGGTAGTGTCATCTGCAAATTGACTTATTTTTAATTCCCTTTGAAAAATATTTATTCCCTGGATTTCCTTGTCTTGTCTATTTTTGCATGCTAAAACCTCGACCGCCAAGACGAAGAGGAAAGGGGACAAGGGACATCCTTGTCTAACTCCCAGCTTGAAAGTGCAAAGTAGTTTGTACTAAATCCATTATTCAAGACTGAACTCTGGATATTTGAGTAGAAAATTGAAATCCAGCGTTGGATAGACTCGCCGAAATTAAAAAAAACAATAGTGTTTTGGATAAATATCCATTCAATGGTGTCGAAGGCTTTTTGAAAGTCGAGTTGCAGGAGGATACCTGGAATGCCCTGGAGTTTTGGTAGTTCCAAAATGTCATTGACTAATCTAATATTTTGGCCCATGTATCTTCCCTTAACAAATCCTGACTGGTCCGGACAAACAAGAAGTGGGAGGACCTTTTCTAATCTTTTGGCAATTACTTTGGATACAATTTTGTAATCTAAATTTAATAGTGTTATTGGGCGCCAGTTACTAAGTGCTTCAAGGTCAGAGTCTTCTTTAGGGACAAGCGTGATCACACCTCGACGTTGAGAGATCGACATCTCACCTGTGTGGTACGCTGAATTAAAACTGTCTACAAGGTCAGGTCCGAGCAGATCAAAGAAGCAATTATAGAATTCCCACGTAAATCCATCCTCTCCTGGCGACTTTCCCTGTTTAAAGGTGCGAAGAATATCCTGACATTCCTGGAGAGTGATTTCTCCTTCCAGTTCATCCCTAACTGTATTTTCGAGTTTTGGTATTATCAGGTTTCCAATAAAGTCTTCAAACAAATCATTTCCTTTGTCTGAGACAGACGAATATAGATTTTTATAATATAATTCAATTTCTTTCAATATTTCCAATTCACCACAAATCATTCCACCATCTGGTCTCTTTAAAGATTTGATGACCTTTCGATTATATTTCCTTTTCTCCAAATTGAAAAAGTATTTGGTAGGTTTTTCGGAGCGGATAATTGAGCCCTTAGCTTTGTTTTCATACATAAGGAAAAGATCCTCCTTAAGAGTTGTATATTCAGTTCTCAATTGGTGGATTATGTGATCGGTATTAGCAAGACTAGAGATACGGCTGTCCAGTTCCTCCAGTCGCTTTTGAATATTTGTTTCCTTTTCTTTGCCTTTTTTAGCCTTGTTTTTGGCATACGGGATTGTTAAACCTCTCAATTCCATTTTAATTAATTCCCATTTCAGTCTTTTGTCCTTGACTTCTGCATACTTTTCGCTGATGACAATATAGTTTTTTCGTATTAGATCTACGTACTTTCCATCTTCAAGGAGGGAGTTATTGAATTTCCATAGTCCCGGTCCTCGTGGGACTTGAGCTATCGATATAGTAAATTTGACTGCTCGATGATCCGGGGCATTTGATACTTTGGTTTCAACCCGTTCGACCCATTTTGTGAGATGTTGAGCAATTAAAAAAAGTCTATCCGCGAACTCAGTTTAAGTGCTTTAGATTCATAAGTATAGCTTGTTTTATGTTGATTTCGTTCTCTGAAAATGTCAACTAGTGCGAATTCATTCATCAACGTGAGAAGTTTGTCTCTGGCGGCGGTTGGTTTCCATAATGTGCCACCCCTTTTGTCAATTAACTGCAAGGTGATGTTCCAGTCACCCCCTACAATGAGCCTTTCAATATCTGTGTTGGACATTAGATAGCGCTTAGATCTTGCAAGAATTCTTGTTGTTTTCCTTGGTCATTTGGGACATAGATATTGCATAAAGAAAATTTGCTACCATTTAGGCTTAAATCAACCGAAACGATTCTGCCATTTTGGTCTTTTTGTAAATTATCAAAATCGCAGTTTAATGAAGGATTCATTAAGATGCAGACACCTTTACTGTGTGTAGATCCATGCGAAAAGAAAATGACACCTCCCCATTCGCTTCTCCAAATAAATTCGTCGCTGAGTTCTGAGTACGTTTCTTGCAAAAAATAGGCTTCGCAAGTTTGATCTTTTAGAAAACCAAAAATACTTCTCCTCTTCACCGGGTTTCTTAGTCCTCTAACATTTAAAGTCATCACATTAAAATTGCCCTGCATTATCAAAGCTGTTGGAATCTTCGAGAATTTTCACCTTGGGAGTAGCTTGAGAAATGATTAAATTTGATTTGAATATGCAGATTGGGAGAACACAGAAACAAAACAAGCAACACAACATAATACAAAACCAAGACGCACGAAAATAAATATAGACTATAATACAAATATAAACACACGCATACGATCAAAATAAAGAAAATAATTCTGGGAAAAGGCATTACAAGATTGGAAGTTGATCTTCTAAACACCAAATACGCAAATTGGTACGGAGTATTGGTTATTCCAACTCCTTATTATTGGTAGCCACTATTTTGAAAAAAGACAAATAAAAGAGATTCAGTAGTTCGCAAAAGGATACATCAGATCCAGTCAAAGTTACTGCAAGGGCTGTTCTGGAGCAACATATTGGCCGTTGACAAAAAGTTTGTCCAGGTTTGCTTTGCTAAAAAATGCTCTGTGTCCTTTCTCTCTGGCTTCTTTGAGTTTTTTCATTTGCTGTTTCCGTAGCTCATACAGGTCCTTCGGGATGTCCTCGAAGACATGAAAAACTTTATGACCTTTAAGGTGTTTACGTGCATTGTCCATTACAAGTTCTCTGTCCGAGTATCGAAGAAATCTTGCTATTATTGGGCGAGGTTTAGACGAATTAGGCTTACCTAAACGGTGGATTCTCTGGAATTCAATTTTCTCGCGGGGTTGATCAATCTTTTGGTTTTCTTCCAGGAATTGATAGATAACTTCTTTAGTGGTGCATTCCGTGTTCTCTGGCACGCCGAAGAATTTAAGATTTTCACGTCTTGAGTACGTCTCCATGTACAGGAGTTGTTTCTTCAAGTCGTATACCTCATGTTCCAGTCTCTTGTTGTCACATTGTAGGTCGCGTACATCTTCTTCATTGTATTTGAAGCCTTCTTCGAGTTCCTCCACATTCTTTTCTAATTTTGCTGTCCTGGTCTTTAAAGCCTGTACCTCTGATTCCAATCTACTTACTGTCTCTTCGATGTTGGCTACTTTTGCATGGACCTCGTTTAGTTGAAGCTCGATGACATCCAACTTTTCTAACTTCTTCAGAATTGCTTCGATTTTAACACCTAGGTTCTCCGCCATGTCGAGAGCTTCGAAAATTTTTTTTCAAGTGCTTCAAACAATACGATTACTAAACGATTTCTCTACAACATGAGCGCTTGTTATTATCAGTATGACGATACCTTTGGCTACAGATTTGTACATTTAAGGTCCTCAAGAAAGAACAAGGTCCTCGATTTCAAAACCCGCTACATGACATGATACATCTCCTTGCCAAAAAGTTCTCTTAAGCAGCAGATACACATATTAATTGTTTGCATCATAGTAATTGTTTCTATGTAATATTTTGGAAGGGGAGATCTGTCAGATCTCACCCAGATTCTCAGAGAATTTTTGGGTCACCAAGGTAACAAAATCTTCCCAAGATTCTTGCAAGTTCTTAGTCACTGAGATCTTAAACTCTCACCTCTTGCATGATCTTGGTATGATTTTACAGTATTCCTGTATAAGTACATTTTTGGCCACCAAGGTCTTGAAATCTCATCACAATGTTGACCCCTTTGAAAGGGCACGCAAGTTTTCTCTTCATCTGGTTGATTGACAGTTAGCTCTCTTTGTAGACTAATACTGACAATAATTTACAAGTTGTTTTTGCATGTGTTGTCAACATTTGCCATAAACAACAAACTTCAATAGCTCATTACATATTAATTTTGTAGATGAGACTCTTCTTCTAACTTCTTTACTGTAACAAAGAAATAAATTTATCTTGTACCCTTTTTAAATCTTGATGAAGAAATTTATTGAGCTTGATTTGTGATTGCCAGAGGGACAATTGTTTTTCAAATATTACTTTAATAATTTATTAGAGGGGCCCTAGCCACAGTGACTAGTAGCTGAGGTCTGTCTGTCCGAGGCTCTGTTTTATGCTAATGATAGCAAAGAGCAGTATCAGTATCATGTACTGACTTTACAAATTAAATATTAACTTATCCAGGGAAGAGCTGGTTTGCTGTTATGCATCCAAATTAAATTTATATCCCTGAAAACAACTATTAATAACTTTTGCTAACAGTCGAGACTGTTTGACACTTAGTTATTATATTTACCTGATGGGCTCCTCTCAACAATTTTCCTGGTGGTTTTTTTCTGAGAACAAACTCTTTTCCATTTTTAACCAAGTAAAATGTCGGATTGGACTGACCTGACCTGCAGAAGGAGAGCAAACTATCAACAAGCTTTTCCGCAGTTGTTACTTTTCGATCAAAATTTGACATCACTATGGAAAATCAATTCATTACCTCACTTGCCTGGGACAACAACAAAGCAATATAACTTCAAACCCAGGATTATTCGGAGGGTGGCAAAGGGCTTATGTACATGAGAGGTGATGAGGGCAATAATAATATATACACTTAGCCAAGCCTAAAAGCGCAACTCCAGATTGCTTGTTTCATATGTGTATAGTATTTTAATTCAAGGTCCAAAAATAAGTTACAATTAAGTTTTACTCTGCTGTTTTACGTTGTTTCAGTTCAAATTTTTTTTAATTCAGTAATAATTATGCTGAAGCAGCAAACGTGACAATTTCACTTTTCACACCAACTTTATAACTTGATACTTTTGTTTTCCTCGCAAAGGTATGTAAAATGAATCCCTTGTTTTCTCTAAAACACACGGAAGATGTACGTGTTTTCTTTTTTCCACTGCAGGAGATATATGGAAGAAGGTTAAATATCTGAGAAGAAGTGGAAACGATTTTGTTTTACTCAAACAAAAGTTCTCTTAATTTATGCCAATAAATGAGAACTAAATAATTTAATTTCAAAAAAATTAATAGTCACAGAATACCACTTTCTTATTCTGTTGCCACCTTTGTGGTTAACAATAAAACCATTTAAAACAAGAACCGCGGTGCGGTTGTAAACCGCGCTTTAAAAAAACGCGGTTTGTCTGCGAAACGTGACTCTCCTGCCCTTCAGCAAATATACAAAAAAAGGAGTATCTGATTACATTCTTTGCATAGCGCGAGTTTAGCGTGACTTGTAATTGGATAATTTTGTTTACGTTTAATGAAAAAATACCTTGACCTTTATAAATTTTACACATGGGTTTTTGACGGGCACTAAGGCTAAGTTTTAACTTTTTCCCCAGAAAATTCCACCATTGCTTCTGGCAAACTATACACGATCTTACATTTATCACCGTCAGCGTATTCCATGGCCAGACGTAATACCTTTTTAGCGCATTGAATATTCCCTTTGAAAGTGAACAGAAACAATGCAAACATTCCAGATTACAAAATGTTCTGTTTTGCACGCAAAACGAAAATACAGCTTAACTCTGGATAATTTCAGCCTTACTAGCCAGCAGCTGGTCCCAAATTAGATGCTTTATCCTTGCAAATGTCCTGACGCCCATCGCCGAAGGATTTTGGCCCAAGTTGGACCAAATTAACATTTTCTCCCTTTGGCCGCCATTTGTTTGTGTAAACAGTTAATTCGCTAACTTGACAAAACCCTCCTGAGGGAGGGATATGACGAAAAGAGCTTAGAAATGTCCTGTAATTGGCTGATGATGATATCATCCGGTGAAGACAATTGGCCGTGAGTGGGAGTTTGAGTCTGCTCCCCGACATGACTAAAAAATAAAATAAAATAAACCGAGTGCAAAGCAAGAAACCGCCCAGCCTACAGCTGCGCGATTTAATTAATACACCATGATATTGATTAATACAACTGAGATGTGATTCAGTGAGAAGTATTGAAGGTAAACAGCACTTATTAGCCGAGATTATATCCTACATTAGTGAACGCGTTCCCTTTTAAGTTTGATTTACCGGTAATTAATTTGTGCTTTCACTAGGTGCCACAGAGTCTGCAGCAATATTTAAGCGCTTTATTGATTTCTTGTGTCACAAATTTACAATTTGAGACCTTGTAATGCCACTGACTCAGGAAATTCGTGGTCTCTCTTATAGAGACAATTAAAGTAGAAGTACCGGTAATGTGTTTCCCTGTTTATCTGACCCTCACAAACACACTAAAAAATTGTAGTTTGAAAACAGTAGATATTTGTTGAACGGACACAGGGCAGGAACTCGTCACACCTGACACTGGGGTAATTCCAAATACACAAAGTCACAGTAGTGCTTTTGCACTTAGAATCGACTAAGTGGCGCTACCTGAAAAATGACTGCCTTCCTCTGCCATACCACACAACAGATAAAAAACTGTGTGGTTTTGAGGATGAAAACGGAGTGTATAACCTTAACAATGCTAGAATGCATGCATCTTACGTGTTGGGTTCTACCACAAGGAAAAGCATTTAACGTTGATGTGTCATCCCATATGAAATGTATCTTCGACCTTATGTATAATCGACACAAACGGTGACTAGTCTGCACATGTGTTTAGAGCAAATTGGCTTTGTTCTAAATATAAGAGTACCACAAGGAGAGCAAGGGGTTTTCTGAAACAAATATATAGCTTTGATGTTATTAATATATTTGAGGTAGGTGTAACATGTTTTACGTAGTGCACACAGGTACATGTACCTAACCCACCCTACCCTCTTGCTGCAATGGTAATTAATTAATTGAAATTAATTAATTAAACAAACATTGAAGTTTACACCTTAGTGCCTTACTGCAATAGTGCTATACATGTAGTTCCATAGCTCCCATAGCAGCCCCCCCAAACCATCCCAATAGTGCATTCTGTACTAAAAATGATCAATTGTGAGCATGTAATATTGTTCAGAGGGTAATTGTTAAGCGTAACCAAGATTGTAGAAATTACGTAATCTATCAAGAAAGCAAGAGTAAATTAGAACTCTTTGACCAGTGGCTTATTTTTCTTTTTTGTCATATTGTATTGGTCCTAGGCTTAAATAATGTTTAAAAGCAGTTTGAAACTATTACTACATACATGTATACCAATGAAAATGATTATATTAGCAAGTTTCACTGAAGTGCTGTAGTTGTTTTTACGTCTTCTTAGCGTTACATGCTTCTTTTTTTTTGTGCAACTTATTCTGACCTCGCTGTGGTCAGCCACCTCAGGCCAATTTTAAGTTTGTTGCTTTATTTCATGGACTGAAATGATACTGGTATCAGAGGAATCTAAAACTAGTCAGAGTTTACACTATACTCTCATGCTAGCCTCTGTATATCCGGATGTGCACAGGCTACTCTCACACTAAAAATAAAATGTAAAGTAAACAGAATGTAAGTGTTACACTTCCGGTAGCATTACAAATGCAATTTAATCTGGCCTGATGGCCTAATGCCCCGATCTGACCCATGTTGTTATATACAGTAAAATATTGATCCTACACCTAACATGCACAACATTTATTAACAATTAATTTCTGTGATTTATATCTGTTTGCTTATTTGCAGAAAATGCAGTTTAGAGGTTATAGTTTTTAATCCACTCATTTTCATCTTTAGATTTTTCTGCATGACTGAAACTCATCACAAGTTCAAATTTGATTTACATGTAAGGTTACATATGTGCGCTGTTTTCAAGGAAACCCCCACAAACTATTAAACAATCAGATTGAGCTTGAGATTTGATGAGGGCACAGCCTGAGTCAACTATCACGTACAGAAATCGAGAGCAAATAATCTGATTGTTTAAGCATAAATCTACTAGCCGTTCAAAACTTTATCTAAATCCTCTTCACAGACACTTCGAAAATGCCAAGAAGTGGCCATCATTTTGTTAACAAGGGCACGCTTCTATGCTACTCCCTATCTATCACAGAATAGATAGTGAGTAGCATAGCCAATCAGAGAATGGCATTCGTGATAGAACGCTAGTAGATTTATACTAAATATCAATAAAAAGGTTAAGAAATATAGAAATCAATAAAATTATACTCTTTTTTGCCGATTGCTTTCCTGAGGCAGCAGAAGTAGCCTGCAAAAAAAACAGCCGTCCTTCTTCGCTCCTGGCCCGAGTGGCGTTTCGCCAAAAGGACATCTACGATTTACCGCCAAAAATTCCATACTGATGACGCAAATCTGTCCCGAATCTGGTCATGAACGCTGATTGGTTCGATTGGTAATTATGCATAACTAAGTCCGTAAATATGCGGGACATTGAATATTTTCAACAAAACAAATACGTGTTATTAAAATGGGGTTGACAGACTTACACGATTCCTACGGTTTGTGGCATTTGTACATTTGCCCTTCTCTTTTCGGTCGTTCAACTGTTCTTGTTTATGAAGGACACTTCACACTGTGTTATAAGGAGGATTTTTCAGTAGAGTTGAGCGATTAGACCGTGCTATGGTAAATTTCTAGAGGTCACAGGTCTGCATGATCTCCGCTATTATCTCCCTGTCACTTCATCAAGTCTGACACCTCTGTAATTTGCCATGTGTTAATGCATTGTTCAGGCTCATTCCTATCGCAAGAAGAGATGTGTTTTTACGTCTCAAAGTATTTGCTTTCGAAGGACAAAGTATGAAATTTACCATGAACATGTTGCTTACTTGCATTCTATATTGTGACACCGGGCGCGGCTGTGATTAGAACTGTTTGCAAGCACAGTAGGTAGATTCTTATCACAGATATCATTTTTGTCGTCGTACATTCTTCTTCGGAGACACCGTACATGTAGCTTTACCTCAAGAAAGCTATACGTTTGTCTAGAGATCTTATGCTTCTTGTAGCTATCCGAAAAAAGTTTTCATCAAGACATTGTCGACTATGCAAGTTATAGTTGCCTGAACCACCCCTCACAAGAAGCTTTCATTAGGAATGCAAAGAATGGTTACATGGGAATGCACCAAATTCACTCCATATGACTTTAGTCATGTAGACCTGAGACAAACTGGACAGCATGATCTTTTAAAAAAAAGTCTTACGTCAAATCACTGATTACTAGTTTATCCAAATTTTCCAAAAATGAAAGACTATTAATATTACAGTGCGACTACTCTAACCAAAGCCACTTGACAAAATTTTCTACAAATTTAACGAATGAAAATCGTGGAGGTTACGAATAGTTTTGCAACAAATTATCCAAAATAACCACAAATGTGTTGCCTTTGTAATGTACAGATTGATTACATGGATATTTGTTGAAAAACTTTTGCTATTTACCTCCATAATTTTGGAGTAGTCGCACTGTAAAAACTTGAAATAAATGCATCTTATCTACAAAAACATATTTTCTAAAATTATACAAGTCAGCAGCCATTCAGTTAATAATATTGTTCTATTCAAATTACAATGTATCAACTAAAGAGTTTCTCGTGAGGGTTTTGCAGTGACTTTGTCCACAGACTCAGATCTCAAGTTTCCCTCCCTATTTTCAAAATAAATTTGAGTGCCTCCTCTAAAGCCTAGGCTAAACAATCACATTTTAGAAGTGTTCACCCAACATAGTATAATTCAACAAAAAAGTTATATTGTCAACCCAGTGACACCTGTGCCGGCCATAACTGGCTGTGACAAGTGTTGGACTTCTGACATTATCACCTTTGACCAAAATAATGGCATCATCTATACTCAAGTTCAGCAAGAGGAAAAGATCTGTCCAATTACACCCAGATCAGGGTGATCGGCTCAATGGAGCATTAAATATGCATGAAAATGCTCAGAAATTTGTGTAAAAAACTCAGAGCAAAATTTCTTGCGACTACACTCAGCTACTCTATGGTAAAGCTTCCCGTCTCGATGATGCTTTCTCAGAGATTTTTGAACCGGAAACAAGCCCCGTAAAAAGACAAGAAATGAAGAAAAATGAAAGGGGAAAAATAGAAAAAATGAAAAGCTCTGACTTGATGTCATCGCCTAATTTTTACAGGAAAAAGTAACATAATTTTCACATATTTGAAACACTTGTCTTCTTTGATTGGTGGATTCCGAATTCTGTGTTGTAGGGTTGTTCAAATTCCAGGCGTAGTCAATTGATAAACCGATAATCGATATATATTGATAACAATCGATATCAATTGAATATTGACATTGATCTTATCGATTTATCATAACCTGTGTATCTTTTACAATCATTGATGAAACAAACAAGAATGGAAACAACTGACAGAACATTTTGGGCTTTACACCCTTCTTTGCTAGTTTACAACACTGGAAGAAGGTCCCCAGTCTCATGGTAGCGTCGGTATTAAGATGAAACAAAATAAACAACAGAGTCAGTGTTCTAGTGATTTCAATTATTTGCATTAGGAAACAAACAAAAGAATTGATCTTGGAAAAGGCCAAAAATAAAATATAATCTAGTAGCATGCTGAAGATGAATGTCTTGTGTTGTTCCAGGTATTATTTTACCAGTCTATGACATTTGCATACCGCATACTGCAAACCGATGGCTAACTGTGAAGGCTGGTTTCCATATGATCACAGATTGAAGATCACAGAGGATCGCAAAGAGAGTTGTTTCCACATGATCACAGATGATCATAAACGATCCCAGAACCGACTGCTACCATGCATTTTGGTCAGCAGAATGTCAAAATTACAGGCGCATTATGCTGGTGGGAAAATCGCAACAAACAACATGGTGGACGTCGAGGAGTCCTTAAGCAACGTCATTGTCAGCTTCAAAACTGTCTAATACATTGGTTTTGGGTTCCCAAAATATTCTTGAAGAGACAAGAACTTGGGGCTTTCCACACATACGCAATACTTATCCTGCGGAATTTGACCTCTGCCTCCGCTGCCGATAAATTAAATTTCTCAACAATTTTCTCCCAGCTGTTAGCCTTTCTGTTTTTGTCTTTGAAATCTTTACTGTTAAGGTGGTTAACACACTATTATCGTGCAACTTCCTCAATAAATTCCTTGTTAGTTAACATTACCTTGTTCAACACCAGCCATGTTAACAACAAATAGACAGTTGCTACAATCAAATATTTGGGGTTTGTTGCTAAGAAGCATTGAATCATGGGTCAGAATTCAAAATATGATAAGAATACGTTTCGATAGCAGATCGCAGAACTTTGTTTTCCATGTGATCACACGATTGCAATTGATCACAGACGATCGTAGACGATTGCAGAAGATAGAACATCTTTCTATTATTTCTGCAATGGCCTACAAGCACGATTGCAGGATCGCGGACGATCACAGAAGTGTGTTTCCATATTATTGCAGAACCTTTTGTGATCTATGATCATCTGCAATCATATGGAGACCAGCCTTAAACAGGCTAACCTAAGTGCCATTCAAACTAACCTGACCAATATTCAGGCTAACCAGAGTGCTACTTACATGTAGGCCTAAATGTAGTCTGCAGTCTGCAAATGTCATACACCGTTATATTTTTACACAATAACAAAGCCATTTTTTGAATTGTCAATTTTTTTTTTCAATCAATAACAATTGATATTCCTGAAGACAGGAAAAATCGATTGTTATCGATTTTTACCAAGACATTTTTCTGTGAGTTTGATAGTTATCAATTGCCGATATTTAACAATTAACCTGCGAAATCGTGCGGAATATTGTCTGATACTTAGCCGACAAGGTCGTAGGCCGAGTCGGCTAAAATCAGACGATATTCCGCCAGATTGAGCAGGATAATTGTTTTATTATTCAACAAATTGATAACAAAACAGCCTAACATTTTTAATTCTCTCTGTCAACATTTTCTCACATCACTTTTTCTTCCCACGTACGAAGCTACATATACCGCCAGACATTTGTTACCTACGGATGACAGATATCAAGAGCATCATGAACATATTTGGATAGTGTTACAATTTGTTGAATAATAACACTGGATAGCAATCGGTGATTGATGTCAATTGATATCGATTGAATTGATTGATTTCCAAGATTGACTATGCACATAATGCACTCCGGTTAGCCTGAACATCAATCTAGTTAACAACGTTCAGGTTAGCCAGTTTAAGATAAGCTCTCTTTAAAGTCTGTAGTCTGTAGACTTCATTTTTTCCGCTCTGTAATTTGCAGTCTGTAGTTTGCAATGTATGTTTTGTAGTGATCGTTTATGTCACGTGCATCATCCCTGAAAAACTGGCAGATGCTAAACATTAAGCATTTATGCTTCTGTTATATTAAATAACACAAACCTGTACTGTAGAACAGTCAACTCTCCGTTATTTCTGGGGAAACCTGGCAAGTTTCGCATGAGATATTCCTGAAGGGCACCCTCGTCAAACTTATGCTCCGGACGAACACTCGACACTTCCTCCGCCATTTCCGCCATGTTCCTTTAACACTTGTTCCCAGTCGCTTCGCGAACGCGAGGGTTGAACCGAGGCCTGAGCGAGGCCTGAGCCGGGCTGCTTCGGTGTGACGAAAGGCGAGCCAGCTCGGTGATGGCTGCTGCGATGAATCGCTGGAGACGGGGCGAGCTTGATTTTGACACAAAAAAGCTCGATATTATATTGTGGCAGGAAGTTAGCTGTAGTTTACAGGAATGCGGCAAATGATTATAATTGCCTTTTTCTAGCAGTTGCCTGTATTATCTTCTCCATTTATGCAGTTACATGGACTTTTATATCTGACCCGGCAAACGCGATTACATGGAAAAATCTCAGCCCGGTTAGCCGGGATCTCGGCTGGCCCGGTGGTCATGTATTTTGTTGCGTTTAACAGACGTGCCGAGATCCCGATAAACTTACACTGGCCCGGCTCATGTAATCAGGCCCTTATTACTTCGCAGCTGTTATGGCTGGTTTGCAGTGTCACGCCATCAAAAATAAATATCGTAACCATTCAGTAGATTAAGTCAAGAAGCTGGCATATGAAAAATGATTGATATATAAACAAACTTGCCAAGATTGAGGTCTGTGCGGTTTTTTATTCGCGCGTTATTTGTAGAAGTGCTTCACCCAAATGTATAGAGCTTTGTATGGAGACGCCATGTTTGTGTCCCTCGGAGGGACACAAACATGGCGGCCGTAAAGTATTAAACACAAAACATCTGTCATCGAGTTTTGCCACTGAAACGAAAGGGTATTACTCTAGAGCTCCGACACATTGAAATTAATACTTCGTCTAGAGCAAAAACGTTTTAGTTCGGCAAAACTTGAGCAATGACCCATCTTTTGACCTACTTCAGCGCCTATCGGGCCGCCATTTTATTGTCACGCAACGCATTAACTTGGAAAATCAGACGTGCTACATTACGTAGCGAGGAACCCTTTTGGGCTTAAACCTTGCAAAACGTCAAGTTATTAGAGGGTCTTACATCTGATGAAACTAAAACTTCAGAAGGATTGGTAATTATTGCTGACGTCACATGAAAACCGGCAATTAGGGTCATCACGCAACGCTTCTCCCCCAAGCGTTGCGTGACGACCCTAATAAAGGCTGCGACGACTCAGTTGTCCCCCTACC
>OZ026607.1:10803281-10818281 GCA_964020085.1 Micromussa lordhowensis
AACCAAATACCAGGAGGTGGATGCTAGCAAAGAATTTGAACGAACTTTGAAGGGCAGACTCAAAGGCAAAGATATGTAGTCATAGAGTAATAATATAATTTGTAGCGTGTGACGCGTGTTTACTATTTTCGCACCTTCTTGTATCCTGTCTATCTCGCATAGTATACCTTTGTAATAACATTTAAGTCCATTCAGTTTCTTAGAATTATTTAAACTAATGCGTTTATGATGTAGATCAACTGATTATCTCTTGACACAGTGTTTGTATTCCTTACGTGCAAAAGTGTGGAAATAATAATTTGTAGCATCGCTTCCCTTCAAACATGAGCAGATGTAGTTGCAGTGAGTTAGAAGGTTGTCAAGACTCAAAGAAGAGTGACCTTGACTTGGAAAGGAACTGAAAAATTGCCAAAATTGCCCTCCCAGATTTCTCTTTCAAATAAAGAATTGACCAAGGAAGGAAACTTAAATATATCAAGGCTGAGAACATTTGCTCAGAAAAAATTAGCTCGCTATTCTCCTGCCCTCTGTTTCTGTCGACTGTGCTGACTGACTGTGTCTCGGATTAGATCCCACAACGGAAGCACGAATCAATAGAAAAGCGGTTTTTACCAAATATATCATGCAGTCAGAAAAATCCCCTCCTCTTTCTAAAAATCCAGGCATTGAACGAAATCATCTGGTTTGAAATGCATAGAAGAGATCAATGAACTCCTAGACGGCTCTCACTATTAAATGCTTTGCACGTTTCGCTTCCACAAAATCGACCTATCGCTTTCTACGTTTCTTCGCTTCAAGCCGATCATCTTTAAATAAATCGGTATGACATGAAGTGTAATATCTCCTGTAGGTTTGTTGAGTTGCTACATCCCCTTTACAATACACCTGGCTGGCAATTTTTGGAACTACTCTTCAGTCTTTCCCACAAAAACAAGTATGCTAGCTACAGAATCATCGTGTTCTGGATTTGACGTGACATCCAGCCATTGACCCATGCTCCGTTAAACTCGGTCGCGAACCAAAATGGCGGAATTGGGACATACTTTGACAGTGCATAAAAATTCAGGATTTAACGAAATCAAAAACATTTTGTGCCAGATTACTCCACATTCCACACTCCATATTCTCTTCAAATCTTCCCAAAAAATTGAGCACTGCTTCCAAATTATCAATTCTTGATAGCAAATCAACAAAAGTTTGAATGATTTTGACCATGATCTCTATTGAACACTTGGACATTTTTTTTTTTGCATCACAGAATAACTGAAGGACCAATACTCAAGGGAATAACCTGTAAAAACAAACCAGATGTGAAATAACTTAAGCCTTTATATTGGTCTTAATAACAGAGCATAACATGTCAAACATCAAAGTAACATCAACAGCAGAATGGCTGTCCATAATACATGTGTTTTGTTGAACCCACATGATATTCAACTAAGCACTTCATTCATCTACAATCAACACTGAAAAATTGAAACTAAACACACTTTACAGAGACCTGCTAGAGAGGCTGAGTACACACTTCTGTAATAACATAAAGAGCAGCTAGTTGTAGCATAGCAAAAAATATACTTCCCTCTCTTTTTCTACTAATGAAAAAATAGCAATAATATCTATGAACATGAAAAGTTGAAGTCTCAAATCAGATTGGATTACCCCAAGTGGCTTAGGAGAAAAAAAACTCATGGGCAACTTACATGATGGAATTCCTCTCAGTTGACATCCTGAAATCAAGTAAACACCCTTCCTCTCTAGACACCACTCACGCTTTAGTCTTAGGAATGCAACTGGCAATAAACAAATCAAAAAGAAAAAATATCCCACACTAGAGGAAAAAATGACAGATAAGAACATGTCAGCCTCGCAGACTAACATAATGGCAACAAACCTCCTTTTCTAGAAAATTCAAAATTAAGGATTACTTCTACTACATCAACAGATGGAGATGTTATCTAGGATAAGCTAAAGAAAGGGAAGAATCAAAGATGTACTGGATATTATTGGATCAAAAATTTCTAATTTTTTCTTAATGAAGTCAACATTTCAACTAAATCATTAAACGATCTTTGCAACACAAAAATGTAGAAATTGAATATACCTATTTACAATCCGTCTGAAGGTGCGGCTCTTTGATATCAGTTTACTTGTTTCTTTGTTTCAAAGTAAAATGTCCCATCTGGTATAAGCACTAAAGCATGCAATTTACAATTTCAGTTCTTTGCAAAAAAAAAAAGCCGTAAACAGAATGCATCATCTAATTTTTCAAGCAAACCGAATTACTGTACATTACCATTTCCTAAAGCGAAATCCGCGTACTTTATCATTGCTGCTGCTACATGTAAGCACACGGAAAGTTACTTGAGGCGCGATGCGTTCTTTCTCAAGATGGTGGTCCTTATCAATCACGCGATTTGTAAATTAATTCCCACCGTGAACTGCTGATCTCAAAACCTTGAGGAAACTGAGTTCTTTGCAAGACACCATGCCGTGATAAAGCAAAATTCCATCTTGGAGTTCTTTATCATGTCGTGTAAATTTAATTTACGGGCGCTGCTTTTGGCATCATAAATCTTACTTCTCTTATATGGCGATAGTACCTTGACAGACTATGTTCATACTGGCGTGTTTGTTCCATGGCTGAACACTTTGTGTAAAACGGAGGAGTAAAACTTTCTCCACACATTTATGGTTTTACTTGACCAAATCCAAAAGCCTGATGTTATTCCAACGATCAAGAACATTAAGTATTTAACCATAAAGACGGTGAAATCCGGTTTGTTATTAGCTATAGGGTATTTAGGACAATCCATGTCTTTCATATCATCGATGCAGGCCTGTTGGTGCTTCCAACCTTCAAACCAAGATTGCTGCCATTTTTCTCGATTTGCCTGCTCGTAAAATAAACAGCCGATTACTGAGATGGCTGGAAGAGTGTACAGGATAGAGAACACTCCAATTCGAATCATTAGTTTTTCGATTTTCTCCCTCTTGCTATAATCATCTTTTAAAACGGATCTCACTCGAAAAAGCGATACAAATCCCGCCAGCAGAAACGTAGCGCCAACAAAGAAGTAAACGAACAACGGGGCCAAAACGTATCCTCGTAGTGCATTTAAATCTGAAAGTCCAACAAAACAAACGCCGCTTAGTTCGTCGCCATCAACTTTTGTCATCAATAAAACGGCAATTGTTTTGACCGCAGGAATCGCCCAGGCTGCGAGGTGGAAAAATTGAGCATTTGCTTCGATAGCTTCATGCCCCCACTTTAGTCCGGCCGCCAGGAACCAAGTGAGCGTTAGAATAACCCACCAGATCGAGGAAGCCATGCTGAAGAAATAAAGCAGCATAAATATTACAGTACATCCCTCATGCTTAGTTCCTTGGACAAGGACTGAAAAGCCGGTTTTGGATTCTGTACAGGATAAAGAGTCTCCAGCAGCGAAGCCAATGATGAAAGCAACAGAAATCATGAAGTAACAACCAGAGAGGAAAATAATCGGCCTTTCTGGGTATCGAAATCTTCTCATGTCGATAATAAAAGTCAAAATCGTGAAGAGGGTTGAAATGCAACAGAGAATTGCCCATATTCCAGTCCAGAGACGGGCAATTTTTCTTTCTTTGACATCGAAATAAATGTTTTCACACCTTGCCGCACATTTCTTCTTGCCGAAAAACGTGTAATGATCGTTATCAATTTGCTGCTCTTCTGGACATCGAAACGGCACATTACTCCTGTCAAGTGCTTGCGCTGTAGTGTTTATACCTGGCTTTTCTGGTTCCTTTGTGGGCAATCCTTGGCCATTTCCACTCGTTATATTCTCGCCAACACAGATTTCTTCGCCCAATTTAGGAAACTTCTCGCAACGCAAGGACTCTGGCCATGTAAAACCAAAACGTTTCATGAGATCTTCGCATCCATCTCTAGCGCTGTCACAAAGGGAACGGCATGGAGGAACAGGTATCGCAAGGACAGTACAGATGGGAGCGTAAACCGAACATAAGAAGAACGCCAAGTCCTTGGAACACTCAACTTTCACCAGTGGGAAAAATTGATGCACTTCGAGAGCAGCTTCCTCTTGTGTTCTATGTCTCAACATATTTGGAAATAATGTGGTGTTGTACTGTAGACCTGTGCAAAGAGGTATTGTCACTGATTCACACTTCTTTTGGCACAAGCAGGGGAATAAACAAACCCCAAAGATCACGACGGGGAGCAGTAATCGGGCAAAACTTGAACTGTAAGCTCCTGTAACCATTTTGACTCTGACTGCAGCAATAAAGGAATTCGAATCTCTGCAATTCCACAAAGAACGCCAACCTATTCAACTCTTCAGTTTGTAATGGCCGACTATGCATGACTGAAATACAACGAAATTAGCATACTTCAGTGCGCAAACTGTGATTGGCTAGCGGCAGAAGAAAACGACAATCACAACATAAAACAAGTTCTGATTGGATAGAATGTCACGATCTATCTAATTAGGAGTCAAACAACGGCTCCATGTTAAGCCACCGGATATTCGATCGGTTCCTCCAAATAGCTTTGAAAGCTTTATGGTGTACTTTTCAAATGTGGAATTTACACGCAAAAGCGGCTTACTATTGAGTCAGCTTTTGAATATTTAGTAACGCGCACTTTGGAATAAACAATAAAAGCGGAAAACAATAAAGTGGGCATACTTTAGATCTTTCAAAGAGATGTTTCGAAATATCAGCAAGCGAACCCCTTGCTGTTTACCATTATGAAAAACCTATGGGGCATCTGGAATGCATTTTTTTTACGCCTTTTGGCCACGGAATTGAAAAACTGCGATATTAAACTCTGCGGGGAGTCAATTGCTTTGAGCGGTGTATTTCGGTTTACATTTGTGAAACCCCTTGTCTAGAGTAAACAAAAAGGTCCTAAAGATCCTTTGTATTAACGAAGATAAACCAGAAATCAGATAACCGGTTCATTTCCTCGGGGTTGTTTTTTCTGTGGAAGTTTCCTGAGGTTGGGGCGTTCTTTACATTCTTAAACGTACCGCTTTCTTTTGCTTTTTTGTTCATATTTTTTGATTGATTGATTTTTTTTGTTTTCCTAAGTAAAGAGCGTGTTTTTATTGGTCGTGCAGAAATCTTCGCACACTTGGTAATTGTGTAAACATAGTGACAGGATAGGCTTAAAATATAAACTGAGTATTTAAGTAAGAAACTATATCATGGTAATATGACATATGAAACAGATAGTTGGCGGTGGGCAAGGTATGACCGGTACGCAGTCCTTAGGCCTTTGGCACTAGGCTGATCCCCTGAAAATGTTCTAGTAAAATATAGGCATGCAAGGCAAACAACAGTTAATTTTTGGTGTGAACTTTTTCGTATATTTTTAGGTGTTCACGGTTTTATGAGTTTAACTGCAAAATCCTTTATTAATTTCAAGTGGCTTCGATATCAAAACCGAAGAACAGCAACAAATTATGACCATTCATTACACCCATAATCGACACCAATTTGCATTCGCGGTTTGCCGTACAATTCTCCCTACCGTTGCAGACTCCATGACGTTTAGTTGTCTTGTTGGGACAGTTCCACTGTAGTTCTGATAAAGAAAGCTATATTCATTGAATTGTTTTACTTTCTTGTTAAAATAGAAAGCTAAAAAAATTAGGTTTGATGTTGCATTTCTTAATTCCGCCAAAAAATCGTACCAGGAGCCCATCACTAGGAGCGTGCAACTACCCCATATTCCTGTCACGGCGTTTTCACAGACCGATCTACTTTTAGTTTGAATTTACCTCGAATTCAGACCCCCACAGGAACCTCAGTGACCAATGACAAGCACGGACTTAATTTTTAACTGACGTCATCATTTCACAAGAAGACTAAAAAGAAAAACCGCCATTTCTTCCTTACCGATGCGCGCTCATGAAGACCGGAAATAAGTCTACAAATAGACCGGTCTGTAAAAATGCCGTGACATAGGCTTAGTATGGGAGTTGCACGCTCCTAGTGATGGGCTCTTGATCGTACCTGCCAGCCAAACCTTTTTTAACCGTCACTTAGCCCCTACCATTACCAGTAAAAGATCACAAGTGCGTCATAAATTCCAAATTTGTTTTTGGCAGCACGTCGCGATCTGTCTGGAATGTTTCTTGTGTTATTCCAATCACAAGCGAGATCTTCAGACTCCAGAATCACAGAAGACGGATTGGTTTCCATCGATCAAAGAACTACCTTATTGTTCACGCATATTTTCGCTGAACTATTATGGGATGGGCATATATCGCGATTTGGCCAGAAAAATATTAAAAGAAACTCAAATTCGCAAAAACTGTCAAAATACTGATTTTCATCAATGAAACAGTTGACACAGTTAATTTTCCATAGTAATGGGAAATAATTTTCAATGATACTGAACAAAACCTTTATAACAAAAGGAAACTGAAAGCAGTTTGACATGTTCATTTAAAACAAATCTAACCCTGACTTGTCCCCGGTCGTCTTCATACAGCAGACGGCTTATGAAGAAGACTACCCATCCAACATGTCCTCCTCTTTTAATTTACGATTATCGTTCATTGTTAAGGCGGGGGTAAACATGAAAGCCGTATTTTGGCTGGGTATTATGTTTTTAATGCAAATATCTTGTTTACGTTTCAAGCAATCAAGAATTTCTCTGCTCATCTCACATATCTATGTTTTGGGTTGTTTTGTAAATTTTTGGGTGATTTTTAGGTATATTTGGAGAGAAATAGTTTTTCTCAAAGGATTAGTAAAATTGATGGAAATAGGAAATTTTGAAGATTTGTTGTTGTGTTAAAATTTGTTTGAAATTAAAAATTGGTAGATACACTCCAAACAGTTACCCAACAACCTGGGGTGCCATTGTGCGGTCGGGCAACTGTCTGGTGGTGTTCCATAACCCTTTTTCCCCAAAATTTCACTTAAATTCACGTTTACCCCCGCCTTAAGTCCTGTTTGAATTAACGATTATCGTTGATTGTAAAGTCCTCTTTGAATTTACGATTATCGTTAATTTTAGAACACTGTTTCCCAGGACATTTCAGAAAAAAACAAAAACAAATTTAAAAAATCATATTATCTAGACCGGATTTGAATCCAGTACTACCCGGCGCTAGGAACGGCTACTTACCACTAGACCACTGTAGCACAAGACGACGGTAAGTTGTTTAACTAAATATTTTATAGAATCTTGCACAGAATATCACTGATCTACACTGATTAGACCTAAGCGCAGATTTCAAATGGTTAGCTTTTTGTTAAGTTAAGCCTTTACAACCACGTGGCTAGCAGTGAGCGAATGGGAAAGGGCTGGAGTTGCTGGGGTAGTGAAGGGCGAGGCAGTTCTTCCTGCCGACGATCCATTTGAAGGAAATGACATTATTATTATTCATTCAAAATATTTTCCCGCTTCTGATTGATTAAAACCACACGCATAATTTACCATAACCGACTGCTGTTCACCAAATTTTGAAAGAATCTTCGCCATATTGAATCAATGACGTCAAAAGTGCAGCCCGCTTCAGATTATTGAACCGACGACGTCAAAATGACGTCAAAAGTGCAGCCCGCTGCAGATTATTGAACCGTTGACCGAGAAAACCTGGAGACGATATTATGTTATTTTTTGTGAGCGAAAAAACAAAGAGCGAAATGGCGAAACTCCTTTAAGAACGGGGAAATATTTTGAATGAATAATAAACAATTATTGAATTCGGCTTTCGTAGGATATGAAGAATTCTGCAGATCTCGGCCTCTGTGGAGAACACCCTCCTTGTTCTGCAGAATTCTTCACATCCTACTCAGCCTGATTCAATAATTACTAAATATCCTTCCGCTGTAAGCACAAATAGACGGTGCCATGTTCTAAATACAGAATACCACTTTCACCAATGGATTTGCCACTCATTGTCTCTGCGTGCTTAAGTTATGGGAAAACTGATTTTGACTTCGGTAATATCTCGTCTTTTTCTACCGGAGGGAACGCTGAGTACCAAAATATACTCTAACAGGCATTTGATATAGAAAATACAAGAAGGTTTTTCTCTATGTATCCCCAAAACTCAGAAATACAGATGGTGAAAGCTATCAGAAAGCAGGTTTGAAACCCGTAAGTTCATTGTTAGCGTCAAAGGCTGCAGCTGATTTGATAGCTTGTGCTTGGTTGTCATGGCAACTCGAGGTACTGCTCGCAAGGGTGACCGCAACCTTCTGTGAGCGCACAACCTTCCCTGTCTGGGAATAGTACTTCATCGTCGAGAGAGATTTCCAACCAACGTGTCTGGCAATGTCGTCTGGGCTGACGCTTAACAAAGAGAGTGTGATGGCGCGTACACTTCGAAAGCTATGCATAGTTTCTCCTCCCTGAACGTTGGCCAATTACAAGTGAGTCTTAAGTCTGTTAGCAACTGCTGCCCCGACAAATGACTGCGCCTGCATCATTAAGTGCTCTGAATAAGTACTCCTCGCGTAAGTTGATTTTCATCAGGTCACAAAGCTTAACGTATAGATTAAGATTAGAAACAGGGCAGATTACGGGATCTTGACACCTGGAGATTGGAAATCGATTCACATTCAATGCGTCGCCTCCCCCTCTGAGAGTTTTTCTGAATGTGTGGCGAAACCAAATAACGTTGCCATCTTGTGAGGTGAAAATCTCTTTGGTGTAAACTCTTCCTAAATCAGAGGCTCGGTCACCGGCGTAGAAGTAGATACAAAAGAATGCTAAGTCTCTGGCGTACAAAAACCTCTGGATAGAAGTTGCGTCCTTGGCAAATACTAAATTTCTTAGATAGCTGCATAACTTGCTTAACTTATCAACAAATATAGGACTAGCTTGCTTAGGGACCACGCGGGCGTCTGCCCTCGCTAACTAGCTTAAGACATTGCTTGACCTGATGATGGGCAGCGGGGTTGCCCACGCCCAAGAGTCCATTCCACTCGCTACTTCGACCAGCTTCAATAAAAATGGATCGCAATTTTCCTATCAAATTATCCACCGTTTTTGCTGCGAGTCGTTTAGGACAATTGCAGGAGGAGGGCCCGGTGACGCCAACATACTGACACGCAGGCCTGTGTACTTTGGTCCAGCCACCCTTATCCTTGTAGGCTAGAAACCAAGTGATATCAGAGGGCAATGCGGACATAATGGCTTTAGGTATAGAGAGGGAAAATAGGAAATTATCAAACTCCACCGCCAGGCTAGACTTCTGTTTTTCGTAAGGTTTGTTCTTTTTACGAGACGCCAACGCTTTCAAGCGTGCCTCAATGACGTCGAGGTTGATTTTTTGACTCGTTTGGCGGCACCTACGAAGTTCTCTCGACGGTAACCTCACTGCTGGCAGAAATTGAACGTCTTATCGTTCCGATATGCGCATTGGGGGCAAGCAGCAGTCCAAACTACGGCAGCAGTCCAAACCCTAGGAACTTCGGGTAGCGTCTGAAATAATTTGAAAAGCGAAGTCTAAGAAAACACGTGTGTTATAGAGCCATATAAGCAAAAGACAAAGGTAGACATAAGTTAGAAGCTTTATTATCTTGATAGGCATCAGTCCAAACCCTAGGAACTTCGGGTAGCGTCTGAAATAATTTGAAAAGCGAAGTCTAAGAAAACACGTGTGTTATAGAGCCATATAAGCAAAAGACAAAGGTAGACATAAGTTAGAAGCTTTATTATCTTGATAGGCGAAAGATATAAAAGCATTGCTAGTATTAGACCGGTTCTGTTAAGGCTATGGGAGAACGCGAAACACCCACTGGAGAGAGCGTGGCTCCCACGCGTCGACGCCGGAGTTACCTGGATATAGTAAGGGTTTGTGCAGCCACGACAACCTAACATGAATGACGCGGACGCTGATTGTTGAAGTAGTGGCCACCACTAATTCCTTGAAGTATTGACCTTTAAAAACTTTTGTTTTTCCCTGCCTTTCCCTGACCGTGGCAACCCTGCTGACAAGAAATACCTGCAGGATATGACTAAAATCCTGCGCTAGAAAATGTGGAATGTAAGGGGCTCACGGATTTAACGTTAAATTAAGCAATGTAACTCCTCCGACCGTGAATCGGACGATGTAGCGGTGGAGGAGAGTGGTGCCCTTGGTCATGTGCAAAACAAGAAGCTCGGTTTCCTTTTTGCTGCTAGCAGAACAAGAAGCGGACAGATGATAAAGACATCTGACAAGGTTGTGCTTTGGGCGTAACTTTTCAAATATCACAAGTTACGTAAGCTCGTGTCAATTTTTCGTGAAACGTGAAATGCCGATTATATTTCCCGTGAATTATGAAAGGACCAACCTATTTTTCGTTGAAACATGATCTTGACAACCCACCCCCCCCTCCCCCCTCTCCGCCTTTACTGAACGAGTATTCGGGGAATTAGCACAGGAAACGAGAATGTTGTAACGCAAACTTTTTTTGCTGTGCAGCGAGCGAGCAGCAACATAAACAGGATTTAAGAAGAATATATAGGAGATACGAATTCTCGAATTCATCACTTTTTACCAGAATGCACTGCGTCACTTTTTACCAGAGTGCATTGCGCCACGAACAACACGAGGATGTCACGCCGTCGACTTAATTCGCGTAGATTAGTGGTTTGTTTTGCTCTGATTTACCTGTAAAACGATGTGAAGGAGATCGTGCTCGACTTTCACAACTCTTGCTTTTATCCTTAATGCAGTAAGTGAAAGTTTGTAAATCTGGATGATTAATTGTGACATCTTACTTTTTAACTTAGTATGTAATTTCTAAAGCTTGTAGAACACGTTAATGTCATATATGCTGCGATCTATTCATCCAAACATGAATTTAAGCTAAAGCGTTAGCATTTTCAAACATCGCGATGGACACTTCCTCGGCACAGTCTGTCAACATTCTTGTAAATCTGGATGATTAATCTTAACTTTAGTACATCATTTCTTAGCAGTCTCGCCTCCTTGGTCGAAGAGACGAAGAGAAATCGTCATTACTAAAGCTTGTAGAATAATTAAAAAACGAAAACCGTACAACACGCTAATAGGCCATTTTCGAATTCTCGGTATTGGGCTGACGCTAGCTTGCAATGTAGGCTTATGCGGGAAAATAGGGACCTTTAGATCGGAGGATGAGGACCACTGCGAGTACGAGTTTTCCACACTGAGCATGCGCATAGGGTTTGGATGCCGACATTTTTCGAAGTGCGCGTGCTCAGAACAGGAAACTCGTACTCGTCCTCGTCCTCCGATCTAAAGGTCCCGAATATCATTAAAAAGAGATCAATGTCATTTGCATTTGAAAGGACCCCCCCCCGCATTAGCCTCAGTTGCAAGCTAGTTCCAGTCCAATACCGAGAATACGAAACTGGCCTATTTCATACATGCTGCGATCTATTCTTTTTCATCCACACAAGAATTTAAGCTAAAGCGATAGCATTTTCACACATCGTGATGGACGCGTCCTCGGCACAGTCTGTCAACGTTCTAGAGACATTTAATGCGTACCAGTACAGAATATATAAGTTAGAGTTCTGCTCCTACAATTTCCACATCGATCGATTTTTGCGATCTGATAAAGGGGAGGTTGATGTGTATCGTTTTATGTCCAAACATAGTTCAGATCACTATGTGCTTTTTTGTCACGATCCCTTTTCACACCTCGCCATCGATGCGTAATCATGCATGGAGTTGATGCATGCAAGGACAGATTTTAAGTTACGCAGCACAATTTGACACTACTTTCAGAAATAAAGGTCTTGGAACGCGCAGATAGATAAATCACTGCGTAAAATATGTCACTATCAACAGAATGTGCCGCAGCATTACTATCTTTTAGATACTCGATCTAGTATATAACTAAACAGATATCTGGAAGGTGCTGACATGATGCAAGACTCGGTTCGTTCGCTTCAATGATCACGTGACAGTGGTGTTCCATCATTCCAGATCCGAAGGGAGTTTACTCACGATAAAAGCTTACATAGCACACATAATAAATAAAGTTAACATGGTGTAAATGAATACATGTGAAACAAATTCCTTCAATGTTATTTTCAAAAGTTAAGATACAGTTTAAAAGGCTTGCTGTATTTTACGAAACGAAACGAAACGAAACGAATAAACCTGAACTGAAATGAACATGTCCAGTGTCACAACAGTCAGATTCCTCCGTGCGATAACCTAAACAAGGAATAAAACAGCGGAAGTGCAGAATATGCAAATTTTAAAATCTGTCTTTTGGGTTTACCTCGTTACGCTGTCCTTTGTTCCAGAATTTCCGGAAGAAACCGTTCCATTTGCCACTAGAAATGCCAGAAACTCAAACTAGACATTTTGCTCGAATGTAAAGCGCTCCTCGCGATGTTGTCTTCTATTACGGAAAATGTTATGTGGAAATTTCTGGAAATTCAAACCGGAATTTTTCGTCCATAGAAAAGTGCACTGCGTATAAGGATTCCCGTATGTATGGATTTGAACTTTGGGGCACAATTTCACAGTACACACTCGCCAGGATCTTGAACACTTGGCCTTCAGACTAGTTGTACAAGAAATTTTCGAGGGGTGAGAGCCTTTTGGAAACCTCTACCACGTAGGTCCGTCAATGGACTAGTTGTACAAGAATACTTAGTAAAGCGTTCAATGCAAATGTAAAGCTTGTCGCGGAGGTGGGAAACGGCTAATATTTCTGACTCGTCTTTGGAATAATGCACACAGTTTATAAGCAACACAGTTACAAACAGTGTAACTTACACTTCGTTAAAATGACAAATCTGTCACTAAGTTCTAAACACGATAAAGTACATGCACTTAAAGAGAATGTACAACTCATTGAAAATATACCAGAGTTACTGACTAGTTTTACAAGCAACGACAGGTTATAAATACAACCTCGTCTCTCACTGTGTTGTCACAACATTCAGTGATGATTTCAATAATGACGATGTGTTTTGTTAGCATCAATAACATGTAAGACATCTTAAACTATTGCGGGATGATTGATCAGTTAGGTAAAGTAACTCACCATCTAGTATTTGTGCAAAACCTGGTAAATTCAGCTGTTTTAAGTAAATATAAGGACCTTCTACCCCACTTTTATTCTGATTTCCGTGCATTATTGTATTAACTTAAACAAAGGGTTAAAATGTTTGCCAATCTGCTGCTTGAGATCTTTAGTTCTTCTTCTTCTTGCTATCCTGTATAATGGAATCAATTGGTAAAAACATCAGTGACACCCAGGTTTCATCCATTAGTTCTGAGGCCGGTATGGTCAACTTTGACCGGCATTTTAAGTATCTACAAAGTATTGCATTTGTGGTACTTGAACAGGAATCGCAGAAATAAGCAGACTTACCTTGTTTTGAGCAAGGATTATCATTATCCTGCGGAAAATCTGTATGAAGTCCAAAAACAAATCCACCGAGTGCCTTTAAACAAAGAAATCATATTAGCTGATACGCACAACATACGGATCGAAACATAGGGAATCAAGGATGTTGTGTTAGGCAAGCTATCTTACCAGACAAAGTCTTTGTCTCCTTGCTTATGCTTGTGCACAATCAGCTGAGTGTCATAGAGCACAAAGAAACAGAACAACAGCAAACCACCGTACAGCTGAACCTAATTCAAATGCAATACACATAAACTATTGTGATTAATCATTTTTAAAACCCAAGCAATAAAGTTTCTCTGTCTGCACGGCCAAACCTGACTAAAAAGATGTCTAAGGTCTCAACAGTTTTGACCGGGATTGCTGTTGTTTATTAATCAACCAATGTCATCAGTATGATCGTTACTTTTTTTTTTTCTTGTCCAATAGTCTACTATGCACATTTGAACAATTTGAAGACAAAGACATTTTACCATTACACTTAAGTAAGAACAACAATGGCAGAACAGGTTTTGCGTGTGTTCATGCTGACGCAATTTAGCATGCACACAAACATACCAAAAAAACAAACATGGTGCAGGTAGATGACCTAGATAGATAGATAGATGACCTTTATTTTAAAACGATGAGTATTAAAGCTGCAAAAGCTTGTGGGGTCGTTTACAATAATTGATCACTAAATGAATTAACTAGGAGTATTTACAGAAAGAACGTTAAACTTAAGTTAGCGGTCCTAGCAGGTATAGATATAAGCATAAGTTAATTATATACAAAGTCATCTTTTCTAAAATTACATGTGGATACAGACGTTATCTTAAAACTAAATTCATTAAAATTAACTAGGGATTTTAGCTTTAATCTAAGTTCACGATATGAAATATTTCTTGTCAAGGTGCTGCAACTGTTGGTTGGTTATTTGCCCTCTGTGGGCCATATCTGTGCTATTTTCTTCATAAATGACAAAGTGTGTTGCAGATGTTAGTCGTTTATCAGAAAGGTATGTCAAGATGAAAAGGGCCCAGCAATTTTCCAGGTTCTTCTTTGTTATAGAAGAAACCCAGTTAAGGGTGGTCCTTTCCCAGTTTAACTTCAGATTTAGAACAGTTGCTAAGCGATTGCTAAGGGCGATATTTAGAAGAAAGCTACGTGTATTTTGGAGTGTTTTGCAGTGCTAAATGGTGAATTTTAAATGACGGAACGTTCCCAAACCACGTGTTAGAATATTAACTGGCCCTAAAAATTGGAAGAAAAGAGGAAGAGTTACGATTTTTCTTATGAATTAGAAATAACTTAGCCCTCTTTACAATCATACGTATGGAACTATTGTTTTCACTTAGAAGTCTGTTTATACGGGCGTTTATTACCTCATAACGTTTACAATGCGAGTTTTATAAAACTCATACATAGGGTTAGGGTTTTATGTAATGCTGGTCACGTGACTGGTCAAATATGGTCATGATTTTAAAGTTTTGCAGGACTTTTCAATGGAGCAAACCTGTGCAGAAAGCTTATCCTTAGGAGGTCTGGTTTTCAAAGTATGACGGTTAGAAACCTTCCTTAGCAATAAATAATTAATGATCAATTGGTAGTTAAGAAGGACCCCTCTTAAAAGCAGCAAATGCATTATTGGGAAAA
>OZ026607.1:10823281-10860781 GCA_964020085.1 Micromussa lordhowensis
TTTACATTTTGATGATCGAAGTAAACAAGTTGCTTTTCTTTTTCTTCGTCGCGGTATTTTCTAAAAGAAATAGAAAACATGTTCTCCGTGTTCCTATCGAGTTATAGAAACACGAGTGAAAGTTTGGGAGAACTCGAAAAAGCTGTGGAAACACTCGCCTGCGGCTCGTGTTCCCACAGCATTTCTCGTTCTCCCAAACTTTCACTCGTGTTTCTATTTAAAACTCGATAGAAACACGGCACATGTTTTCTATTTCTTAAACACGGAGCGATCCTATAAAAGGCAAGGACACGCCCCCTTGAAGCACTTTGTTGGCTTTCCTGTGCAATGGTGGAAAGCCAGAATAACGGTCGCATAACATAGAACTCGTGGAGAAATGGCGTTTTTTTTTCGTCAAACCTACGGAGTCATTTATGTTGAATAAAATAAGGTAAATAATAAAACTACAGTGAAAATAAAACTCATATTAATACTTAAGATGATGGCTTTGGAAGACAGAAAACGATGAATTATCTTCGTCGTCGCTGCACGTGGAACATTCCAATTTCGCCGCAAACTATAATAACAAAGCTGATGCCTGTGAGCTATCTGTTTCCATTTATAACAGCATGCTGAGAACAAAACGAAATCTCATAAGAGGTGATTTTGGTTAGCCTGTGAACACAGACGGATTTTGGTGGGATATTTAAAATCATTCAGTTTATGAGCGTTATGATGGTGCAAACAAAATGCAAATTAAACTGAGTTATTCCTCAAACTGTTCTATATTCAGAGCACAGAAATTGGAAACAACAAGTACTACGAAGAAACAACAGAACTTGAAAAATGGCAAAGTGAGATTTCGCCTGAATATTGACGTTAGAAAGGAAATGAAGACTCAAGGCTGAATGCCATAAAACAACTGATTACGTTCGTAAAAGGTCGACTGAATTAATTTTTAGCTGCAAGAGTTCAACAGCTGCTAATGTTGACCTTACGGAATCTCTTTTTGATAACGGGCTGCAGAATAACCATATTACCTTAGATGAAATAGATTACCTTCGTAGTCTGTATTTTTTTTTTTACGAAATTTAGTTTTCAAATTTATTTCTCAACCGCAGAAAACCGGCAGAAAAACAGAATCCTGTGGCAACTCGCTAAAATTAGACTTGAGTGAATAAGCCAATCAAATGGGAGCATTGGCCTTCCATTGGGATTTGTGATTGACAGGCTGAACACCTCAGCCTCGTTATATAGGATCGCTCCGTGTTTAAACAGAGCACACGTAGAGCACGGCTTGGTGACGGTAAGCTGGCTTTTTTGCTTCGGAATTTTGACAAATTTGACCCAAATTAAACATGCATTGTGGCTCAGACAAATGCAGTGGAAACGAGCTACTTGTCTGCAGTAAATATAGCTGCATTTAGACCATTGTTAACAACAGAAGTGCTAAAACTGTACTAAAATAACAAGTTTTGCTAGATTCCGACAAAACACGCAACGAAATAAACAACTTCTCATTCTCAACCTAGCGAATGCTTCGATTAAAGACATTACGAAGGCAGAAATTAAACTTAAGTACAATAACGACAAAAAACACCAACTGAACTGTCTGTTTACGATGAGAAGCTTTATTTTTGTAAAAATGTTGAAACTACACTTACATGCAGTGTAGTAACGCTCGTTACTACACGATCTCTCGATCTCCGGTCATCTCGGCGAAGTGAACCTCAACAATTTAGTATCATCGCCCACTCGACGAGTGATCAGTGGTTCTGATATTCTCCTTTACTCGGAGTAGAACCAGTGGAAGCAGTCTAGTCTTTCCAACATTGACCCCAGTTCGTGCAATCTTGCTGCAAGCGGCTGCAAGCCGTAAACAACTGTACTGCGCTCCTTGGCAGCTCCTTTCAAATACAACTCAGCATTCGCTAGTTTTGAGCTCCTTGTTTCTTAATTTCCATTTGAAACGATGCACGTTTTTATGAGCCACACTGCGGCCGGATTCCTTTGTAGTAGAAACCTTTAGATCCTTAAGGATTAAACTAAAAAACGAACTTATAGGCATCGTTCTTCTCCTGGATACCATCTCGATACTGAAAGCTTAGCAGACGTTCAGTTTGTGATTGACAGCTGTCGTCTCGTTAGCCAATCAAAGTTTTTGAACAGTTCTACCAAGGACCGTGATTGGCTTATTTTAGCGTGCTTTATCAGAGATTAGTATAAATCTACTAGCGTTCTATCACGAAGGCCGTTCTCTGATTGGCTACGCTACTCACTATCTATTCTATGATAGATAGTGAGTAGCGTAACAGTGTGCACTTGTTAACAAAATGACGGCCGTTTCTTGGCGTTTTCGAAGTGTTGAGAAGAGGATTTAGATTAAGTTTTGAACGACTAGTAGATTTATACTAAAACAATTAGATTATTCGCTCTCGATTTCTATCGCGCGATAGTTGCGATAGAAATCTCGAGCTTATAATCTAATTGTTAAATAGAGAACGGCTGACGCCACTTTTCCCCGTTTGGAAAAATAAAGTTTGGCTTGAAAATTCAGCCGAATGCGTGGATAATTTGTTGGATTCTTTATCATAAAACAATTAAAGAAGCCTCGACTGTGCTCTGTTCTGTTGTAAAGCACTTAGGAAGCGGTAGAGCACTCAAGAAGTAGGGAAAAACACTCGACTACGTCTCGTGTTTTCCCCTACACTTCTTTCGTGCTCTACCGCTTCCTGCGTGCTTTACTTACGGGTTTGAGACTGTTGTGAGTGTTTTGTTTTCAAATACACGCGCTTACTGTACAATGAACGAGAAATTTTCAATACTGCACGAAGCGAAGCTGAGTGCAGTATTGAAAATTTCGAGTTCATTGTGCAGTAAGCAAGTGCGTGTATTTGAAAACAAAACACGAACTAACAGTCTCTAACCCTTTTAATATTCAATTTGAGTTCACTGCTGGCGATAGACTTACAATGGCTTCCCGCCCGAACACTGCACAGTTTTTATGCGTTATTGTAATAACGCACTCTGTCACTTTGATGTCGCCAGGTAACGAGAACTCACGTGATCAATTTTAACCAATGACGCGTGCGGATTTTAGACAGTGAACGAAGATTGAATATTAAAACAGAACAGAGCACAGTCGAGGCTTCTTTATTTGTTGAATAAAAGTTATGTTATTGAAAGAGCTACATAGCTTCAAAGGTCTCACCTCCCAAGTACAGGTAGCGTCTTTGCTCTGCCCACAAGGCACTTAGAGTGAAACACACAAATATCAGTGTAGTAGCAAAGAAGGCAGTGGGGATGATGCTGTTAAAGAATAAGAAAAAACATCATTCAGCAAAATATATCACATCCTTGCCACATTTAAGTGTAATAGCAATGATATATAAAACAATAATGATTTGTTACAACAGTGTTTTGTATCTGTCATTTCTGTCATTCTGTATACCATGGAACGTTTAATGACTGTTTACAAAACTTTATATGAACTTGTTCAATTGTACTTTTATCCAAAGGTGTTTTGTATGATAGTAGTTCCGGTCCCCAAATTTTGCATGCGTAAAGTAACACGGGTTTAACTAGGGCATTGAAGAGTTTGTTCTTAATCGTAATTGTCGCTGCATCCGTATTAGAGAAGGATCGATTTATTATCGAGAGAACTTTGATGCTTTTTTGCTAAGAATTTCTCTTGCATACGTGTAACGACACGATGACGTCATTTCTATACCTAAATATGTTTGTTTCTCAACAATTCGTAAAGTTTCATTCTCATATTTAAAATTTACCTTGTTCTTGTTTTGTCCGTTACCACTAAATATAATTATCTTTGACTTTTTGGTATTAATTTTGAGCTTCCAATCTTGAGCATGTTTATGAATCACATCAAGCGATTGTTGCAGCCCTTCCGGAGAGGACTGATTACTAGCAAATCATCTGCATACATTAACCAATTGAGAGATTGATTTCCTAACACCCAACTGGACATTTGTTTCGTTTAAAATATTGCGGTAAATCATTCATAAATAAGGAAAACAAAACTGGACTTAAACCATCACCTTGTCTTATCCCCTTGTTACAGGAAAATAGGCCTGTAAGTGTGCTCTGCTCAATTTTAACACAACTCTTAATTGTTCTGGTTAACTGTTCTGGATTTAAAATATTGTGTTGCTCAATATACTCATTTAATCGGTTTTGTAAAATTGATGTGAACAATTTCCCTAAGCAGCTGGTTAAAGTACTTCCTCTGTAATTGGCTGCACATTTCTTGTCACCTTTCTTTTTGTATATTGGTTTTATGACACATGTTCCATTCAGTTGGTAAGGTGCCCGTTTTAATGATGTCATTGAATATCCTTTCTAGGGAAGGTATGAGGTAATATCGTCCATGTTTGAGCATTTCATTTAGAAGAGTGTCCATACCGGGCGCTTTTTTATTTTTGAGTTTAGAAATTTGATCATGAATTTCTTTCACGGTGATCGGCCCATTTCAAATTTCATCTGACTGCGTAGTTTCGTCAAGATTGTTTGGGGGATTGACAACTGTGTGTGATTCCTGAGTTTCTTCTTTGTCATATAAAACGTTTTGAAAATGCTTTATCCAATCTTCTGGTGGAATATCAGAAGGTTCGTCAATCGTTTCACTTTTTCGATTTTGTTTATTAGCTTCCAGAAATCTCCGCTTTGGTTGGAATTCAAGGTGTTTATTTCTTCTAAATTTTTATATCTTTTATGGATCTTTTTTACCAACTTTTGTATTTCTTTTTGAGAACAAAATATTCTTGTCGCAATGATCGAGGAGCTGTGGGATTAATATTTTGTTCGCAAGTTTCTGCAGCTCTTTCTTCAACTGTCTGCAAGTATTATCATACCATGGTTTGCTTTTTTTGGTCTTTTTACGTGTTTTTCTATGTGATGGTACTAGGCTAATTTCTGCAACTGATTTTAGTATTTGATTGAACTGTGAAATCTCATCATCTATTGAACTATGGTGTTCTACACTAAAACATTTTAGCATGTCTGACATGTTTGAATGACCACTCAAGAAGTTACTTTTTGTTACTTGCAGCAAGCAGTTGGAGTAACGGCAGTAAATTTGTTCGGTCAGTAATGTCGCTCGTTTCAAAGGAAGATTGCCAGGTTGATATTTTTTGTAAACTGCTTCCACTAAAAGGAATCTTTTACTATTAATAATAACAAGTAATATGAATGCAAACCGATCACAACAAAGTAATTGCTTGGTAATTTTAAGGGTAATATTTATAAAGTTTTCAACATTTTTTTGGTTGTGTCCAACCACAGTTTATTTTGTCCAACCAAGATGATGTCTTAGTAGGACATATGAGGACATTATACATGTCCTTTCAAGAGAAAAAACATATTTGCAGCCCTGGAAATAACCAACAATCTGATTGCATATCGCATGACAAAACACAACACATGCCATGCACATGCTGACCAAGGTAATTTATACATGCACGATAGGAAAATTGAGCAGTGGCGAGTAGAGATTCCCTCTCATCTCTCACAGAGCAGTAAGAGAACTTGCAGGGTATATTATTGCAGATGGATATTACAAAAATATATTCTCTCCTTCTACATTCTTCTCAGGACCCAGCATATACTTATACTTGCTTAATGTGAACAGCTTACCTAAGCCATTCTTTCTACATTTTATCCCTTATCAAGTAAAGAGATTGCCTACCTTGCATCAATTTGTATCACAACATCCATGATAGGTCCAAGACCCAGCCCTGATATAATAATGAAACAAAATTCAGTTTCTACCTATTGCATAAATAAAACTCACTAGCTACACATTGTCATACAATGCTTCCTATTACAAGGATAATGTAGAACACAAAGGTAAGCTAGCTGACTAGCACTCCAGTTAGCCTGCTCACTAATTTTTCGAATTTCTCTTGAGCCAGCAACATCATAAATAACTTAAGGCAGTGAGTTTGAGTACTTGGCTGCAATATTATGCCATGACTTTACTCCATATCTATATGTACAGAATTTCAGGAGCCAAAACATTGTTGGGTCTTCATAGTGAAAAGTGCATAATTTAATGTGATCCTGCAGTGATACAGACAGCCTTTAGACAGCATTATTCAGCAGTATCCTCTTATACTTAATGAAGTGTCAATGAAATGTCTTTTTAACATCGTGCATCTTACATGTATCACTGGTCACCATAGACATTACTTTGTAATTTCTATTTTCGCTCAATTTTCTTCAAAATATCCATTTTTTTCCCTTACTTTTCCCCAACCTTGAAGGATGTTTCCCTGACCTGTAGCAACTGCCCCTTACCCTTTTCTACTTATTTAGAAAAATTTTGAAATTCAAGATGGCAGACATTTTGAAATATGTGACATCATTTTGGCATTCGGTGACTTCGTGATTGACACATGCTCCTCAACAATTGAAAGTAAACAACTTTTGTATGCTTTACACACTTTTTAAGTTTGATTAATATCGAGTGAATACCTTTGGTGATACATAGAGCAGACTTTGTTCCCCTTTCCCAGGCTCAGTCAGGAATGAAAAGAAGTCCAGGGTAAAATAGGGTTAAAATGGTTGGCAAACAAAATGCAACCAAAGAAGCCTTCAGAAAACATATTGGGAACACGGTATATGTATCAAATGTGTCTTAAAAGGAACCCATTTGAAATTCTTCAATGTGCAATGAAAATCAGTGTTCCCACTTGACCTGCAGCCACGCAATAACTAGAATGTACTAGCCTGACAGTCAATTACACAATAGGGCATGTTCTAATTGATTATAAGCTACATGTATTTTCTTTAAGGGAAAAAAATAAGAAGCTGTGTTTTATCATTTAATGAGTTTTGAGCTCCAATCATTATCGCAATGTACCTAAGTAAGCTGAAATCATGTATTTAATACGGTAATACAGGGATCACGCAACAAGTTTTTTAGTGGGGGGCTAAAGAATAATGCATGGACAAAATTTTTTTTGGGGGGGGGGGCATGCTTTGGAATTGTTATTTAATTTCTCGAAAGTGACGCAGAATGCTTTTATAACGATAAAACTATTAATTTTTTTCCACATCTTCAGTGATGCTGCTATCAGGTCTCAGAATTCACCATCACTAAATTGAAACATCATAGACTGCTATACTACTGATAGCAACCTTTAATTACTATAAATAAGCCAAATATCCAACAATTTTGCTTGAGCTGCCTTGAACTCAATGCTGTATAATTAGCAATAATTGATTATTATTGGACGAGGCTGAGTATGATATGAAGAATTATGGAGATCGAGGAGGGTGTCATCCACCAAAACCGAAGGCTTGAGGTGGGTAACACCCTCCGAGATATGCATATCTTCATATCATATGAAAGCTGAGATCAATAATTGTTTAATTATTCATTCAAAATATTTCCACTGCTCTGAAATTTAACAAAACGGTAACTGAAAATAATTAAGTGAACAGTATAGGTGTATTAAAGTTACTGTACATGATACATGTATGTATATGTTGTAGGTCAAAATGAAATTCAGGTTGAAATGAAATTCCTTTGTCTTCTAGCCCTAATTATTCATGGATCATGATTAATTAGGATTAGAAGACAAAGAAAATTGAGAATCAAACTAGGTTAAAATCATTTTAACCTGTGTACTTGTCGCATATGGTAGAGAAAAAGCCACCCCTGATTTCTGATACCAGATCATGGATGACATGATTTGCCATGATAGCAATTATTTCACTTTGAATATCGTGTGAGGTGTATCTCTTTCGTCTCTAACCATTTTAACAGAAGAGGTTGGTCTTTCCCTCTTAGTTTAAGTAATTGAATAAAGTTTGATTCATCATCAGTGTCACCCTGTATAGCCTGTCCTTGCTGGGCAAGATACTGCAAACATTCTATGACTTTGATGTAGCATATGTGTTTAGACTCCATTGTCTTTTATGCTACATCACTGGACATTTCCCATACATTTCCACAAGTTCTGGAAAGGTTTGTTTCATAGTCAATGGCTATTTTGTGGCATTCAGACACTTGATGCTCCTTGAATCACACCAATGCCTTTTTCCAGTTTGAAAACTCTTTAGAAATAAAGCAGACTTCCTTACTTCTGGCAGCTGAAAGATTTGATTTTGCATTTTGTTGAATGCAAATGACACACAAGACAGAATTGCTTTGCAATTCATAAATTCTAAAAGTAATTCAATTCAAACAGATTCAGAAAAAATAGCAGACATTATGCAGAGTTTACTCACCAGTTAAATAAGGTTTCCATTTTTTTTGGAAAAGTAATCAGAAATTTTAAGAGATCTCTTCTTTGCATTACTAGTAGTATGTGAAGCCTTGTCATCCTTATTTACATGTATGTTGCCGTGTACCATGTGCACTTCTTTGTTTGTAATAACTGCCGGATTGAATGTTCCATGATGGCCAGAGCTATACACAATTCGGCGGTTTAAGTATTTACAATGACAAAATGTTTTTATAAAGAGACATTCAACAACACTTGCAATTGGAATGCTTGATGAGCCGTGAAACCCGATATCAAAAGATGGACTTCACGCTGATTGAGATAAAATCAGGATGCCCATTAACAGGAGAAACAATAACTTCAAGTTCCTCCAAAGATCGAGGTTGAAACTATTAACAATTTGTTTGAGAATCGCCTTATTAACTACATGTAAACCCAGTTATAAGTTTGGATTGAAATCAACCAATTACGAAACTATGCATTTTCCTAAGAGGTCCACATGAAAAAGAAGTCAATTAAAAGATGCTTACCTGTTCTAGCACAAGGTTAGAAGCGAAAAAATATTTCATAATTGTAACAACTAATACTTAATTCAGTCTATTTATCTGCGCATTTGTCTTTGCCAGTAACTCTGGTCATTTTCAAATTAACAATTTTTTTTGCTATTTTTGGCTCCATTGTTTTTGTTAAATTATTTTTTGTTTAAATGTATTTTTATTTTTGTAAAAAAAATAAAACAGGGACCTCTGTACAGGGACCTCTGCACGGTCCCTGTGATAATTAAAACACTAACATTGCTGTAACTTTTGCATTTCTTTCATGTTATCAAATTCCTGCTGTGTTTTACCAAATTATACTTACTAGCATTTTCCTAAAAATACTCACCTGTGAAAAATGCAAATCCCATAAGGATACCTGAAAAAGAAAAGAGGATGTTTAGACTTGTGAACAAGAGAGAGAGCTAAGTATGTTCGTGGGTTTTTTTTCACTTACCCATTCTCTTAGCCTGATTCTTTCCATCATAGGGAGTCATGGCCAGTGCAATCAGAAGGCCAATGGAGACAATAGCTGACAAAAAGCCACCCTTTAACAAGTAACAAAGTCAATAAATGTTATTGTCTGCACATTTTTTGTTAGTTAGTAATTTTAGCAAATTTTATACAATTACACTTTTTTAATCACACACTCAATGACACAATGAGCACCCACAAGGTTCAGGCAAAAATGAGGACTATGCTCTAAAGCTTGGTTTTCACTAGCCACACAAGCAAAAGCTATGCTTGTCTCTGAAATGCAAAGCCAAAAAGATATTTAATAGACAGGACACAACATTTCCAGATATTGTGCCATTTTTGTAATACAAAATATCCTGCAACATAGGGCCGAATCGCACTAGAGCCGGATAAATCAAAAATTGTTTATTTTATGTCAAAAATCTGTCAACGCTTGACTTGTCCTAATGCAATCGCATATTTTCGAGTTTGTCAAACATTCCGAAGGACAGCCAAACTTCAAAGACTGTGATGTCCTGCTTCGAGGCAGGACAAATGGATCAAACAACTGAGAATACAATAACTGGTGTTTTTTTAATTAAAACGTCAAAAATGATGAGTACAACGTGATCTTTGGTTTTCGCGCGTTCTTCAGTTCGCAAGATGTTGGACCAAAACAGCTCGCCAAACAGCTTTCCATTTTGCTATCCTCCGGGTTATTTCTTCCAAAACTTTTATGATTCGTATCCATATCGGAATTCCACGACCTCGATGCCCCATGCTACTACCAGTAGTTCTCCGCCAGGACAGAGGAGTAGCAGTCCTCAGTCGGGAAGTAGTGCTAGTGGAACTAGCACTCTGACATGCGAGATTGCCAGCACTTCCACTGAAGGAAACACGAAGCAGGACAAGAGACAGGGCAAGACGACACAAGACCGATGGACAGAGGACCAGGTGAAATACCTTGTGGATCTGTGGGAGGCGAATATATCAAGGCTGGAGAGCAAACAGTCGAGGAAAGTGTGGGGTGAAATCGCCACTAAAATAAACGAGCAATTCAACCTAGCGCGCCTTCCAAGTCAGTGCGAGAGAAAAATTAAGCACTTAAAAAAGAAGTACAAAGAGGCCAAGGACTGGAATCGATCGCAGACGGGAGGAAATAATGAAACCTGTGAACATTTTGATGTCTTTGACCGCGTGCTCGGAGGCAGGGATGTTGTTACTCTGAAGCACGTGCGGGAAACTGCAAATGCAGCCGCAAAAAACAAGGAGAAATTGCCTGACTTGCCTGCTGGTGACGAGGAGGAGGGATATACCTCGGATCAGGCAGAGGAAGCCCTTCAAGCAATGGGAATCAAAGTCAAAGGCAGGAGCGAGAGGAAGAAGGGAAAAGGAAAGGGAAAAGGGCGCAAGAGAAGCCTGGAGAACGATGATTCTGAGGATTTTGCTAGATTTACCGAGAGAGTGGAGCGCCAGGGTGATAGATTGGCAAATGCTGTAGAGCAAATGCAAGAAATGCAACAAGAGCAAACTCAGGCCATGACTGGTTTCCTTGCTGCTCTGACCAAGGCTATAGAAAAAAATTAAAGGCAACAGTTTTCGTTTATCCTTACAATTACTCAATTAAACAATTACTCTGAAACTCCAAAGAGATAGTAGAGAGGATCGTTTGCTATATTGATAGTCTATTACATCCTAAATATCAAGTAGCAGTTCAAAGCAATGCTATATTCTATATTCTATATTCTCAGTACAGCGAACACCAGGCGATCCCATGATTTGTCAAACTGCAATCCTGGACAAAAGTGTTCGGGCACCAAGCAAGTCTCCCCTCCCCCACTTACAATGTTGATGTGATTTCCCCCTTTTTGTTGAAAAAACATGACATTTTCCAACAATGATTCTGGGGGAAGAGGGATACATGATCCAGCTCAGGTGTCCAAACTACTTTTGTCGGGGATTGCCTAAAAGAGATACAGTGTTTCAGCCAGAACATTTGTGACCTTCCACGGGATTTCCAGCATAAAGGTGATGACACGAGCACGCTATTTTAGCACGGTAGACAAAATAAATTTTCGTTAACACAGCAGTGTGTCATGATGCATGCAGAATTAAATAATATTAATACCGAGATCAGAACAACCATCTGTAAATGTTTCTGACAGTTGGTGTGATCCAAGTTTTTGTCACAACGGTGTCAAGTTGAACACCCGAAAAATTATGCTATCTTCAATGAAGCAAAATCACGAGCACGCATTCATAACTAATTTTCATCATCAAAACGGTGATTCATGTTGTAAATTTCACCTGCAATGAATCACAGATTGTCTCATGAACCTCCTCCTTGTTTTGCCACATTCTTCTCTCAAAACACGGAAATTGTTACATAATCGCAAAAAAATTGTAAGGACCGATGACTGAATATTAGGCCATCGCTGGGACAACATACTAGTATATTAATATTTCCAGCTCTTAGGCTCGATTTCCACTGTAATCAAGCCTATTAATCACTTTCCACGTCAAGGAAGACGGCAACATTTTTAGTTAGTTTAGGTAAAATCATGGGCACGCATTTGTAACTATTTTTATTGATCATCAAATCGGCGATTTATGTTGTAAACTTCGCGTGTTATCTTCGTATGAGTCACAAATTGTCACATAAAAACTGATCTGTTTCAATTTCATAATAGAAAATGTTGTCCTGTCTGGTGGCTAAAATTTACCCTGGGTGCTGCAGGGGTTTTTTCGTGGCAAAGCTGTGATTGTGAGCGGCGAAGTCGCATGCTTTTCTACAGCTGAAATTAAGCCATAGCCGTGACAACATGCTAAGTTTAATTTCCAGCTCTGCAGTTAGTCCCTTTTCACAGCACGAATGGCAGCAATATTTTCAGTTTTTGTTATCTGAGGTAAATTCCTTTTTATTTTATTTTTTGGAGGTAGGCAGAGGCTTTAAATTGACAGGCAAGTCCAAAAGCGGCATGTCAAATTTCCCCCGCCAGACGACAAGACGACAGGACGCCATGTCACAATAAACTGAATTACACTGTACGATACAAGTGAAAAATGTTCTTTTCAAGCAATTTTTCTTTGCATGCCAAGTTTCAACAAAGAAGTCAAAGATGAAATTTTTCACCTGTCAAACACACGAAATGTAATCTGAGACAGAGCATGCAATCGAATTGAGTTCAAAATATTTTACCCATCATGCTGCTAAGAATAATCACACTGCAATATTGCGTCTTTAAAGCAAAATAATTCAGAAGGGTTCAGTGGCGCACCATAAATCTTTTTTTCCTGAAAGGTAGACTTTCTAAGCTTTAAAAACAGACCAAATATTAATCTGTATGTTGAATATTCGCAGACTTATGATTTTTCGATAATTATATCAAAGACTACTAGATTTTATGCAAAATGATCCGTGTGCAACTTCGAACAAAAACACAAACTTCAATATCTTCACTAGAGTGCTAACACTTGATGTGTAGTAATTCTGCGAGCAATTTTATGATTTTACGCACAGAAGGAAAGCAAAAATTGGCTTCAATGCTTTTTGTGTTAGATCACAAGACAAATTGCATCAAAAACATTAGCATGGTATGGCAAGTGAAATGAACAATCTGGAGCAGCGTTTCATGAGAAAACATTAGTTCGGCAAACACAAACTTGTCAAGTTGTATTTTTTCAAGAGCTGCATGGCTCTTGATTTTCTTCAATAATTTACAGTCCTGTTATTTCATTTCTCATCTTTCAGCGTAAGGTGTGAACGCTTGTGCTAGGAAGAACTTTTCACAACAGGCGCCTTTTTCGTGACCATTCAGTGTTCAAGTAACTTTTAAAAGACTTTTTTGCTTAACATCTTCAGTTGCAACGCAACTCTCTTCGTAAATGTACTACCGTGCCATATCACACAACTTCAGCATGCTGTGATGCGTGACATTTAACATGCTGCTGAAAATAAACGATTTAGCGTGTTAAGATGTACAAAGCAAAAGCTAAAGGTGGGGAGTGTTACAAGATAATTTGGTTTTATCAACTGAGTTGATAAAGTGAATTGGCCACAGTAAAGAGATTCGAAAGCTGACGTTTTGAGCGTTAGACCTTTGTTGGAGCGAATCGAGGAATTGCGGGTTGTGTGTAGTTTATATACAGAACGATGCAGTTACACTATTGGTTGGTGCATGATAACATGAAAAACAACAGAGTAAATTACTAATGAATGAAAAGTGTTCATTGATGCTCTGAGGATTAAGAGTGCTGATTTGAAAACTAAACTTTTGTTCAAGAGTTTTGCGGCTTTCAGTGCTTCCTTGATGTAGGGAAAGGCCCACAGACTGCAATATGTTGCTTAGAATGATTGGGGAGATTAAAGTGTCTTGTGACTGGTTTAGATGCTCTTTTGTTGTCTTTGTACTAGCACGAGCTACAAAGAGGACACTAGAATGGGTCATATAAAACTTGAAAGGTTACCTAAATCCAAGATTTATGATTGAAATCATGCATTTGCTGCATTTTGGAAATGAGCTTAACGAGGAACTTTGCTGCAGATTTACCTTTACAAATCTTCAATAATCACTAGATCTCTAGGTAAGGTGTGATTAGAAATTCTAGTCGCAAATTTGGTGACTAATTTTCAGGATTTGGTCGCCAAAGTGAAAAATGTAGTTGCATTGGCACCTGTATTAGGCGCAATTTTACGCCCTGAATGATCAGTGATCTTGATGGATTGCTTGGGTCCCGATATTTTCTCAACGTTGCGAATGAAAGGACATGTTTTGCATTGTGCGCATGCGCATTTAAAAGTCCCAGGTTGATCGCTTGTTTGGAATGGACTTCTGACTAAAAGGTTACCCACGTTTTTGTCGCGTTTGAATGAAATTAATGGAGGTTGCGAAAACATTCTACCAGTATCGGGATCATTTTGAAGTCATTTAAAGTTTTTTTTAGAATGATGCATCTTACTGCGTTATTCTATTCCTTATTCTCAGTTCCTTAGACTTTGTCGTCTTTGTAATGATGACTCTGATTTTTCCTTAAAATCAGAGGAAATGTGTGATATTTTCGACAAATGTGGCTATCCTGCTTCTGTTGTCCAAATGGGCCATCATTGCACCCAGCAAATTGATTGGCAGTCAGCGCTACAAATGTTACACAAGGAAAATAATGATAGAATTTCATTCACCCTCACATTATTTTTACCCTCACAACCAAAAAACTTTAAATAACTTCAAAATGATCTCGATACTGGTAGAATGTTTTCGTAATTCCTGAAACTTTCTGTTTACAACACTCAGTAAAAGAAGGCCAAAATATGGTTGACAGTCCTTGCTAATAACTGTACAGAACGCCTGTTCTTATAGACCATTATTTAAAATTAATAGACATGTAGTTTTTAGTGAATTCAAGACACCAGTCCTATCCCTCTGAGTAGTAAGTGGTGGGCTTCTTTTGTAGCGAAAGTCTAAATTTGTCAGTTTCTTTTTGTGTCATGCTGTCACGCTCCGTCACACGCAACGCAAAATTTCTATTTCTATTTTACCGCCGACCGGTTAGCTCAGCAGGTAGAGTTCCGGACTAGCGTGCAGGAGGACCAACACTCAGGGTCTTTAAATAACTGAGGAGTAAGTGCTGCCTTTGTAATGTCATCTGCAAATGGTTAGACTTTCTAGTCTTCTCGGATAAGGACGATAAACCGTAGGCCCCGTCTCAGAACTCTTCATAATTAATTCTGTGAGACGTAAAAGAACCCACACACTGTTCGAAAAGAGTAGGGGACGTTGTTCCCGGTGTGGTGGTCTATCTCTCGTCTGATGGCTAAATGCTCGGACATATTAGCTGCATAAGCTACTCTAAAATCCGAGGGTAAATAAAGTAATGTATGTTATGTAATGTATGCAACAAATACAACATACGGGTAAACAGAAAATCAAAGAGCATGGCTGAATCAGTGAGCTGCACTGAACCAACTCCCCAAGAAGAGGGTATTAAGCAATGTTTTTGCAACAAAGAAGGCGAGAGATATATCGCAATTGACGGCAACTCATTAAAAAAATAACCAAGCGTTTGGTCTTTTTGTGATTATCTTTGGGAAGCGTGTGGTAAAACATTTACGCATTGTAAAATGTTAGAAATACATGTAGGAAAAACTCCAATAGAAGAATGTCTAATTATGCGACAAAATGTTACACAGAACAACAATTTGTTCATACAGGAAAAACAGGCATCTCAAGTGAATCAGATGAAAACGGAGGAAACGTCAATTGAACATTAATCACATACCTATATAAACATGGGATGCAGGAAGAAAGGAGTTGTTGAACAAAGCAGTAAAAAACCGAAATGGTGGGAGCAATTGAAACGAATGGATCCACAAGAGGTTACCAATATTCTCTTCTCAAAAGAGCCTTCAGAGGTTATATAGAATATTCAAGAAGGTCAGGTTTTTCAGATAAATGTGTTCAAATCAAGTGAAATGACAAAGACAAAAACTGATCACCTGGAGAACAACAGAAGGCCTTCCATACATGTACGTCCCTAACAATCAGGTGCTTGGAAGCTTGCATGTACTTTAAACACTGTTTTTACTTTTGCTTAGGAAAGTGTAGAACACCTCCTATTGCTCTCCATGTGACCAGTTTTTGTCTTTTTTTGTTGTTTCACATGTGAGTTGATAAGCAAAATGTTAATTTTGTAATTAAAGAGGGTGTGAGAAACTTGGGTATTTCAGAAGTGTTTGAACAACATGGAAAGCACTGAGTCAGTGGAATTTGACTATTCAGCCTTGGGCTCAAGACCAACCAAGAACCTATTTAAAGTCCCTTGTGCACAACCAGTGGAAGGAATAGAGGTGTTTCTTTCAAGAGTTCTACAAAAGGGTTCACTACCAAAGGAAGATGTCAGAAAGTTATGGAACAACACCAAGTCAGAGAGAGAGTTCTAAGCTTGTTAAACAGCTTGGTAAAGGGAACGTGGCTATCAAGTTTTGGATTGCAAAAAAGAGATGGTAGCATGGCACCTCAACCTAAAACAGCTAGAAACACTTTGTGGAAGGGTGCTACACGTAGAAGAATGTTTGAGTGAATAAACAGTTTGAATCCGATCTTGTCAAAAGGTAAACAATATTTTTTAGCACAAAAAAAGCCTCCGCTGTTGAAAGCCTGATTCATGAATTGAATCATCATTCCTAAATGAAAACATTGGTGTCTTTGACAGCGGAAAGAGAGCTATAGACGATACTGTTGTTGAAACGCTTCTCCTTCTCGTTTGGCAGTCGTAAATGTCTGCTGTCTCTGTTAACAGCTAGGTACATTGTATTCTGACAAGGTCTGAAATTGACCAAAATGACTCCAATGAGAAAAAGATATATTAAGAGGACACTCTCCAGCTTGATAAGGACACCAATAACGAAGGAATGGTGTGTAATATATCAAAATTTATTAATAATTAAGCGGCGTTGTTTAAATGCTTGATCACTTCATGAGTAATATCATGGACGTTTTGTTGCCACTCTGGAATGAAATATTAATTCACAAGAAACGCAATCAAGTGGAAACTGACAATCATGTTTTTATAATGATTGTGCAAATAAAACTGTGTGTTTTCAATTCAAACTTCCAGCGAGCCTGGTAAGTGTTGTTTTTGAAACTCTTCTTCCACCTCGCCTTGGATGTCTCTTTAAATTTTTTCGAGATCAGGACGAGACGGCTAACATGTCAGGTTTGCCCTCATGGCTTCTTTTAGCACATTATGCTGTGAAAGTTTGGTCATAATTAACTGAAACTCTATGTCAGGGAAAGAAAGGAAAGAAGACGGTCGACTGTTTCATGTTTCACTTAGCAACATCTTTGAATCAAGTTTTTTGCTGGTGATTATCAGACCTGAAAAAAGCAAAGTGAAACAGCCACCCACACCACCTAATCGAATTGTCGCAGGTAGCCCAACCACATACAGAGCCAAACCAAAGCTAGCACTTGAAAACGCCACTGAGAAAATACTAGACCCGCCAGCGCTCCAGTTAACCACCCTTTTTGCTCGTTGATATTTTTGCAGCCACTCGATAGTGGGTGACCTCGTTGTTCAGAGCGGCTGAAATCTCATGGATTTTCTGTAACTGGGAGTCGGGCAGCTGTGGATAGATATTTTATGTTGAAGCAATCCAGTGTTTGGGCGCAGTTGGCAAAACGTTTGCAGGTGACATTGTATAAAAATCATTGAAATAAAAAAGTTCACCTTCGCTGTCTCTCACAGAAATCGCAATGCTATTCATAGACGTGTCTGTTGAGTAGTCAGGCGAAACTTGGTGCGGAGGTGATTTCTTTTTTTGAGTCTGCTTCCCAGTTTGTAATGGTTAGTACAGAATTGGGTTTATTCATTTCTTAACCTTCTTCTTGAAATATTCAAAACTGATTGTTAGTTCTTTTGCAAGGCTATCAACAGAGTAATGCCCCTTGGGTAAAGATACAATCGGCTCATCTTCAAAATACATGGTCCCAATATGTTTCAGATTGTGCAAGGAATTGAATAAACTGCAAGAGATAAGTTTTATGAAATCTACTTTTGGGATCGGATTGTCAAAGTACATGTAAACAGTTTCTCTGTTCATTTGCGTGACAACAGCCATTTTATATTATACACATTCAAAATGGTCTCTTACAAAGCTATTCAAAAATGGGAGCAAACACCCGAGTCAATAAAAAAAGTTAGTGTCGTGAAGACAAATGCACGGGCAAACAGCTCCTGAATGCGGATAAAAGCAAATTTATTACACACGTTTATGTTGATGAAAAGCACAATGTAAGGGCAGAAATGTTCTTCAAGGAAGGCCCTGGTTCTCTTCAAAGCATGTTAGGTTCAGACAGAACATATTGGGGCCAACAAATTAAAACTGCGCTCGGTTTGACGGGTGTAGCTGGGTTTCGTTATCAGTTGTCACTGATGAAAAGTAAAACAGTGTTGCCAAATCCCAGTTGTAAATTTCACATCTACTACACCACTTACTACATGTACTCTCTGTACCCGCATCTACATGTAGTTTGTTTAAAACAGCTAGTCTTGAACTACATCAACTACAAAATAAAACTTCCTAAAAGTACAGTATTAATAGTTCTAAACACTGTCTTCTTTCTTGCTACATGTATGTCTTGAAGAACAGTTCATACCTTCAATATATCAGTAAAGAGATGGACTCCACTTCCCACTGCGGCAGCCAGCATAGAGGCTGACAAGCAAGTATACACATTCTTTAAGTGATGACGTGTAGACTGGTCACTGTAGGCAGGCAACAAACATATATCAACACTACATGTACTGCATAATTCATAATCAAAGGTGTACAGTAAGTGTTAATTACTTTATATTGAACTAGTCAATGAAATGGTTTAAACACTATATCATAACATAGGCATGTAAGAGTTATTTTTTTGTGAATTAAAAGCCCCTGGAGCAGAAAACAAGTGGAGCAACTTCAGAATACCTGGTCACTTCATTTACATGTGTCGGTGTGCTTTGAAGAATGAGGTATATAACAATAGTTGCTATTCTTATTCAATAAGATAAGTGGCCTGGTATTCTGAGGTTTAGCCAAACAAGTTTGCTTGGTTACGATGTACAGCACACAAAAAAAATTAGAATTTGTTTCACTGTGTGTGATCGTCGGTTGTCCGGGTGAGGGTAGTTCTGAAAAGAGCTGTTGTTGGTGACTGACATTTCAACAACCTGAGCAGAAGTCATCTTCACAGTCAAGTGAACAGTGTTTGTTGGTCGATGGTGTTATAAGTCTGGTCCGTTGAAAGTGATTGGTCAGTTTAGCGTTGATGGCATTGGCTGAAAGACTTGTGTAAAGTTTGTCATCCAATGCTTTCAAGTAGGTGGCTACCTCAGAACAGCACCAGGCGGAGTAATATGAGAAGCCCAGGAGAATTTCTCTCTGGAGAATTTTGAAAAGTTAAATATACCTGCTGACATTCAACAGAATACCCGCTGGAGCTCCGGCGGGTGCCAGGTCCTATTGAAAGCACTGTCATCAGTCACTGGTAGGTTTCAATCCGTCTATTGGTAGTCAAATCGGAGTGTTTGAGGTACATCTATTGTTAATCAAATAAAGTCGGTCTGTCAGAGGTGCGTTTGCCGGCAAACTTGTTCCAAGTTAGTGTAAAAGATCTCCAGAGTCAGTCCGTCGTTGAAAATAGTTTGTACTGTAGGTTCTCGTTGAAATGCTTCTCAGTTTTATTAATCGATATCATTGTGTATTAAATCGGAGCGGTTTTATTGTTAACGGCAACAGAATAAGAATGCGCTATTCCATGACTCAACATGTCAGATGTGACAATCTGATTATTGGATTAGTTTTTGTATATCCTTGAAATGATAATTAACGATGGAATAAAAAATCATTCTTCTTCCATTTTTCACCAGATATTTAACTTCATACATATTGAATTTAACTCATTTTATTTGGCCTGGTCTCATTCTGTTGCCAGCAATAATCATAGTTTTTTGGGGGTTTTGATATTCCAGGAAACTACTTTAAATTAATAATGATATCAAAACCCATTTAAACAAGAAAACAGTATGGAAGGCAAACAGGACTAAACAGCATTACCTACACATGAAAAACTGTAGAAATTTTATAACATGCCATGAAATCTGCAGATTGGGACATTTCCTTGTCACATTACCCTTCCCAATACCTGAGAGTTTTTTTGGTGATAAAATGTCAGTTACAGAAAAAGTTTTGTAATTTTATGAGAGACCTAAGTTAACCTTTATGAACCGCGCAAGGAATCTGTTTTAAAACCTCAAAGTCTAGTCTAATTAATTTGCGGTTTAACTTGCAAATTAGCTTCAATCTACTCAAAAAGGTATTTGCAACATGATAGCATGCCTTTCTTTCTGCTAGCACCGCATTTTACGCCATTTTTGCTCGGGGCATGCAGAGAAATCAAAATTTAACCGTAACCCTAAGTTTTTGGACGAAAAAGTGAGCTACGTCTTTAGGCTTTCAGGTTTTTGATCTTTTTTTTTTTTCACCTTTCCTTTTTCTCCTTTTGTCATAGTGATTGACCTTCTACTGGGCTTGCTTCCAGTTTAAAAATTTCTAAAAAAAGCATCATCAAGATGGGCGATTTTTACCATGGAGTAGCTAAGTGTAGTCGCAATAAATTGTGCTCCGCATTTTTCACTCAAATTTCAAAAAAAAAAGAAAAACACGTACATGTTGATTTCACGTCAATGAGCGACCTCAAAGAAGCTTTTTTCACCTAAGAAACAGTTAAATGTTGATTTCAGGAGAATGGGTGACCACAGAGATACTCGTTTGACTTATGGCAGAGTGAAATGTTGATTTCACAAAGCTTTTGAGGTTAGGGTTCTGTCTCCTGATCCCAGAAGTTTGAAACACTACAAATCATGCTGATTTGAAATGAAATTTCTGTTATAATCTATCACAGTGACTACTTGTTGGCCATTATTTGTGGGACTCCCTGTGTCAATAACTTCCAAAAATCCACTTCCCCTTACTTATACATGTATTGTCATTTACCAGACCAACAAACCAGCAAAACGTCTACTGAGCATGATCACAATGCATGCTGGCAAGGGTCCTTTCACCTCATGCACAGGAAGACAATAACAACAAGAACCGCGGTGCGGTTGTAAACCGCGCTTTAAAAAAACGCGGTTACTTGCACTGTCTGCGAAACGTGACTCTCCTGCGAAAAAGGAGTATCTGATTACATTCTTTGCATAGCGTGAGTTTAGCGTGACTTGTAATGGGAGAATTTTGTTTACATCTAATGAAAAAATACCTTGGCCTTTCAATATAAATTTTACATATGGGTTTTTGACGAGCACTAAGGCTAAGTTTTAACTCTTTTTCCTCAGTAAATTCCACCATTGCTTCTGGCGAACTATACATGATCTTACATTTATCACCGTCAGCGTATTCCATGGCCAGACGTAATACCTTTTTAGCGCACTGAATATTCCCTTTGAAAGTGAACAGAAACAATGCAAACATTCCAGATTACAAAATGTTCTGTTTTGCACGCAAAACGAAATACAGCTTAACTCTGGATAATTTCAGCCTTACTAGCCAGCAGCTGGTCCCAAATTAGATGCTTTATCCTTGCAAATGTCCTGACGCCCATCGCCGAAGGATTTTGGCCCAAGTTGGACCAAATTAACATTTTCTCCCTAAAAGTTGGCCGCCATTTTTTTGTGTAAACAGTTAATTCGCTAACTTGACAAAACTCTCCTGAGGGGGGATATGACGAAAAGAGTTGAGAAATGGCCTGTAATTGGCTGATGATGACATCATCTGGTGAAGACAATTGGCCGTGAGTGGGAGTTTGGGTCTGCTCCCCGACAAAACTAAACAAGAAGATCATAGATCTTATAACCGCGCTTTGAAAGTTAAACTGTTTTCTTAGCACTACAAATGCAAAGCAGGGCACTTCCAAGGCAGCAGGCAGTCCTTTTTTTTGTCATGAAAGCAATCTAGTCAATGTTTCACCTCACCATTCTCATATGTTGTCGTGGCGCAGTCGCGTAGGCGTTCGCCTGCCAGGTTAGAGGCTGTGAGTTTGAATCCTGTGGGAGTAGATTTTTTTTTCTTTTCTTTTTCTTATATTAACGTATGATTCTCTGTTAAATGGTACAGGTGATGACAGCCAACACGAGGTACAACTGCCAAAGATTATATACTCAAGACATCAGTTCTCATCCTGTACAGACGCAGGATTTGATTGCTCTAGCCAAGATCGATATCACCGAAATTTAAGTCCAAACCATGCCCGATACACGTCATTCGAAAGCTTCGGTTAGTTCTTCACCGTCAGAAGTAAATGTTCAAGGAGAGTTTGTAACACTGGCAACGCTTCGCGAGATGTTACAGATGCAGGAAAGAATGTTCAAGAGCTTCTTCGATTCGATCGTAATTAATGTAAACACTTGCCTCGACTCATTCAGTAGCCGAGTTAAAAGCAAGAATTGCTAGTTCTGGAAAGGAAACGGGTGATCTGAAAAACAGCCTCGAGTTTTCTCAAAAGGACATCGACGACTTGAAGCCTTCATTGCTCAAATTGCAAGATCTGGACTCCGCCATTGAAGAAATTCAAGACGACTTGGACCATCAAGAAGAACAAATGGAGTATTTAGAAAATCAGAGTCGGCGAAATAATGTCAGAATCGATGGTATTCCCGAAGAGGATAACGAAACATGGGAAATAACTGAAGCTTAAGTAAAGCAAGTTTTGAAAGATGAGTTGACTCTCGCCAGTGCTCCTGATGTTGAGAGAGCGCATCGCGTGGGTAAAAGTCCTCGTAGGCCAGCTTCGGCCCAGAGTTCTGCAAGTCGTCCTCGAACCATTGTTTGTCGCCTTCGTGAATGGAAAGAGAGGGAAACGATCCTGAAAAGTGCCCGAAGAATTAAACCCGACAATATATTCGTGAAAGAAGACCTTTCTCCAGTAACTCTTGGGAAAAGAGAAAGTCAACGTGCAAAGATGGAAGCCGCCAAGAGAGCAGGGAAGATTGCTTATTTTGTGTTAGATAAACTGGTTATAAGAGACAAACCTAATGTCGAGAACAGCTAAGTTATTTATTTGTTATTGCTATTTTCTCCCCTTGTTTTTCATCTATTTCTTAATTTTAGTTTTGTTTTCCCCCAAAATGAAAATGTCTGTCTTTCCGGAAGTTTCACTTCCCTTTAACGGCCTTGATGACGCCGACTTCAACCTAGCAATTTATGAAATGCAAAATGGTCCTGTTCGTTATGATGCTAATAGATTGGCAGGTTTAAGTTTCAATCCTTTACTTCACAATATCAGAGCAAATCTGGCTCGGTCATTTGACCTTGACCCTGACGCCAACCTTGATTTATTTAGCGATGTCTGTGAGTATTTTATCGAAGATCAATTTAATGACATGCTAACCAGTGAAGATTCACGTATTCGTGACAGCTTTTCTCTACTGCACCTAAACATTCGTAGCCTACAATGTAATGCTAGTAAATTAACCGATCTTTTATTTAACGTAAATTTAAAATTCTCTTTGATTGGTATTTCCGAAACTTGGTTAAATGACTTATCACCGTCAGTCGACATCGACGGTTACAATTTCGTTCATAAAAGTAGGGAAAATAGATCTGGTGGTGGAGTTGGTTTGTATGTTTCTAGCAATTTGAATTTTAAATTTCGATGCGATCTTGATTTTTCGGAGCCAAACGTTGCAGAATCTTTGTTTATTGAAATTATCGTTAAGCCCCAGGGAAAGAACATTGTTACTGGTGTGATTTACAGGCTGCCAAATCAAAATGTTTATGAATTTTTAACAATGACCAATGAGCTATTAAGTAAAATTTCAAAAGAAAATAAGATATGTTATTTAATGGGCGACTTTAATTTAAATCTAATGAACCATGAAAGTCATTCCGCCACTGGTGAATTTTTAGATGCGCTATATTCAAACATGTTCTTTCCATTGATTACGCGCCCTACAAGACTAACTAGTCATTCGGCAACTTTAATTGACAACATTTTCGTCAATCAATTTTTCGATAGATCTAGGAGCGGTCTGTTTTTCACTGATATTTCTGACCATCTGCCTATTTTTTCTATTCATTTCGACACCTCAATCTCCGCTTGTAACGAAACTGTTTTTGTTCGAGATGTAAATCAAGTCAACACAACTAAGTTTTTGTCGCACTTGGAGAGAATTGATTGGTCTCAGTATTCCACTTTTGATGATCCAAACAATGCCTATAACAGCTTCTTCGAACAATACTCTAAGGCATATGACTTTTGTTTTCCTTTTAAAAAAATCAAAGTTATGAATTTCCGTCTGAGCAAGCCTTGGTTATCGAAAGGACTTCTGAAGTCGATAAGAACGAAAAATAAGTTGTATAAACAGTATCTCACTAATCAATCTCCGCATTATGAAATTCGTTATAAAAATTACAAAAACAAATTGAATCACTCCTTAAGAATTGCTAAACGTACATATTACGAAAAGAAAATCGATGCTTCTAAATCAAATGCCAAAGCTACGAGGAGAGTTCTTACTGAAATTATTAAGACAAAAAGGAAAGCGTCTAAAATCAATTCCATATTTAAAGTTGACAACCAAGAAATTACGGATCCAGTAGACATCGCTAATAGATTCTGTAGTTATTTTTCTAGTATTGGACCGAATCTAGCCAAAGAAATTCACTCGTCTGTCTCTCACCGTAGTTTTCTCTCTGGTCACTTTTTTCAATCGGTATTTTTTTATCCAGTGACTCCGAATGAGCTAGCGGAAATTTCTAATGCTTTTCAATCAGGAAAGTCAGCTGGCCATGATGGAATTCCCATTTCCATCATAAAACAGTCAATTCAAATTATAGCCGAACCTTTAGCTCATATAATCAATTTATCTATCACTCGTGGAATTGTTCCCGACCAAATGAAAATTGCTCGCGTGGTTCCACTCTTTAAAGCCGGTGATCGATCACTCTTTACGAATTATAGACCGGTCTCGATTCTCCCTAGCTTTTCTAAGTTTCTTGAAAAGGTTGTTTATAGTCGCCTTTACAATTATTTATGTAAGCTAGAAATTCTTTGTGATAATCAATTTGGCTTTAGGAAAAATCATTCAACTTCGTTAGTATTAATTGACCTATATGAAAAAATCTCCCTTGCTCTCGATCGCAATGAACATGCCATTGGTGTTTTTCTTGATCTTTCTAAGGCCTTTGATACTGTTGATCATAATATTCTGCTGGACAAACTCGAACACTATGGTATACGAGGCGTGGCTCTGGACTGGGTTAGAAGCTACCTGTCCAAAAGGTTGCAATTCGTTCAATTTAACGGTCATAGTTCCTCTCCACAAACTATCTGCTGTGGTGTCCCCCAGGGATCCATTTTGGGCCCTTTGTTTTTCTTGCTTTATATTAATGATTTAAGTAACGTATCGACGGTCGTCGAGCTGATTTTATTCGCTGATGATACCAATTATTTATTTATGTCCCATAAAGATCCTGTCTACCTGGCAACCTCACTTAATTCCGAACTTAATAAATTATCCGCTTGGTTTAAGGCAAACAAACTCTCCTTAAACCTGAAGAAAACAAACTTTATGTTATTTAAGCCTAGACAGAAAAAGTATCATTTTCCAATGCAAATAAGCGTAAATGAACAAAGAATCGAGCAGGTTAAAGAAACGGTCTTTCTCAGTGTAGTCCTTGATGAACATCTAACTTGGAAACCGCACATTTCTCAAGTAGCTGGTAAAATCTCGAAATCAATAGGAGTCATTAGTAGAGCAGGATTTTTTCTACCTAAACCATGTCTAAAAACTCTTTACTATTGCTTAGTTTATCCTTATCTTCATTATTGCATCATTGTCTGGGGATCTACGTACAATCTTCACCGTCTTGTCTCTTTGCAAAAGAGAGTTATCAGAATTATTTCTAAATCGACTTTCGATTCTAATTCAGACCTTATTTTCAAAGAACTGGAGCTACTAAAACTTAACGATGTTAGACAACTAGAATTGGGTAAACTTATGTTTTCTTTCAACCGTTCTCTTTTGCCTTCAAAGTTCAACAATTATTTTTCTTTAAACAAACAAGTCCATAGCTATGCCACTAGATACGCGGACGATTTTCACCTTCCTTTTTGTAGAACTAACCTTCGAAAATTTTCTGTCAGTTTCCAAGGACCAACTTTTTATAACTCTTTAAATAATGATATTAAAGAATCTAACTCTCTCCATTCATTCAGAGCAAAATTGAAAAAAATATATTTATATTAATCATTAGCTTGAAAATCTTATAGTAATTACGTACCTTTCTTCACATGTTTGATATTATCTTTGCTATATATTTTGTCATACTTAACCTTAGTTTGTTTGTTTTTGTTTTTAACTCACTCTTTGTAACTAGTTAATCTATACTTTCATTCATTGTATTTTACCTTCGATCCTGGCCTTACTGACATTACTGTTAACTATTTTTTACTCTGAAGGAGCCCAATATCTATAAGCCCCATGGTTTCTTTTTGGGCTTCCTCACCACTTTTATTTGCTTTTGTGTGATCGCCTTGTTTTTTTTGTATTACTTGTATTTTGTGGTAAAATAAAATACTGTAAATACTGTCAATACTGTAAATACTGTATATAAAGAAAAAGTTCACCGAAACAAAGTGTTTGCCTTTCTGGCGCTTAAAAAAAATTTACCAACACACCGCATTTGCTTTCCGATGAAATATGATATTAATTAAGCACATTGATCTCGAAATCAAAGTATGTTTATAGCCTTATTCGAGCACTAAGTTGGGCGCCTTTAAAACACGAAATGGCGGGATGGCACTTAACAATGTGGGATACGGTTAATCCATACAATTTTTGTGAGCTAACCACCTTCAAGTCAGTGGTATTTAGGCTAACTGAAGCACGATCTTATCTGTCACGTAGCGAAAGTAAAAGCTGAAGCTTTGTACATATCATGGCTGACGCAATACCTTTTTAGCTTATGTAATATTCTCTTTCAAACAAGTATAAATTTACATATGTTCCAAAATAACTTTGCCGTGAAAAAGAGTTTCTGGCGAACACCAAATTAATTACCGTAGCTTCTGACGAAGTAAGATCTTATTCGTTCGTCATGTCATAGAAGTTAAACCTAAAACATCAGGCAATTCCATAACTGACTTAATACCTTTTTTAGTGCATTTAATATTCCCTTCGAATCCAAAGCTTCCATAAAACCAAAAGACAACAAGCTCCTGTTTACCTTACCAAATATTTAATTTTCCTTCGAATCTCGTAACTCGTTTCAATGATAAAGCCAAAGAATTCACTTCAATTGCCTAAACCCACAAGGAATACTCGCAAAATTGCAAATAAATTAATGACTGTCGATTCTAGCGAAATAAACTTGCGAAGTTAGCACGATCTTATTTGTCACGTAGCGAAAGTGAAAAAGCATTGCTCACGCAATACCTTTTTACCTCACGTATATTCTCTTCGAATCCAACGCTTCGATAAAACGAAAAGAAAATATATTTTACATACAATAAAGAAAACAATATCCGTAATGATTTCCGTGTATTAATGTTCCAACAGCTTCTGGCGAATAAACATCACGAAGTTGCGTCATTCGAAGTCTGGCTGAGAGAAGTTTGGGTCTGGTCACCGACAAAACGACGGAAAAAAAAACGTGTAAAACATGAACCGCGCTCGGCCCATGGCCGCGCGGTTAAAAAGAAAAAATAATAAACCGAGTGCAAAGCAAGAAACCGCCCAGCCTACGGCTGCGCGGTTTAATAACATCTTTATTTTCTCAAAATACAACTATTATTACATTTTTTAGGACATTTAATATAGATGGTAACATAAGGTAATTATAGTAAATGATTGTTTTAATGAGACTGGAGGCTAAATAAACCACTAGGTTTCCAAACTCTCTCTCTCCTCTGCAGAGGCTCAAAGGTTTTTTTTTTTCGGGTGGGGAGGATCCGCTGAGTAATGTAAGTGCAGGCACAGGGTTACCGGCAACAGTGGAAAGCGCGGGAGCCTCTGCCAGATACCACGTCTAAGATGGCCGCCATCCGGTGGAGGCAATTTTCTGTGGGCTACTCGCAGGGGTGGCTTGTGTACCTTGTATCAGTAAAAATGGCGTGCAAGATGATGTCGAAGGTTTAGCTACATGTAAAACATACTTCAATGCATGGAAATTGGGAAAAGTCTGTTGCTTTCATGAAAACTGTTTTCCTAAGTGTCTATTTGTTTACCTCCGAGGGGTTGAGCCATCACTATCGAATTCAACATTCTCAAATCGTGTAAGTGGTGATGAAGAGATAAAGCGGAGAAAAAATGTGCTCAGGAAACTCATGGCTAGTGAAACTCGTAACAAGATCGCAATTCAGTCTTAAAAGACACAAGAACAAGTAAGTTTTTTAACCTTTGTCTGCTCGGCAAACTGAATAATTTTCTTAATTCATGAAATCGTTGTGAAATCGAAGCTCAAGTCTTAAATTGAGCTTAATCTTAGCATACATTTGTTTAAAGGAAAGTAATTATTTCTCTTTTACATCTGCGGTGATGGGCAAACCCTTTGCAGATTACATAGATGAAGATGTAGATAACAATATTTCAGTGGTGAGAATCAAATTTATGATTAAGCTTATCCTTTTGTTTACTTTGTTTTTTTTATTAACAGGATTTTTACAGAAGCTCTAAATTCAATGTTTGCAAATAATAGGACAAAAATAAATATAAGATATATAGACTGCAAGATTTTATGTAAGTTGAGATTACCTTGAAGAGACAGCTCTTGAAGAGGACAGTCCAGCTGATCCAAATCGTCCTCCATATTATTGTTTTTCCAAGAGAAAAAGAGGACATGCAAGACTACCCCTCGCAGGTTTCAGGGAGGCCTTCGAAGTAAAACAGTTTTCGGCTTCTTTCTTGGAAAATATGAAACTAGATCGCAAAAAACTAATGCAAACTGTAGCGACATAATCAGCAATGAGTTTCTGTGAGTTTCAAGCTGTCAAATGAAGCTAAAGCTGAGAAATTTATCGATGTACGAGAAAACGACAAGGATGTACAAGAAATTGACATACATCTGGCAGAGGTTCTGCACCTGGTCGATACATTTGACTTTGCGCCTGCGAGCACTTCGCACAGCGGATTTATATAACGAACGTTTGAACCTCTGCGGAGGAGAGAGTTCCAAACTTATAAAAGCAAAAGTTATTTCTTTCTCAGTCAATACGTGCACATACGCGCGTATATGTCTCTTTGCTGTGTATTCCCATAAGTGTCTTTGTATGAAGTATTGTTGGTCGAACAAAAGACAAAATTTGCATATTGTTAAAATGACATGCCGATCAGCAAAAGCTACCATATTTTGAGTTTTTGATCACTGCAAATTCACCAATACCGTTTCTTTGACACTTGCTTGATCTTAAGCCACCAAAAATGGGAAGCAAATTGAAACAGTAGCTTGAAGTCCCTATTCTAACACATGAACTTTATGTTTTGACAAGGAAAAATCTGTCGGCATGTGTCGGCAAGTCATTTGCGAAATGTTTGTTGCCTGAAATTAGTGATCCTCGTCAAAAAAAATGTTATTTCCGGTTATATTTGACACAGATCATTCATTCAAACGATAAAATGCTCTTTCCTTGACGAAAAAAAAAAAGGTTTATGGTTTATGGTGCACCGCTCACATGTAGTTATTTTTTACTTCAAGGAAAAGTTCCGTGTTTCTGCACATCTTGCAAGATGTTTATTGTCTAAAGTGTTCCGAAGACCTTATCGAAAAAATTATATCACCGGGTACATTTGACACAAATCGATCATTCAAACGGTAAAATGCTCTTTGTTTAACCAAATAATTGTTTACCAAAGTTTCTATGGTGCACCGCTCACGCTTACTTCAAGGAAAGTTCTGTGTTTCGGCACGCGTCGGCAAGTCACTTGCGAGATGTTTATTGTCTAAAGCGTTCCAAAGACCTTATCAAAAAAATTACATCTCTGGTTATATTTGACACAAATCGTTCATTCAAACGGTAAAAATGCTCTTTCTTTAACCAAATAACTGTTTATCAAAGTTTCTATGGTGTGCTGCTCATGTTTAGTTATTTTTTACTTCAAGTAAAAGTTCTGTGTTTCAACGCGCATCAGCAAGTCTCTTGCGAGATGTTTATGAAGCGTTCCGAAGACCTTGTTGAAAAAAATGATATCTCCAGTTCTATTTGACACAGATCCTTCATTCAATTGGTAAAATACTCTTTCTTTAACCAAATAATTGTTTATCGAAGTTTCTACACTGTACGGTGCACCGCTCACATTTTGTTATTTTTAACTTTCTACAAGGAAAAGTTGTTTGTTTGGGCACCCATTTTCAAGTCGCTTGCTTGGTCCATGTTTACTTGTGTCGAAAAAAAATTATCTTTTGGTCGTGTTTGGTCCATGAAGATGGGATTATTGAAGCATAAGAGCAAAATAATCTCCCTTTTAATTACTATTCAGTAAGTTAATTTTCTGTCAGAATGCCCAATTGCAAAATGTTAGTTTCAGCTAAGTCTAGTCTGAAGACATACGCGTGTATACTGTATACGCATATTCAAAATAATGAAAACTCTTTCTCGCTCTGTGGCAAGCTGTCAAGCCATTGGAAACAACAATGACCTGTTAAGAAAAGAAGAAACATTAGGTTAGCTCATACATACTGAGGCATACGCGCATGTGCGTATATACATACGCGTAGACGCGTATTGGGCTGACGCAAATTACGCATGTATTTTGGTTTGGATATATACTGTAGTCAGCAAAAAATTATTTTGAAATTGAGCGTCTAAATGATGTGAGATTGTAAGGAGTACAGGGACATGCCCCCCACCCTGTCTGCATGCCCCGGAAAATTTTCAAAACTTATGTAGCTGGGGATGCGATTTGACACATTTTGGAGGCAACTGATACATGTAAAAGAACAGGTGTGTCATTTTTGGTCAGCTTTTGTCCCGTTTTTATGCAAATTTGACAGTATTTACTAATTATTACAAAGCTTGTCATGCAATAATTGTGCAATAATTATTACTTGTAACATACAATGTTTTTCTTTTCGACTTCTTTCAACGACTTTTTCAACGACCAATTTTCAGCTAAATATGTCAATTAGCACAAGTTAAGAATTGATAAAATTTGGAGTTGGAGTAGGAGCAGATGACTTTTAATATTATGAAATGAACTAAAAAGCTGTTTCGAAACGCAGTTACTGTAGTTCAACACAGCTTACATGTTTACTGTTTAACGACCTTTAGCAACAAGCAAGCTCATGAAAATTTACCTTCTCTTTATTAGAATGTTGTCTTCTTCAAACTATAAGAGTTGTCATAGACATGAGAATCACCCGGGGATGAAGTTATCTTGAACAAACCAGCAAATTTAACATCACGCAATTGAACAGCTGATAGGTCGGCAATCACACTGTGATGTATGTATAAAATGTTTTGTACATTCCTTATTTTTCCCTCTCTACATCTTTTTGACTTTCCATGGATTTTCGCTTTAACATTACTGATTTCACAGAAATTTTCTTGTTGGGTACATCATGTTGTTCACACCACATGCTCTTTGAGAGACAAGCTCGTATGATGGAATTTATGAAACATGCAGACAAAATTGGAACAGAACTGTGGCAAAAGTTGTAGTCTACATTGACAGCTTTCAGCCAATGCACTTTTAACAAATACTACATATCTGTCTTTGAGTAATTAAAAGAACATTTTACGTTCTTGTCTGTCTATAACACTAGATAACTCTTGTTTGCCTTTTCCTTCAGAAATAATAACTTGTTCACTTGCCGTTTTTGAACTTGAGATTTTAAGCACAAATTCAAGCTACACTCAAAATTATCATACAGAAACGGAAGAATCACTTTCTGTGATTTTGTCTAACAAAAGCAGCCGGCGCTTGAAACGCGACTAGCCCGTGAAAACGCCAGTCACCGACGCTTCTGGAGACAGGGCTAGACACTAACTTTTCAACTTACTAGCCTAGTGGCGAGTGACAACTTACATGTAGATGTTACTAGCATTAATAGCAAGACTTGATAGAACAACCCAAGTGACTCTCTTTAATACATAATGTTGGTAATTACATAGTGCTTAAAACAGTTCCAATAATAAAACGACAACAGTTTTTGTGAAATGCAACATGATTAAGACATTTTGTTACAAGAGATAACAATGTTGATGAGGGAGCAGATAGAGTCTTTTTTTTTTCTACACACCATGTGCAAAACATTGCTCTATCTTGTTTAATAACGCATGGAAATTCTCGATTGCTGTAATTTCCGCTTTGGCAGTGGAGGTTCTAAGACTAACACCTTCTTCAACAGGTCATTTCTTTTCAGAACTCTTGTCTTTGCCTTTTTCACCATTATGGAATTTTGAGAAAAACAAAACATTATACAATTTTACAACTAAAACTGCTTGACACATAGTCACACCTTGTGTCATACTTGACTGGTAACATTAAACATTTCCTCACATCAGATCTCTCTGGCCTACAGATCACAAAGGAAAATCCAGCGATTTTCCAGAATAGACTTTCAGGACCCTGTTTTTTTTAGACTTCCTTGGAGAAATGTTGAGACCCCGAGACATTGTTAAGACTACCAAGACTTTGATAGAAATATTTCAACAGCAAAACAACTATCTGAACAATACTTCAAACTGTCAATGGCAAAATTTGATTGCTACATGTAACAACAGCTGATTTAAATGTTGAAGGAAATAAATCTTTCCTGTCTAATTATTTCAGATCTGTAGTGGTAAGTTTTGCATATGATGACAAGTCACCCAGGTGTAGTTACGCTAACTGAAATGTTATCCCTTTACAGTTCCGCACAATTTTGTACATGATTTTATTAGGAAACTCATGTTTTGTGGTACTAATTTCGTAACAAAAACGAACATCGATGTGTGCTTACAGAAAATGCTGTCTTCTTTGTCAGATATTTCTTTCAACATACATGTAATAACATGTTCAGTCACACATTTACATTCTGACATTGTATCCAAGAAAAGTGTTTGTGTTTGTCTTCCTTGAGGAAGACAGAAACCAGTTTGACCAATTTCACTTTGTTTACTAGCCAAAGTGGCTGGTGGAAATCGAAAACCTAATAGCCAAAACTAAATTTCTACTAGTCTGTGGCTGGTTGGCTATCCTAGGTGTCACGCTCTGTGGAGAACACTGTTTCAAGCTGTTTTGCCCAACTGAGTGTCATGTTTATATATTAAAATGTCTACAACATTCACTTGAGTTTTACACCTAATTTTCACATGGCTTAAAGGCTTAGTGAAGAATGTAAAAAACCAAACACTTTGTCGTCAAGAAGCTTGTTGTGCCCCATCAGTTTAAAACTATATTCCGATGATAATAAATAGTAACATAATCTTACTGTTAGCATACACATTTGCTCCAAAATAAAGCAATCATTGTCATTTGTGGCACTATCCAACTAATGTTGTCAAAATGAAGTGTTTTGGACTGGGTCAGCCACTGGTATTGAGCCAAGTACAACTTTAAAAAAAATCAAAACCTGTTTCCAAATATATCTAAGATCTCTGAAAGTTATCCTATTACTATGAAACTTCAGGGTACCCCTGAATTAAAACCCTATAAAAAGCCACTTGACAAGAAAATGGTCTTTGAATCATCAGCTTCACCCGAAAACAAACCAACCCATGTTGTAGAACATATTAGAAAACAGCCCTAAGAAAATATGCGCACTTATTGGTTAAAATAGAAATGATTCAGATTGTGTCTAGAAATGTGTGTTTCTATCAAGTTATAGAAACGCTTGTGAAAGTTTACAAAAACTCGAAAAAGCTGTGTTAACACTCGCCTTCGGCTCTAGTTCGCACAGCATTTCTTGTTCTCCCAAACTTCCACTCATGTTTCTGTAACTTGATAGAAACATGGTATATGTTTTCTATTCCTTAACCCTTTAAGCCCTGAAGGAAATGGCAAGTTTTTCTAAATCGGTAACCATGAACCAGCAGACCACATGTGATATACCATCTGAAAGGTATTTTCTGAAGTATGCTATAAATCATACCAAAAGAAATAGAGGAGGCCACAGATTGGATTGACAAGTGCCCGAAATGAAAAAATAAAAATGTTTAAAATTTTTCTGTTCCTTGTACACATTGGACATCCCCCTTAACTATAGCTTAACTTGCAGCTCTCAGTGCATAGCTTATTGTCAGATATTAACTTGGTCTAAAAAGTACAAAGACAAAAGGTTCCAAAAGTTGCAGGGGTGGTAAATCAAGTCTTGTATAGGAGGGGGGCCTAATATTACAGTATGCCTTCAAAGTGCAGATCTTTCCAAGATCTTTTAGTTGTGTAAATTTCATGCAAATTGACTGAATATTGAGCATGTAATTGCATCTTGTGCCATATTGCACTATCAGGGCTTTAAGGGTTTTAATAAAATGATCGTCAAAGAGTTCCCAATTTCTGTGGCTTTACAGTCACCATTCGAAAGCTCAATTCTGATTTTTCACATCAGAATTAAGGAAAGCTGACAGGTGATTGCACTGTTCAAAACTTTAACATTAAGAAAGAAGCACTATGCATCTGTGTGACATTTCCAATCACATGTTTGATCATATGTTGTACATATGTACTGAAGCCAATCACTCACAGTCTCCTGATGGCATGACAGAAAAGCAATACTCATTGAATGCGCATCCATGTTATATTTTAATTTAGGGAAAATATCCCCTTGAGGCCATGCCAGCAAGAGCTAATATGCACATGAGAAGGCTAAGCTTATTAAATTGTATTGCTTAACTAGTATTTAGTGCATGCTGGGCATTTACTTACCTTGATGGTTGCAGATTGCCTGTACGTTGAATGAGTGGAATCCTTTTTGGTTCACATAGTCTGGCTCATTTTCATGTGTTATAATCACACAAGTTCCATTAAGGCATCCAATGGCACAAGGAAAACCACCGACCCCCAAACAGACCTTGCTGGATTTTCTCTCTTTCAGCTCTAATATCTACGGAAATCTAATGAAATTGCCTAACTTCGCAGCTAAGGCTTGTGTGACACGACGTACAGCTCGGCTGGCGGTTGATTTGTCGAAGCCTAAAAAAGTATCTGCGATTACTTGGAGAAACGAACCCGAAGCCAAGAACCTCCGGGTGACCAAGACTTTCCACAGAGACAGTATGGTTATTTGTGTCTGGCGTAATTTCGGCAGCTATACAAGTTCGACGATGCAGTTATTTGCTTCTCTTCCGAAACGATATTTCATTTTGGATCTGAGATCACAGTGGGTATACGAATCTAGTGGATTGAGCTGTCGGCGATAAATTCTCCTCTTTCTAGGAAGTTCACTGTTTGGCAAATTACTCTGAAGGAGATGTAACATTGTAACTGACGACCGCGGCCGCCATTTTCTCTACGTTTGTCCGGTGGATAAAAATTTATACTTCCTTCCTTACCACGGATAAATTTATCCGCTGGATAGTGGCTGGATAGCGCTATCCAACCTTCCAGCAACCGAGTTGACGCAATCGGATAAATTTTATACGATGGTTAGCGATTTATCCACTGGGTTCGTTCTTTGCACAACCGAGCCCTGTTCAACACCTACAAAGTTCTGTAAGCTTACCTACATTTCCTACTTCACGCCAACGGGTTTCTTAATCAACACACGAGTTTATTCCCCAAAACGAGTACAGTATATTATAAAGTATATACGAAGCTTATTGCTGATATGTTCATGACTTAATAATAATATAAACGAATGCAATAATCTCCCTATAAGCTTACATAGGCTTGGTACTCACAGTTTCGAAAAATCCTTCAAAGCACCGATTGAGAAAGGTCTGTTACCAAACAAACTATCCATCTTGGTGTCTCGGAATCTTTCTTTAATTTCTGTTCTAGTCCTGCAACAGCTAAGTAGGAGCGAACGAACTATTTTAAAACCTGTCGTCACAAAGCCAAAACACAAACAGGAACAATGTCGGGTCGATGTCGTGCAAAGATATCATTGGTATCTTCGGAAAGTGTTTCGTGGGTCATCGGACTGCACGATTCGGACCTTTCTTGGGGGGAGGGGAGACTGGGAACAATCTGGTATAATAGGAGCTCCTGGGCAGGGTTGCTCAACTCAAAACCCAGTTCAAACGCCGAGCTTCTTTACGAATATTCGTTGAGTTAAGTACATGAAAAGTTCGGCATCTGAATCAGTTAAGAACGGCTATTCGAATTTGGAACGGCTCAGTCGTTCTGCCTGCCTTACTCAGCCGGGAATTTCAGCTTTAGAACAGCTTTGGTCATGTTTGGTTTTCATTAGCCTGCGTTGCAGACGAAACTAAACCCCGGTATAGTCCGTCTGCGAATCAGCGACCAGAAGCTTGTTCCGACCCCCCGCGTATTACCAGACCTTTTTATAATAGCCTCTGATTGGCGCTTATGTGTGGCAGTTCTTTCGTGCATCATGATTGGTCGAATGAATGTTTCGATGAATTAAGGTTTTGTAAACATGGCGGCGATCACGGCAGATCAGTGGAAACAAGAACCGCGGTGCGGTTGTAAACCGCGCTTTAAAAAAACGCGGTTTGTCTGCGAAACGTGACTCTCCTGCCTTTCAGCAAATATACGAAGTATCTGATTACATCGTAGACACTCTTATTTTTCGGCCATTTCAACTTTAGTAAAAACAGCAAACAAAATGCGGTTATAAACATAACTAGACAACGCATGTTGTAAAATTCTTCATTTATCTTGACGTTTCGTATGCTCCAACATACATCTTCAGAAGTAACGGTTACCTAAACTACAATTAAATTTAAACAGGAAGACTAATACCAAATAAGGAAAGTAATGACAATGAAAATAAACAGACCTAGTTAAGTCTGCTAGGAAAAATAAAAATGGCTAGTAGATAAGAAGTTTCTCACTGCCACTATTTTCATTAAGCGCTGGTTTTAAATCACGAATGAGCAAGGCTTCCTTAATTTTACAATGAATATCGGACTGTCCAGTGGCTAAAATGTCAAAGTGATCCCATTTTATCCTGTGGCCTGTTTGGGTCATATGATCCGCAATGGCAGAAGAATGGCTGTTATTCGTCAGCGCTTTAAAATGTTCCGTTTTCCTGTCATGTAATCGACGCTTTGTTTTCCCAATATAGTAATCATTACAATCCCAGCAGCTAGCCTTATAAACTACTTTAGACTTAAGGGAGCGGTTGAGTTTGTCTTTATAGGGGAAAAAAGACTTAATTCGGCGAGTGTTTCGGAAAATAATCTTAAGATTAAAACAACCATAGAACTTGTAGATACATGATTTGAGCTGTTGAGTGACAATTTTACTTTGAATACCTAGATAGGGTAAAACAATGAAAATTTCTTTTTTGGGCACTGTAATAGATATCCTTAGGTTTGTTTTGGTGTTTATTGACTACATCGTTCATGTTATAAGAAATAATACCACGGGGGTACCCATTGCGTGACAAATGTCTCCTGAGGTCATCTAAAGCAGACTGTAGCAGACAGGGTGATGAACAAATTCGAAGACAACGATAAGTGAGTGTGCGGATGAGGTTAATCTTGTATTTCCAAGGTGTGAAAGAATCCCATTGAGTGTAAAGACCAGTGAACGTTTTCTTTCGGTAGATGGAAGTGGAGAAAGAGTTGTTAAGATGGCGTTTGATGAGGACATCAAGAAAAGGAATCTCTTGGTTCTGTTCTAGTTTGTTCTAA
>OZ026607.1:10865781-10873281 GCA_964020085.1 Micromussa lordhowensis
TTCCATACACAGCTTTGACGGCGGCGTGCAATTATTCTTTTGCCTTCTTGAGGATATTTTTACAATATCTAACGTTCCTAACTGAACCAGACCACACAACCTACAGCAACTTGGATTTCCACTATCAGATGATGGATAAGTTTTGGTCGGAGTTGGCAAAAATCACCGCCGTTCCTGGTTTATTTTGGTGACAACATATTCCGCACTCCCGTAGACTAAGTATAGACAAAATTCCTACTAGAGCACCCCTCCCTTCAACAATTTAATTGTAACCTCCCAGATTCTGGGAGACACGTGACCAGACCCAACCAGGGTCTCTTCTCGCTCGCCCCAGGCGGTAAGATGAGAGACCCTGGGAACGAGGTTGAGTCTTGTAAAGTTCTTTGTTCTCCTTGTCTTGACACGAGGGGAGCCTTTTCGAACACGGTGTGCAGTCTGGCCTGTTAACAAGTTTTAAGAACTCCAGCCGACTTCAGTGACTTCCATTAACTTTTCACTGTAGCATTGCTGCGAAATTTTATCCAATTTTAAAGTCACCAGACTGGTGTTTGAAGATCGTATGACGCTTTTGGCCTTACTGTGCGCCAGTTAACGGAGTAGTTTTGTAATAGTTCCGTTTTGAAATACGCAATAAACTTATTAGATCCTTTTAGAACTGTATTTTAGCTGTAATATGCCGTTATTTTTTTTAACTTTTTACTGGAGGATTGCTGACGGACTATTAGATGCCATAGGTCTATGTGGTTTTAGCTGTCATCCAAGCGTCATTTGTAGAGTTGACACCTCTGTGTTACTCGTTCGGCGTATCGATAATGTTTGATTGCGAGTGGTAGTTTTGCCGCTTACATATCTTCTTGCCTTGTCTTGGCCAGTTGTTCTTGGTGGTTGCAATTATGCTTGGTCAAAAATTACATATCAGCAATGTTAAACATGTTAAAGCAGTCAAGTTGTGGCTGATTGTCTTGGCTGTTTTTGAAAACTCTGTTCTTACAGCATGAAGGTTTGGACAAGGTCATGTTCTTGTCCTAGGACTTCCAGAGGCCATCGCACTCGGTGAGAAGTACGTTTTCCTTTGCTGTACGTCATCTTCTGTCTTCCGCTTGCTTTTGGGTTATCATGTTACAGTGGAATATACTCCTGGTGGTCACCCCTTTATAAATTTATGTAATTTTTTTCTAACTAGAATAAGAAGCGTATTGGAGTAGATTTCTGGGAGTTATTTGGAAAAGGGAAAGAAGTGCTTGAGCACAAATTAGAGGAGTTGAAACAAGGAAAAAAAGTTGAAGAGCCTGAAGACATAAAAGTTGCACTGGAGACATTTGATTATATAATGGATGCCTCAAAAAGACTATCTGAGAAAGATATTGAGGCACTGACAGACAATCTGTCTGACTATCACAGAGAAATAGACAGCAATGTGGTAATTGCCCGCGAATTTATTTCCCCTCTGCTGGGTTCTAAAGGCATCATTGTCCTCAATTTCCGACATGCGTCATCATCAGAGTTACATGCTAAGGGACCCTCAAAGTTAAGGGGTGGCTTCTGCAGCTGGCACCTGGAGAGGACTTGGCATTGGTTAGTGGTCTATAATACAGTAAGAGTTGTTTTTCTGGTCTTACACTACTACAGTAACTAAACTAATGTCAAAAATAGTCCACGTAAGCACCACGCAGTACAAAATTCAAGAGTGCCTGCTGTATAACATGTGTAGGTTTATTGTACACTTGTGGTTTGCAAAGATTGTCCTTTCAAGCAATTTCTTAAAGTTGTAATTAAAAATGAGGTGAGATTGCTAAACTATAAAGTTTGATTAAAAAAGTTAATTGACATATTTGAACCAGATTAATTTATTCTGAGGAACTAATGACTGTCTGTTTACTTGACTCCAGGGGAGGCAGTTTCTTATGCAAAATTACTGATAATCTTGCATGTACATCTGGTACATTCAAGCAGTTGCCCCAGCACAGATCTCTTGTTAGCTTAATTACACATCCATTGACAAAATGTCTTCCAGTTTGCAGAAAATCTTATACCAGGTGGTTTCTAATTTGATTTGCTATTTTTCAATGTTACAACGAAATACGAATGCCCCCAACTGTCTCTCTTAATCATTACTTCGGTTCCAGAAACCAACAAAATAGAACCAAAGTCCGATTCCATTATTCCATGCTTATGTATTCAAGCGCTGGCTTGCTTTGAACACTCTAATTTTTTCAAAGTAAATGTCGCAGATCCTATGCACACTCAGTTAAGAGCTCACACAGTCTTTGCGAGGAACAACGGCCCGGCCAGTAACATACCTTGCGGCAGACCGGCCGAGCCATCCCGAAATCCAACTACGAGCTTTTTAACTGCATATACGCTATCGACTGCTGGCACCAGACTTGCCCTCCAATGGATCCTCAATAAGGATTTAAATTGTACTCATTCCAATTACAAAACTTGGCCTGTATTGTTATTTCTTGTAACTACCTCCCTGAGTCAGGATTGGGTAATTTGCGCGCCTGCTGCCTTCCTTGGATGTGGTAGCCGTTTCTCAGGCTCCCTCTCCGGAATCGAAACCTAATTCTCCGTTGATTGCGAGTGGTAGTTTTGCCGCTCACATATCTTCTTGCCTTGTCTTGGCCATTTGTTCTTGGTGGTTGCAATTATGCTTGGTCTTAAATTACATATCAGCAATGTTATACATGTTAAAGCAGTCTGTGAGAAGTACGTTTTCCTTTGCTGTACTTCATCTTCTGTGTTCCGCTTGCTTTTGGATTATCATGTTACATTGGAATATACTCCTGGTAGTCACCCCTTTCTAAATTTATGTAATTTTTTTCTAACTAGAATAAGAAGCGTATTGGAGTAGATTTCTGGGAGTTATTTGGAAAATCATTACTTCGGTTCCAGAAACCAACAAAATAGAACCAAAGTCCTATTCCATTATTCCTTCCTTGCTTGCTGGCTTGCTTTGAACACTCTAATTTTTTCAAAGTAAACGTCGCAGATCCTCGAAAAGGCTCCCCTCATTGGCAACGTCTTTTTTTTGGCCTTTTGCTAGTAGCACCTAGCATCTGTATCGTCGCGTTCATCTGCTCATGTCGTCTGCAATGTAGCGCATAGCAGAGGTCGTGCTTCTTCTCCTATCATAAGGGGAGTCTTGTAAAGCTCTTTCTTCTCCTTGTCATCAGCTACTTCTTCCTCCTTGTCCTCAGGACTCTGTGTGCAGCGCAGATGTATCATCTTCCTCCGTTTCTTGTTTCTTCTTAAAGGATTTAAGAGGTACTCATTGGACCCGCAGGACTGACTTCCATGGCTAATTGTAAACCCTGAATATACATGTATTCAAAAATACAAATTTTAATAAAAGGAACAAAAAAATATGGAACTTACAAGAGTCGTTATAGACGGTTATGTTGAAGGAGCAACTTGCTGTCTGACCTTTTTGTTCCCTTCGATTTGTTCTATATTTCTATTGCGGTTTCTAATGGTAGGAAAAAACGGCAGAAATTCGAAAGAGACAAAATTATGCAGTCTGACTGCGCGAAATGGTGCAACACTTGTCAACTACTTTCATATCACTTCACATTCTTCGGGCGGGCTCTTATAAAACATATCTCAATAAAAAATATACTTATGATCTCTTTGTAGCAATAACTTGAACTAAAACAACTTAAATAAATATTGAAATTAAAAATTCAGCAACATTTTTGGGGAAAAAATTTATATACACTTATTTTAAAAAAATTCCATGCTGATGGTGACGAGATTCAATTGTGTGTGCAGCGCAGATGTATCATCTTCCTCCGTTTCTTGTTTCCTCTTAAAGGATTTAAGAGGTACTCATTGGACCCGCAGGACTGACTTCCATGGCTAATTGTAAACCCTGAATATTCAAAAATACAAATTTTAATAAAAGGAACAAACAATATGGAACTTACAAGAGTCGTTATAGACGGTTATGTTGAAGGAGCAACTTGCTGTCTGACCAAAACTCGTCCTTCACCAAGGACTCCCTCTTCATAGAGGGGAGTCTCTATGAAGGGGAGTCTCTTCCTCTTCGTAGCAGAGGTCGTGCTTCTTCTCCTATCATAAGGGGAGTCTTGTAAAGTTCTTTGTTCTCCTTGTCTTGACACGAGGGGAGCCTTTTGGCAACCGGGGGCAGTTAACAGTTCTGGCCATCAGCTGCTGCTGTGTGTCCAGTGCAAATTTATCATCTTCCTCCCTTTCTTGTTCATTCCTTCTTAAAGGATTTAAGAGGTACTCATTGGACCCGCAGGACTTCCAAAATTGTCCTGTCAAAAAGACTCCCCTGATTGGAATTATGTCTTTCGTTCATCTCATCCACTGTGTTGGAAGCACTCATGTCGTCTGCAATGTAGCGCATAGCAGAGGTCGTGCTTCTTCTCCTGTCATAAGGGGAGTCTTGAAGGTCTCTTCCCTTTCCTTTTCATCAATGGCTGCTTCCTCCTTGTCCTCAGTACTGTGTGTGCAGCGCAGATGTTTCATCTTCCTCCCTTTCTTGTTCCTTCTTAAAGGATTTAAGAGGTACTCATTGGACCCGCAGGACTTCCAAAATTGTCCTGTTTATTTCTGGAGTCAAAAAGACTCCCCTGATTGGAATTATGTCTTATTTTTAAATCTGCTGTTTCTCGCCGGCGGGAGTTCGAAAAGCGATTTTCTTGAATAATTAGAAAATCCGGCTATATTTATAGAAAGAAACCCTGAAACCTTTGTAAACTCGTTAATACCTTCTTCAAGAAAAATGTAAATGAAACTCAGTAGAGATGTGTAGACTCATTTTGGAGGTGCTTTGAACCAATTTTACCCATGGGTTCATTGTAATCAATCTTTTATTTCCAGAAAAATGTCCTTGGAACTCAGTGGAGATTTTTAGTATGACTTTGGTGGTGCTTTGAATCAATTCTAACCATGGGTTCACCCTAATAACTCTTTTTTTTTTTCAAAAATCTCCTTGAAAGTCAGTGGAGATATGTAGAATGACTTTTAACCATGGGTTCACTCTAATCCTTTTTTTATTTGGAAAAAAATCTTCTTGGAACTCAGTGGAGATGTGTAGAATGATTTTGGCGGTGCTTTGGATCAAATATACCCTTGGGTTCATTCTAATAAGTCTTTTACTTCAAGAAAAAAGTCCTTGGAGCTCAGTGGAGATGTGTAGAATGTCTTTGGTGGTGCTTTGGACTAATTTTACCCATAGGTTCAATCTAATAACTCTTTCACTTCAAGAAAAATGTCCTTGCAAGTCAGTGGAGATGTGTAGAATCACTTTGGTGGTGCTCTGGACCAATTCTACCCATTGGTTCACCCTAATAACTCTTTTACTTCAAAAAAAATGTCCTTGGGACAAAGTGGAGATGTGTAATATGACCTTAGTGGTGCTTTTTGACCAATTCTAGCCATTGGTTCACTCTAATAACTCTTTTATTTCCAGAAAAATCTCCTTTGAACTCAGTGGAGATGTGTAGAATAACTTTGGTGGTGCTTTGGACCAAATATACCCATGGATTCATTCTAGTAACTCTTTTATTTCCAGAAAGATGTCCTTGGAACTTAGTGGAGATGTGTAGACTGTCTCTGGCGGTGCTTTAGACCAATTTTACCCATAGCTTCACTCTAATAACTCTTTCACTTCAAGAAAAATGTAAATGAAACTCAGTAGAGATGTGTAGACTCATTTTGGAGGTGCTTTGAACCAATTTTACCCATAAATTCATTGTAATCACTCTTTTATTTCCAGAAAATTGTCCTTGGAACTCAGTGGAGATTTTTAGTATGACTTTGGTGGTGCTTTGAATCAATTCTACCCATGGGTTCACCCTAATAACTCTTTTTTTTTTTCAAAAATCTCCTTGAAAGTCAGTGGAGATATGTAGAATGACTTTGGTGGTGCTTTGGATCAAATATACCCTTGGGTTCATTCTAATAACTCGTTTACTTCAAGAAAAATGTCCTAGGAACTCAGTGGAGATGTGTAGGATGACTTTGGTGGTGCTTTGGACCAAAAATACTCACGGGTTCTTTCTAAGAACTCTTTTATTTCAAGAAAAATATCCTTGGAACTCTGCTGAGATGAGTAGAATCACTTTGGTGGTAATTGACCTATTCTACCCATGGGTTCAATCTAATAACTCTTTTACTTCAAGTAAAAAGGTCTTGAAACTCAGTGGAGATGTGTAGTATGGTGATGGACTATTCTATCTATGGGTTTAATCTAATAACTCGTTTACTTCAAGAAAAATGTCCCTGGAACTCAGTGGAGATGTGAAGAATCATTTTGTTGGTGCTCTGGACCAATTTTGAAGTAAAAGAGTTATTAGAGTGAACCTATGTGTAAAATTGGTCCATAGAACCACCAAAGTTATTCTACACATCTCCACTTAGTTCCAAGGACATTTTCCTTGAAGTAAAAGAGTTATTAGAATGAACCCAAGGGTATATTTGATCCAAAGCACCGCCAAAGTCATTCTACACATCTGCACTGAGTTCCAAGGACATTTTTCTGGAAATAAAAGAGTTCTTAGAATGAACCCATGGGTAAAATTAGTCCAAAGCAAAGTGATTCTACACATCTAGAATCACTTTGGTGGTGTTTTCGACCAATTTTACCCATGGGTTCATTCTACAAACTCTTTTATTTCCAGAAGAATGTCCTTGGAACAAGGAGATTTTTTCGAAATAAAAGAGTTATTAGAGTGAACCCATGGGTAGAATTGGTCCAGAGGACCACCAAAGTCATACTAAACATCTCCCATGGGTTCATTCTACAAACTCTTTCATTTCCAAAAGAATGTCCTTGGAACTCACTGAACATGTGTAGTATGACTTTGGTGCTGCTTTGGACCAATTCTATCCATGGGTTTACTCTAATATCTCTTTTTGTTTCAAAAGAGACGTCATTGGGACTCAGTGGAGATGTGTAGTACAACTTTGGTGGTGCTTTGGACCCTTGGGTTCATTCTAATAACTCTTTTACTTCAAGAAAAATGTCCTTGGAACTGTTATGTTATGCTTTTTGAAGTAAGGAATGTAGGAGATGTGTAGAATGACATTAGTGGTGCTTTTGACCAATTTTACCCATGGGTTCATTCTACTAACTCTTTTATTTGCAGAAGAATGTCCTTCGAACTTAAGTTGTGTAGAAGGACTTTGGCGGTGCTTTGGATCAAATTTACCCTTGGGTTCATTCTAATAAGTCTTTTACTTCATGAAAAATGTCCCTGGAACTCTGTTGAGATGTGTAGAATCACTTTGGTGGTGCTTTCGACCAACTTTACCCATGGGTTCATTCTACAAACTCTTTTATTTCCAGAAGAATGTCCTTGGAACTCAGTGGAGATGTGTAGAATCATTTTGGAGGTGCTTTGAACCAATTTTACCCATGGGTTCATTGTAATCACTCTTTCCTTTCACGTTGATATTGTCGTAAAAACATAAAAACGTGAAAATTGAAATATTTATCGTGGTCTGTACTCTTATCGACGCGTCATTACC
>OZ026607.1:10878281-10893281 GCA_964020085.1 Micromussa lordhowensis
AACTACAGTATGATTTTTCAAAGAAAATAACATTGATAATTGTAACAACAATAAGCTTATATATATACCTTTTGTATTAAAAAATTGATTAATTAAAGGCTCAAAAGAGTAAGGAATTAAATAAGCACTGATTGAGCACTGATTTTTCCTCTTTGCCTTCTTGTTTCCGGCAGGTGTAATACCTTCATCGCTGCTGTCAATGCTGTTTGATGTTCTTTTCTTAGATGTGTTTTTTGTCTTTTGTGTTTTCTCCAAATGCTTCTCCTCTTCATCTTCGCTAACGATAAAGTCCTCATCACACTCTGCAGTCTTTGGTTTTCGTTTGGCTGGCAATGTCGACTTCTTGGTAGTTTTCCTGCCTTTGTTCGGTGCGTTCCTTTGGGGTGATCCGAGTTCGAATCGGTGATCCAAGATCTGTCTGGATCACGGTGCATCAAAGGAACCGAGACGACAGCGTAACTAGACCTTTATAGCCTGGTACATTTAATTTGACTGCAGGGCCGTTAATAAAGATTCGACCGTTCCTCATATATTTATATATCACACTCGTAAGCGCCAAAACATCCGAATTTCGCCTCGCTACACGTGCACATGAAGTGAAATTAACGTTCATTGGGAAACGATGAGAGACGATTAAGAGATGACAATTCATAGAAACGTGTACATTGAAAGCTGATTGAAAGAGGTGGAAAGGTCTGGAAAAATTCACTCGAGAAGTTCAGATTTCCTACTAGTAGCTGTTTCAGTTCGTGGCTCCAAGGAGTTGCTACTCAGACACTTACCTTTAGAGATCAAATTCTGCACCATAAGAGCGAAAACTAAAGCTCGAAACATCTTCCCCTTGTTTGCAGGTAAAGCAACTCGCACTCGGTTTAGGCCCGGCGGCGGTTTAGGTAACTCCACAGTGGCTAGGGCTGTACCAAAAACCTGCTGACTCGTCCAAAAGTTGTAATAAATCTTTGCACCTGTTCGAAACGCACTTTGCCTTTTTGAACTTAACCTTGACTTTCTCATAGGCTATAAAAGTTATGAAATCTAGCCAACATCTGTTCCACGGACCAGCCAGTAAGGGGCACGGGTCTAGTCCTGGTTTTACACTTATGGTGTACTTCAATGATATGGTTGTCTGTGACGATTGTGACAAGTATGAAGTTTGAACAAGACTAAAATATAACACAAGAAGCAAAACAATACCAGATAATGTTATACATGTTAAAGCAGTCAAGTTGTGGCTGATTGTCTTGGCTGTTTTTCAAAACTCTGGTCTTACACTACTACAGTAACTAAACTAATGTCAAAAATAGTCCACGTAAGCACCACGCAGTACAAAATTTAAGAGTGCCTGCTGTATAACATGTGTAGGTTTATTGTACACTTGTGGTTTGCAAAGATTGTCCGTCTGGTCTTTGCCATTGTCAAGTCTTTGGCAAGCAGTGTGGTGTACCAATTTATTGAAAATCATCAGTTAAAGGACTTAAGCGTGTACTCATTCATCTTTTTGCCCGTGGGAAGGCATGGTTTATGAGTTGCACGTCCCACAGCAAAATTCCAAAATTTTCACAGCATTGAATTGCTTGCAGTCATAACTTCTTGTCCTTCCAGTTCTCTCTAACTCCAAGTTTCCTGCCGGTCTTCCTCTCTTCAAAACCCAGTATGATTTGTGTATATCAAGAGTCAATTTCTCAGCAATGCCACAGTAAAAAGTTGAGCCATTAATATTACAATGACTGTATAACAAGAGAAAATTTCTTAATAATGCTACAGTAAAAAGTTATTTCAATAACAGCATTTTAGAGCCGCAATACAACCTTAATAGGATATTAAAACGTTTTAGCTTACTTTTAAACGGAACCGTTACAAAAAGCCAGCCAATTAAGGCGCAGTATGGCCACTATTATCAACCGATCTCAAAACACAGTATGATGTGTGTATATCAAGAGTCAATTTCTTAGCAATACTACAGTGATAAGTTAATATAATAACAACATTGTAAAGGTATGATACAACCTTATTAGGATATTAAAAAGGTTTTGGCTCATTCAAAACGGAATCGTTTCAAAACTCCAGCTAGTTAAGGCGCAGTATGGCCACTATTATCAACCGATCTCAAAACTAAGTATGACGTGTGTATAACAAAGGTTTATTTCTTAGCAATGCCACAGTAAAAAGGTTTATCCATTAATATCATCTGAAATCTAAACATTAGTGCTACTGGGATAGTAAAAAGTTTTGACCTATGCTTAAGCGGAACCGTTACAAAAAACAAGCTAATTAAAGCGCAGTTTCCTCAAATTATAGACCGATCTTAAAACATATTACAATGACTGTATAACAAAAGAAAATTTCGTCATAATTCTACAGTAAAAAGTTATTCCAATAACAGCATTTTAGAGCTACAATACAACCTTAATAGGATATGAAAACGTTTTAGCTTAGTTTAAAACGAAACCGTTACAAAAAGCCAGCCAATTAAAGCGCAGTATGGCCACTATTATCAACCGATCGCAAAACCCAGTATGATTTGTGTATATTAAGAGTCCATTTCTCAGCAATGCCACAGTAAAACGTTGAGCCATTAATATTACAATGACTGTATAACAAGAGAAAATTTCTTAATAATGCTACAGTAAAAAGTTACTTCAATAACAGCATTTTAGAGCTGCAATACAACCTTAATATGATATTAAAACGTTTTAGCTTACTTTTAAACGGAACCGTTACAAAAAGCCAGCCAATTAAAGCGCAGTATGGCCACTATTATCAACCGATCTCAAAACACAGTATGATGTGTGTATATCAAGAGTGAATTTCTTAGTAATACTACAGTAATAAGTTAATATAATAACAACATTGTAAAGCTATGATACAACCTTATTAGGATATTAAAAGTTTTTGGGCTATTTCAAGACGGAATTGTTTCAAAACTCCAGCCAATTAAAGGGTAGTGTGGCCACTATTATCAACCGATCTCAAAACCAAGTATGATGTGTGTATAACAAAGGCTTATTTCTTAGCAATGTCACTTATTTCTTAGCAATGTCAATGTCGCAATTCTATATCTTTATCTGCAACCATTTTCCCAAGATGGTCAGACTTTTCTAAGCTACATAGCTAGTTCCACTTCAAGCGGTCCATTGTCTTCCTTCAGCCACCGATGCCATCTTTCTGTAATATAATGCTTGAAATGTCGCATAACTACATTGCCAACGGAGTTAACCACTTCGGGCATTACCTGAGAAATATAAATAACAACAAGGTACCGAATAAGGCTTCACTGAACAATGATCTTGAAAATTCAATTCAATTCAATTCAGTTCATCTCAATTGGGCCCTTCTAAACCATACTATTATTATTGGTAAACAGGTCATTTACTCTAACCGGCTTAAGAATTTTCTACCTGTTTTACCTCAAGTCTTTTTAAAGATAAAGTATGTTGAATCCATCGAGTGATCTATCGCCTTAAAAAATAATAAAATAAAAATTCACGATGAAAAGTGGAAGCCAATTATCACCTTTCTGTAAAGTGTACTGACTTTAAATAGACATATGTACCTAACCTGTAAAGATTTTTATGTGAGAATTGTACACAACATATATACAATAAAGGACTACTTTGATGCAAAGTCTCACTTTCCTGGGTTAAAACCATCTAGAGGTACAGAGCCCTGAACAAAGGCACCTTACATGTCAGTTGTATAAGTAAAAAAGATGGACAAGACTAACTTTAAAACATGTAGAAAGAGTAAATAACCGCCAAACAACTTCAAAATCGCATATAGCATACTCAAGTAAATGGCTTTTAATGTGATGGGCAGTATAGAGCTTTTGGGGTGATAGACAGCTGTCAATCAAGCACTATTTCCATTTTTAATTAACTCTATTTTCGAATTTGTTAGCAATATTTAAAGTTAAATAACTTTTAAGGCCTTGAGGGTTTTCCAAAACAAATCTAGCACATATTACATATGCTATAGTACTACATTTGTGCAGAAATTGAGCTTGATATCATAAAAGCCTAGAAAGTTATAATGCTTTAAAGAGAAGGCACTTTACCTCAAAAATCAGATTGACAACTAGAGGTCAAGTTTAAAGGGCTGTAACTTAGCTACCTTGCAAGGTCAAGGTAATAACTTGCAATCAAATTAAAGCCCAAATAATGTTCTTTTATTTGGTATAAAACACAGGTTTTTATTTGTTAGTTTACGTTTTCAGTAAGAGGTCAAATATTTGAAAAAATCAAAAAAGTCGTTTTTTGGCAAATTTTAGGGTTTTTTCAATCCAATTTCCGACTCGGCATTTTAACCAAATTATCCAGAACTAATATATGTTAAACGGCAAAGAAAGAGCTTTAAAATGACGTTTGCAAAAAGTTTTATCTGTATTTTTGACGTAAGTTACGAATTTTTTTGCAAAAGGATCCCTTTTTTGGCAAAATCGTTGAGTTCCCCTCCTGACCATGTTCTTTAAATACTAATATCTCGTCACAAATTTAACCTATGAAACTATAATTGGTACCAAAATGTTGCCCTTGCAGACATCTTTCCAATGATATCCACCATGATTGATTTCGTAAAAACCTGGATTTTCAAATTGAGAAAAACGTTTTCGTGAAAATCCCCTCCCTAAAAAAAATGGCCACAAGTCGGAAGAAAATCAACTATAAAACAAAGAGAATTTGTGGAAACAACGCAAAAACTTCAGAATCATCGTTTTATTAACAGAGGAACATCGTGTAAAAATTTCAGCCCTTAACCTCCTATTTTTAGAATTTTCATCATTTTTTATTTTGGATAATTTTCAAGTGAGTGAAAAAAAGTCATCCAGAGCTCACATATAGGGTAATAAGTGTATACCTTTACGGCATTTTTTCTGACCGAAATTTTCGGGTCTCCCATTTTAGAGGGTTAATGCTGGGTATTCAGAGGATCGAGGGTTAAGGTAGCTAACGCCGCTGACCCAGATTTTGAGCCGGTTTGGAGCATTTTAAGATACATTCCCCCAATTTCGTGGATCTCCCCTCGTCTCCGATTTTTGAAAGGCCATAACTTCTAGACCAATAAACCAATTGGCGCCAAACTCACACAGGATATGGAACGCACCTCTACCTACTCGCATATAGAAGTGTAGAGCAAAATATAAAATTTGAAAAAATTTAGAGTTGGTAAGACTGGATCAGGGTTAAGGGAGGGGAACTCAACGGTGGATGAACCTAATTTAGGGTTAGCAAAATGTACATTTTACGGGAAATTTGACTAAACTGTGAATTTTCCAGTGTTTTAATGTTGCAGTAGCCAAAAATATGTTATCTAGCCAGAGTCGACGTTTTATGTGAAATATGGCTAAACTGTGCATTTTCCAGTCTTTATATCTTTAAGAAGCGGAAACTGTGTTTTGTAAGCAAAATCTACATTTCGCGGGGAATTAGACTAAACTGTGAATTTTCCAGTGTTTTCATGTTGTCTAGGTAAAATGGACGTTTCACGTGAAATCTGGCAAAACTGTGCATTTTCTAGTCTTTACATGTTTTAGAAGCGGAAACTGTGTTTTGTAAGCAAAACCTACATTTTACGGAACATTTGGCTAAACTGTCTATTTTCCAGGGAGGCTTTTAGAAGAGGGAACTGTGTTTTCTAAGGAAATTCTACATTTCACGTGAAATAAGCCTAAACTGTGTATTTTCCAGTGTTTTCATCTGACAGGAAGCAAAAATGTCTTATCTAAGCAGAGTCGGCATTCCACGTGGAATTTGGCCACACTTTGCATATTCCAGTCTTTACATCTTTTACAAGCGGAACTGTTTTTTTTTTTCTTTACGTCTTTTTAGAAGAGGAAACTGTGTTTTGTAAGCAGTTTAGCCCAATTTCACGTCAAACGTCGCCTCTAACTAGAAAACAAATTTTTGGCTCCTGCAAGATGACAACACTGGAAAATTCACAGTTTGGCCAAATTTCACGTGAAATGTAGAATTTCCTTAGAAAACACAGGTTCCGCTTCTAAAAGATGTGAAGACTGGAAATGCACAGTTAAGCCCAATTTCACGTGAAACGTCCATTCTACCTAGATAACACATGTTGCTCCTGCATACAAAACACAGTTTCCGCCTCTAAAAGATTTAAAGACTGGAAAATTCACAGTTTAGCCAAATTTCCCGTGAAATATCAAAAATTCCACATAAATTTTGCTATAAATGGCATAAATGAAATTTTTAGCAAAATTTCAAATAAAACGTCGACTCTGCCTAGATAACACATTTTTATGCTGCTGCAACATGAAAACACTGGAAAATTCACAGGTTAGTCTAACTTCACGTGAAATGTCGACTCTGCTTAGAAAACACAGTTTACGCCTCTGAAAGATGTAAAGACTGGAAAATTCACAGTTTAGTCAAACTTCACGTGAAATGTCGACTCTGCTTAGAAAACATTTTCAAATCTTTACGTTCTTTAGAAGCGGAAACTGTGTTTTCTAAGAAGAGTCGACATTTCACGTGAAATCTGGCTAAACTTTGCATTTTCCAGTCTTTATATCTTTTAGAATCGGAAACTGTGTTTTGTAAGCAAGATCTACATTTCACCTGAAATTTCGCTAAACTGTGCATTTTCCAGTGTTTTCATATGACAGGAGGCAAAAATGTGTTATCTAAGCAGAGTCGACATTCCACGTGGAATTTGGCTAAACTGTGTCTTTACATCTTTTAAAAGCGGAGATTGTACATTTCACCTGAAAATTGGCTAAACTGTGCATTTTTCAGTCTTTACAAGTTTTAGAACCGGAAACTGTGTTTTGTAAGGAAATTCTACATTTTACCTGAACTTAGCCTAAACTGTGTATTTTCCAGTGTTTTCATATGACAGGATGCAAAAATGTGTTATCTAAGCAGAGTCGACATTCCACGTGGAATTTGGCTAAACTGTGCATTTTCCAGTCTTACATCTCTAAGAAGCGGTAACTGTGTGTCTTGAAAGGAAAATCTACATTTCACGTGAAATTTGGCTAAACTGTGCATTTCCAGTCTTCACATCTTTTAGAATCAGGAACTGTGTTTTGTTAGCAAAATGTACATTTTACGGGAAATTTGACTAAACTGTGAATTTTCCAGTGTTTTAATGTTGCAGTAGCCAAATATGTGTTATCTAGCCAGAGTCGACGTTTTATGTGAAATATGGCTAAACTGTGCATTTTCCAGTCTTCATATCTTTAAGAAGCGGAAACTGTGTTTTGTAAGCAAAATCTACATTTTACGGGAAATTAGGCTAAACTGTGTATTTTCCAGTGTGTTCATCTGAGTGGAGGAAAAAAGTTGTTTTCTAAGCAGAGTCCACATTCCACGTGAAATTTGGCTAAACTGTGCATTTCCAGTGTTTTCATGTTGCAGGAGCATAAAAATGTGTTATCTAGGCGGAGTCGACGTATTATGTGAAATTTGGCTAAATGGTGCATTTTCCAGTCTTTACATCTTTTAGAAGCGGAAACTGTGTTTGGTAAGTAAAATCTACATTTCACGTGAAAGTCGGCTAAACTGTGAATTTTCCGCTTTACGTCTTTTAGAAGCGGAAACTGTGTTTTCTAAGCCGAGTCCACATTTGACGTGAAATTTGGGTAAACTGTGCTTTGTGCATCTAACATCTGTTAGATGCGGAAACTGTGTTTTCTAAGGAAATTCTACATTTTACGTGAAATTTCGCTAAACTGTCCATTTTCCAGTCTTTTCATCATTTAGAAGCGGAAACTGTGTTTTCTAAGGAAAATCTTCATTTCAGGTGAAAGTTGGCTAAATTGTGAATTTTCCAGTGTTGTCATCTTGCAGGAGCCAAAAATCAAAGTTAGTCACGGTTAAGGGAGGTTCTCTCCTAAAATTATACTAACGTTTAACAGAGGTCCACTTCATAGGGGTATCATTGTAAAAGGGTATGGTAGGGTACATCCTCGGAAACCCAGGACAGCTAGTGCTTAACTATTCCCGGAAGTACAGGTTTTTATTTAAGTTCCGGGGTTGAAATAATCTGAAGTGTTCATAGGGTTTCTTATCTACTCCTGTTTGCAGTAGTGTTGGTTTTTAGCAATTTTGTGTTCCGAGTTTTAGTATTCCGGTATTCCGGTTTCGGCCTTGCCAGAACGGGAAATATTTTCATGACCGGAGAGTTTCAGAAAAAGATATTCAGCGAATTAGAGGAAATCGCAAGCTATCACATGGGTTAATGTTTCACTAACGCCTGCAGACACAGGACACCCAAGTTACAGTGTATTCATTTCATCGAATTCTTAACTATTTTCAGATAACTACTCAATAACCGTCACAAACCTTTTCAGCAAAATCGTTTCAGGATAAAAAGTATTGAACTTAGTGTAGCACATGGAATGGTGTTAAAACGGGAAAACCACTCTTGCAGATAGGAAGGCTAACATCAAACGCCCACCGTGAAACGGAAAATTTTATGTTCTTACTTAAAACCGGAACACCACACTACCAATTACTAAACATGGGCTTCGCAGATTTATTCCGTGAAGTTCGTTTTGAAAATATTATTTACTTGCAAATAGGTGTCTGTGTGGATTCAAAAACATGCTCATTGTCTCTTTATAATCTGCTGAAAATTTAATGCATTCGCAGTACAGGCTCAGGGGATGGTATGCATTTATTTATGTTGTCAAATAGGATGTCTTCTTAACAAAAAACTGATTACTTTATTTTGTCCAATGAATTGGAAAAGCACTTTGGCAAGGTTAATTCCTGAGCGGTCCACCTTGGCGGTCTGTATTGAAACCTTTGGAGGGCTGAGAGAATTCAGCTTTATAACAAATATAGAACTATGTTAGCTCAGATATAAATAAAAATGCAAGATGAGTTCTTAGCATTGAAAGATATACAAATATTTATTATTAACAGTATACATGTTATCATGTTACTGTAGTCTTTAAAAGGTTGTAGAAAAGGATGGACTTCTTAGAAGATCCACAAAGACATTGCTGACAGGTTGGGATTCAGCTTATACATACTATGATTACACAAGGAAACCCCAACGATCATACAAATGACACTTGTATAACCAATGTTAAATCTATGTTGCGTTTTACTTTAATTGATTTTAATTTTGTAAAATAGGTGAAACCGTGGCTGGAGATATGTCACCTCATGGCTTAGGAGGTATAGCTGTAAGCTTATATTCCAATGCACAGATTAACAAAAACATTAAGCTTACATACAGTACAAAACTTCCTACATTTGCTGGCCTTGTGCAGGGGAGAGAACACTTCCCTGACAAGTTTTCTAATTCACTCTTTTGACGAGGTAGGTAGCAAGGGTTTGCCAGCAGTCGCTTGTCCAATGATTCTCCAATATCACCGGCGACAAATTACTCGTGATCAGTCATCTGTTGCTGTTAGAACTTTATCAAAGTATACACACGCAAAGATTGCTGGTAGTTGTGTAAAGAGCTCATAAGGACCTCTGGGTGCTTTCATTGTCCTGGGGACCCACATTGTTTTGACCAAACCTGGCTAACCAAAAGGAATGGCTCGTATCATTTTTATTCCCTTTCATAATTCCCGTTATAAAGAAAGAAAGAAAAGTAGGGAAACGAACCAGTGTGACAAATTTGAAAGGGGAAGTTCGGTCAGGCCGGTCCGACTGGTCAAAGTGGGCCACTTCCAGAGGGTCATGAATATTGCGATTGGAAGGAACCTAAACAATCCTGTCCATTTGACTTCCAACCGCAGTTTCAGGAATCTTTGGCATAATAGAAGGCACACCTTGTCGTTGCAGAAAAGGAGGCGGAGTCGTGATAGACCTGAAAAGAGTCTAAATAGGTTTCCATGCACTGCAAAGCTAAAAAAGCTTTTTATTATTTTGTACCCAAAACAACCACACATACAAACTCATACACATGACCAACCAAAAGCATTAAAGGGACAAAAGCAATGACAAACGCATAAAGTAAATGTTAGTCCAGTTGACTGGCACCTATTAATAAAATTAGTTAAAAATACTTTTTTGAAAGGCATGACTTAAAAGTATTCTATATTCCTTTCAGCTTTTCTGGCAGGCACAGACCCTTACAATGGTTTTATGCATAGTCTTGCTAAACCCCAGAAGGAAGATCGCTGGTGTAAGAGAGGGGATTGTGAGGTATACATGTATATGCTGTTTTTAATGGTAACATGCTGTTATTGAGTGGGTTGAGAAGGCTGATGCATGTAAAGATGGAATTAAAGACTGGACACCGGTTCACTACTGTAGATGTCCCGGGTGGCACTATCGATTTAACCGGGCTTTATGTCAAAAAGCTTGATAAATTGACTTCTTGAAGGAACAAAGTGATAATATTATATCCAGTCGTCACTACTCGATAATTACATTCTAATTGGTTACTTAAAGGGCTCTTAGATGGCTATCGGCACAAAGCCAGGGAAAAGGATTGTTATATTGGGCTTCGGAAACATCCTCTACAGATGGAAAGAGAGGTACGTCGTAAATCCACCAGTTGTCATCAAGTAACAATTAAAAGAGTGTGGAATTTTTCGTTCCAGAGTGCCTTAAGAATTTTAAATAAATGTATTGAATAGTGGGTTAGAAGTTTAAGTTCATCGAAAAGGGCTGTTTTCTTACATGTGATGGTGTAACATCTAAGGAGAAAAATAATTAACAAAAGCCTAACATTACTATCTTGAATTACCATGATTTCTCTCCTTTCCAGTTTGCAACATGTTCGGTGTGCGCTTAGCCAGCGATGCTATACTCCTAATCGTCCCTTCCAGTTCGTCTTTTTGGAAACCAACGTTGTTAGATGAAATTGCAGGTAACTGATTCTTTGAGAGCCCCTGTTACGATTTGAATGCAGTGTTGTAGATATTTTCCCGTCTCCTTACTACTCTCTCAAAATATGACATTACAGTATACAAGGAGTTCATAAAGCGTTTCTACCATTGTTCTTTCAAATATTGTTTAACTCAACTCTATTGCGTTGTTTTAATCTATCAGTTAAATTTTGATGTTCATGCCGAATCGGAAATCAGTATTTCGATAATCTCAAGTAAGAGTAATTGGCAATGGTGGTAAGCAGGGTGCTCAGGTAACACAAAATTGAATATAAATTGCATACTTGATTTCTCTGTGTAAAGTAATCTTGGCCAGTATCTTAAAGATGTAAATTGAAACAAATTTTCAGCCAGTGTAATATAGACTAAAAGGAGCTCATAATTATAAAACAACAAAACTTGTATAAAAAAAAATTAAAAATCTATAAATTGTTTTTGGGATTATCCGAGGTTAAAATGTCTTTAAAACCGACGTTTCGACCAGTTTTACTGGTCTTCTTCAGGATGTTAAAAAGTTATCAAAATGGCGGATCGTTTTTGTGGCGTTCAACTTTGTAACCGCACAGGACGTATCGTGATCACTACATGACATGTAGAACCGTACATGACGTGTCGTGATCACTACACAGCCTGTAAATGATGTTAAATCAAGTACTCTCATTCCGTAATATCTCTGTCGTAGTGAATCAATTCCTTCAAGAACTTTCCTCTGTTTTAATCCTCTCTCCCTTGCTACGATTTCTGCGTTCCCCCAGTCAACATCACTTTGGCACTCCGTGGTGTGCCATGCTTTCCCATCCGTTTTTCGGCCGATATAGTATTTCCTTTATGAAGGTCTTCTATTGTTAGTCTGACTTTGTCCATGTGTTCTTTCTTCCTTGTTTGGAAAAGGCGCCAAGTTTCTCCCACATACACAGTATTCTGGCAAGCACAAGGAATCTTATTTTGACAATTTTGACCACGTTGATACATGGAAACCAATCCTGAACCCCTTCTTTGATCGTGAAAGAAACTGCAAGGGACGATGAGTAATCACAAAATGTAAAAATACTTGACAGGCCAGCATTTTTCGCGCGTTTTAACATCATTTACACGTCGTGTAGTGATCACGATACGTCATGTGCAAAACTGGTTGAAAAGTCGGTTTTAAAGACATTTTAACCTCGGAAAATCCCGAAAACAATTTATAGATTTTAATTTTAAGTAATATGAGAAATGGAAGTTTCAGAAATACGAACATTTGTAGGCTTACGGTATTCCGCGAAACGAAACGAAACAAATTTAATCGATAAGGAAATTACCGTTCACCGAGTTGGCGATACCACTAAAATTTATTCCTTCTCTTGGAAACCTGTTCTCGCTAGATGCTTTGTTTCGCAAAATACCGATAACGGCCGATTGGTAATCAACAAAACAAGCTTCGCAGACAATTTCTTTAGGCGCTCCGCTTCTGAAAATTATCTTGCTAGATAAAGCAAAGACGGGCTTACAGACGCGACAAGAAATTATTCCCTCTCTTCGAAAACTGTTCTCGCTAGATGCCTTGTTTCGCAAAATACCAACAGCGGCCGATTGGTAATCGACGAAACAAGATTCGCTGACTATATTTACAGGCGCTCTGCTTCCGAAAATTATGTTGAATACACAAAAAGTGTTGGGGCTCACAAATAAGCATTAAAAAGCTTCAAAAAACAGAAATTACTTGGGAACTCATTGTCCATTATCTTCCAGTATAGCAGCCGGCGGCATTAGTTTGATTGCAATCAGTACAGCAGCACTTTTGATTCAGGGTTGGATGAAGCATAAAAACCTTGATCTTAAGATCCAAAATTGTACATATTCTCACCAAAGCTATCAACATTTGCTAAATGAAATTAAAGACATGATGAGAAGTGGAAATTTCAATTCATCTCATATTTACAACATAATGAAAAACATCGATGATTACGTGACAGATAACAGTCCCATTGTTGATAAGCATCTTGCCAAATATGATAAAACATTCGGAATAAAGGAATAAAGGAACACAAGGAATACAAGGAATAAATCTCCCGCAATGCCTGCCATTTACACGGACCGTTTTAAGAATACTTTTTTTTAATAGACTTGTTTTTAAATATAATGTAGCTTTGTAAATAGTGTACTTTTTGTATTTGATTTTTGCATTTATTTCTATTTACACATTAATCTTATTTAGAGGCATACTCATGTAAATAGCCCACTATTATTATTATATTTTAATGTAACATAAGATATGTCATTTTATCTTTTGAACAATAAAGACACTATTATTATATTATTATTATTATTATTATTATTATTATTCGTTTGTTAATTATCGACTGAATTCTATCACCTATAACAATTGAATCTTCCGCCAATATTTATCATAAAATTCAAGTGTCTTTTTTGATTCAGGAATTTTCACAAACTCAGAAGGAATACCAAGCAATGTGAATATCTGTCTAATGATATATTTGGTGCTAATCATCCTTTTCCGTTTTCCATTAACCGAAGGAATAACAATCTAGCTCAACAAATACTTTATGAATCTTATTACTTTGACTATGAGTCAATTGGACATTATTCTCAAAAGATATACTATCCAACACATTCTCAACATGGTATTTCCTATGATAAACCGATTTCCGTCGTATACTATGCATATTATCATAGAAGTTAAAGTATTCCAAGACATAATCATAACCATGAACTAAACCACAATTCACACAAATATTCATACCATTCACAGTTTCGATATCCTGTTCACTACAACATGACTCAACCACTTTGTGAAATTCTACTAATAGGGACATGTCACCTCCCCCATATTCTTCAATTCTTCATGAATTTGAAAATTACAATCCATCTTATATAATACAATATTTTATTTTTTAAAGTCACTACACATGACGTCACGGCACAGCTGTGCCGGTCATTATAATTCACAAGTGCCACAAACACAGTCGATATTTGCATGAACAAGAATATTTAATGTGATTAAATTGAGTAAATGTGATTAAATTGAGTAAATTTTACACACAAAATTTATAATTAAAACACCTGAAACGCAATATCATCGACTTCCTGTTTTTCCAAACATGTTCAGACCTGCCAGCGGGGAATCCCCAAATATAACATCCAGTTTTCCGAGAAGTCAAACAGACCTATGTCCCGGGTTTTGGTCTTAGTTCTAACTCCTATTCCCATATTTGATTTTTAAGAGTGGTTTATTTCTTTAGTTTCTGGTTTTGGTTTTAGTATTGGTTAAAGGATTAATCTATGTATTGGTTCAGGTTTTGGTTTTCGTATTGTTTATTTCTTTAGTTTCCGTTTTGGTTTTGGTTCTAATGCCTATCCGATATTTGATTCTTATATTTTTGATTACAGGTTTTGATGCTAGTTTCGGATCCTATGTTTGAAGACCAAGCATAAGATTCTATATTTTGATTTCCATTTTTGGATTCTTGGTTTGACCTTGGTATTGGATTCTGTGTTTTATTTCAACGCAGATGAATTATTATGTATAATAAAATATTGGAAAAAATCCCAGCACAAAAATATAATCAGGACAAAAATATGGAAACTGGTTCAAAACCGCCAACTACTATACTACTCAGTTCTAACACCATTCCATGTGCTACACTAAGTTCAATACTTTTTATCCTGAAACGATTTTGCTGAAAAGGTTTGTGAGCTATTGAATAGTTATCTGAAAATAGTTAAGAATTCCATGAGATGAATACACTGTCACTTGGGTGTCCTGTGTCTGCAATTCAGATGAAGAACTGTTGTAATCAATAAATTTCAAGTTCTACAGCTTTTAATGCACTTTATCTGAAGGCCACAGAATATCAAATCTTCAAAAACTGTGCTTTTATTTCAGGCGGAAACTATAATTAGCACAAAGCTAGTGTCTTTAGGGAAGCCTTATACGTTGTTGGTCTTTTGGTCTGTTCTGGCACATTGCCTCGGGTAGCTCTAAAAACAGACAACGGCTAAATTAAAGTTTAGTTTAGTTTTTTTCACACTTATTCAAGCTTAATATTAATTTACACGAATAGAAAAGCTTACATATACACTAGGCATTAATTTGTGCGTAATGTCATTGATATTCATAACTGTATTTTCAAACAGAGAGAACAATAAAAAGAAACGAACGACAGAAAGGAAGGAGAAAAGAA
>OZ026607.1:10895781-10933281 GCA_964020085.1 Micromussa lordhowensis
AATGGAATTGCCCATAACAGTTACTGTACAGGACTGAAAATTTCTATGCCTATAAGGACATAAACAATAAAGTACTGGCTATGGATCTACAGTTCTCTACGTTATCCAAAAGTTGCTGCTGTTCTCTTGAAGTCTTTTCGTTAAGAGCTCTTTCTTCTTCCTCCATGGCTGTAGTTATGTTGTCCACCATTGTTTCTTCCAATAATGATGAGTGTCTGGCCTCACCATTCATCTGTTGAGTTCATAAAGTTAAGAAAATTAATGAAAATTAATGACCTTCTAAGCTACTATGCTGTCCTACTGAGTGAGTGAGTAACAATAGAATCCGAGCCCACAATGAACCTGCCAATAACAAATATTAACCCATTGACTCCTGCATGAAAATGCCCGCAACCCACCCCTAATTTCCTGGCGCTTTTTTGAAATATTTCAAAGCGAACGAAAGCACAAAAGTAAACCATATGCGCAGTAACTACAGACACAAGATCAGGTTTCAAGACATCGTTTATTTTAAGTTGAATAAATAAAGGGTCAAAATATTAAAAAATATTACCAAAAAGAATTCAACCTGATGTGTAAAATTGATGAGGAAACAAAATATTATTTTATTTCTTTACCGCGCGACAAAATGTCCCACGGAAGCTGAGAAAATTGAATATGCGAATATCAGTTAATTATTGACTTTGGAGGACTAAACGAAACCAAATATAACAAAAATTCCATTATTGTTCTATAATGGCTAACATTTGAGAAAACAACGAAAAATAAAAGCGAAAGAACTCATGTAAAAATCAAACTGAAAACAAGAAATTGAGCAATTTCTTCGCCAAGCGACAAAATATTATGGCGCTGCAAAAGAAAGATGAAAGTTGTAAATAAAAAAGATGACAAAACAAGCCAATTATTTTGAGATCAGTCATATTACAACTGTGTTAAATTAGTGTCCAATTAGTTCTTTTCTCAGGAGTTCTGTACTAGCTGAATAAGACTAAAAAAATCATTTGAATGACGCTAATGAAGCAAACAAACAAGCCGCGGAGATCGCCGTAAATTAAATATGCAGAAATCCTGTGTGCAAAAATACTGTTCACTTTTAAAACCTAAAATTCCCAAATAAAGACAACGAAATGAAAAAAAACGTGAACGTAAGTTCAATAACAATAAATTTTCATTCAAGACGAGGCAAAAAAACCCTATCTAAAAGCAATAGAATGTTCAAAATTTCAGACGTGCTTCGCTGCATGACCGCATGTTCAAATTAATTCTTCACGCTAAAGCGAAAGCTTGAGTTTTTGCCGACGACTTTTGCAGTCATTTTATCGGCTATGGCTACACCAATCATTCTAACAGTTCAATTCAACTTCGAAGTAATACTGTACATTACCATTTCTGTTTCTCAAGTCCAGGAAGCTTGTTCCCAATCGATAGAACGGTCAATATCCAAAGGAGTCGTCACACAGAGCAATTGATTTCACCTTTTTTAATTTCACACTGGAATGAACCACAAGGTCTTACAAAAATTCTCATACGTGTCAATACGCGCCCACGATATAACAAAGCGGTTAATTCTTCAAAATCACCGGGGCAACGAGTTAATCATTGAGTGGCTAAATTATTACATTTTTTTGATTCTTAACATCCCCTTCCCGAATGCAATTGATGCATTTGTTGACTAAAAAAAAAACATTAAGTCCGAAGTGCATGAGGGAGGTATGACAACTGTCACAGACTGTTTCTCAATAAAGTTCAAAATCATCTTTTTTCTTAATCAGTGTTCCTATCAACAGTCTAGGTATCAAAACATCAGTGACTGTCACTTTTTCAATCAGACTCAATTTCGGTATCACAGTCAAACTAATGACTTTCATTCTTCAGTACTGTCCTCTACATACTCCAGGGGACACAGGCGATGAACAGGATGCAAGTACTCCTTGTTTTTCGTCTTGACTTTTACTACCCTCACTAAACCATCATCTCCAGGATATGCCTCAATTACACGACCGAGAGGCCACTCCCCTCTGCTGGCATTTGGCTCCACAATCAATACAACATCACCTGCCTTCAAGCTGTTTCTTGCATGAAACCATTTCTTCCTAACATTAAGGCTGGGCAGAAACTTCTGTCTCCAACGTTTCCAGGACTGTCCTAGAAGTTGCTGCACACGGTGCCACCGTTTCCTGGGGCTGTAGGTTTGCTCGTGGTCAAGTACTTCAGGGGCAAACGGTCCTCCAATTTCTCCGACAAGGAAGTGGCTTGGAGTGAGTGGCGAAAGGTCATTGGGATCTGAACTGACATACGTTATTGGTCGGGAATTCAATAATCGTTCAGCACCGCATATAGTCGTGTGAAGCTCTTCGTCAGTGACGTCCGCGTCTCCAAGGATGGCTTTGATTGCTTTCTTTGCACTTTTGATTAGTGCCTCAAACACACCACCAAAATGGGGGGCACATGGAGGGTTAAACTTCCAGTCAATGGGGTGAAATTTGCTGGTTTGTTGCATAATTCTGTCTGCGTCAAGGGCCTCCACCAACTTCCGCAATTCACGCTCTGCTCCAACGAAGTTGGTTCCATTGTCAGAGATAACATAGGTCGGTGTCCCCCTCCTTGATGTCATCCGGGTAAATGCGTTAATAAACGAGTCAGTGTCTAATGAGTATGACATTTCCAAATGTACAGCTCGGGTTGCAAGGCACGTGAAAAGACAAAGGTAACGCTTGGCTCTTGTCCTACCACGTCCTTGTTTGGTCAAGAATGGACCTCCATAATCAACACCAACTTTTTCAAATACCTTTAATGAAGACTGTAATCTCGATCTGGGTAACAGGGCCATCATTTGATCGCCTATCTTCTTGATAAAACGATGTCGACTTTCAGCACAAGCCTCGGTTTCGTTTCGCACCATGCGCCTTCCCTTCACAATCCAGAAACGACTTCGTAACTCAGTCAGCACTTGTTCAACTCCAGCCCCATGACCGAGTCTTTCATGGGCGTCAAAGACGACTAGTCTTGTTACCGGGTGGTCCTTTGGTTGGAGGACTGGGTGTCTTGTGCCGTATGGAAGCTCATCTGCAAGCATCCATCCATCCAAAGCAACCCATCGTCATCATACTTAGGATTCAGTCGAGTCAGCGAGTCGAGTCTTCCTTTTCTCCACCCGGGAATACTTGGGCTTGGGTTTGTTTAATCCAGAAGGTCTCTGCTCCCGATATCTCGGTAGGAAGAAGGATTCCGTCTTTCCTTCGTGAGTTCACTGGAAGTCTGCAATTGGTTAGGAATCGCTGAACCCATCCTGTCACATGAACCAGACGCTTGAGGCTTGAGAATTTCTTTGGGTCAATGATCACAGCGGCACAGCTCCTGGTCATGTGTGCCCTGGTTGGTGTCTGTCTTTCACAGTGCTCGGTCTTCTTAGTGTTGTCTCTGGGAGGTGGAGTCGCCGGCCAGGTTGACCGATCATCTTTAAGAAAGGCTGGTCCCTCCATCTAAACTTCACTCTCGGCTAAGGCTAAAGAATAAAGCCCTCTTGTTGGCAGGTCTGCTGGGTTTACCGTTCCCGGTATGTGTCGCCATTGCTCAGAACTTGTAGTTCGCTGAATTTCGCCAATTCGGTTGGCAACAAATGGTTTGAACTCGCGGCTTTGATTGCAAAGCCAATACCACACATTTTCCGAGTCAGTCCAGAAGGTGGTTCTGTCCACTGTGATCACTTTCCGGATGTTCTGGGCTACTCGAGTTGAAAGAACAGCACCCATAAGCTCTAGGCGGGGAATTGTCATCGCCTTGACAGGGGATACACGACACTTTCATGCAATAAGGCACGAAGAGGGTCTGCTGTCCTGGTATCGACAGACTACATAAGCAACAGACGCAAAGGCGTCATTAGACGCATCTGAGAATAGGTGCAGTTCAATGTCCACTGGGTTTGGTCGACGCAGACAACGAGGAACAGCAACCTTGGACAGTTGTGGGAGCTCTGATACCCACTTCTCCCACTTGGCTTTCAAGTTCTTGGGTAACTCTTCGACCCAGTCTACATTAGCCATCCATATCTCCTGCATAAGGACCTTTGCTCTCACAGTAAATGGTGCCAAGAACTGAAGCGGGTCAAACAAACTGGCTATGACACTAAGCACATTTCGTTTGGTGGGTGGTTTGTTGTCCACAAGTGGCTGTTGTACTTGGAAAGTAAAGACATCTCTTTCTGCTTCCCACATAACTCCAAGAGTCTTGGTTTTTGTCACGCTATCTTTGCCCAACTCCAAGGTAGGCAGCCGGTCTTCCATTGGGATATCTTCAATCACAACTGGTACATTGGAGGACCACTTCCTTAACTTAAAGCCCGCCATGGCCAGTAGAGTAGACAGCTGGCGACGTAGGTGTTGAGCACTTTCAACCGTCTCACAGGAGTCTAATACATCATCCACATACATGGAGTCTTCAACAGTGCTTGCTGCTTCAGGAAACTCCGAAACATGGGCCTTGGCATGGGTCTGAAGGACATACTGAGAACAAAATGGCAAAGCAGTATTTCCAAACAATAGACGCTGAAACTCATACATGTCAGGCTCCCTTGAAGTGTCAAGGTCACGCCACAGGAACCGGTGAAAGGGACAGTCTCTGTCTTGCAGTTCAACTTGTAAGAACATCTCGGAAATGTCAGCTGTTAGGGCTACAGGTGCCAGACGAAAACGTGTCAACACATCAACTAGTTCTCTTTGAAGCTTTGGCCGTGGCCATATGGTGTCATTCAGACTCTTTCCATCATGCTTTGCTGCAGCGTCAAAGACCACGTACTTTTGTCGTAACTCTGTCTTCTTTGATCACCGGAAAGTGAGGTAGCTAGGAACCACTGCTCTTCAACTTCAGATTTGGGTACTTGGCGAATGTAGCCCTTCTTCTCATAATCTTGAAACCTTGTTGTAGGACTCCATAACTTCCGCACCTTTTTAGTTGGAGGGATTTCTCCTGGTTCTTAAGTCGCATGAGAGCAACCTCATAATTGAAGAGGTTAGTGGAAAACCCTCCTAAGTGACTATTTGGGTGAAAAAAAAAATTTTCGCGAAAGGGCCTGAAGTTTGGCAAGTGGGTTTCGTTTCACCTGAGAAACATTGCTCTGAAGTTTTTTCGATGGATTGCTCTTCGTTTTCGAGATATTACGTATGCAAACAACCCTCAGTCTTTTGGAGATCTATTGTTAAACGAAAACAAAAGAAACCTTTTGTTTCGCTAAAGGATCAAGTGACTATAACACAATCGTTTCTCACTGCTGCTTCGTTAGCTCAAGTGGATAACGCGCCGAACGGAGCTGATTCGAATTTGTTTTGTCGTGACACTCGAGGGTTCAATTCGAGGTCGGTGAAAAGTTCTCTTTTTTGTTCTGTTTTTCTTCTTCTTTCAAAAACCTTCTTCGTGTCTTTGTAATTGAATTGCCGTTTTGACTGGTAAGGATCTGGATATGTTTTTTTTTAGCTGCCATTGTGACGTTGGCTTTTGGCGCGCAAAGCATCGATTACTTCGATAACACAAATTCAGAGCTTACCTGTTCAATTAAGCAGTGTTTGCTCGTTATTTCCACCGATATTCGAAGTTTATTTGAGGAATATTTGCGACCACCTGGTAGGAGATTTGGCATCATTAAGCCTTTGATCCTCGATGAAAGTCACCAGCATGCCTCAAAGAACCGAGGCGTGTTTTTGTTCCGAGATGGCTAAAGTCCGGCGTTAACTTAGCCACTGAAGAACAAGTGAGCCAGGTGGTAGAGTCTGGAAAGGATTCTTCTTCCAAAACAAATCATCCGACGCGGACTTAAAGAGCTCATTTGCTAAACTTCGGCATGTGTCAGTATTGGAAATTAGAACTGCTTTCTAGACTCTTAATATTTTCTTGAAATGGGCGGCCTTAACATCCTCCGCTGCAAAAATTTCTGGGATATCCCATAATAATCTTTCATACGTATACGTATCGTGTGTGCTAGCGTGATGCGTGATGTGTGACTCAGACACGGCCGGGAGGGAACTGGCGAGAGAGGCCAGGCAGCAAAGTCTAAGCTAGCCATTTTTACGGGACCCCCGGCCAAAGAGAAATCGCAGGTCGGTTAAATTCGCAAGCAAGCGTTCCGTGAGTGTGTATCGTGGTTTTCCAAGCAGATGTACTTTGAATTGCAATTAGAATCGATCCCGCCGCGAAGAAAAAAGACAGAGAACGCCTGATCGCAGGTTTAACTATAGCAAGAAGAAAAGAAAAGTTCAGCTCAAATGTAAGTTTTGCTTTGTATTTCAGCCTTCCTTTGCTGATAAATTTTATGTTTCATGGGCTTTTTTTCTGCACGAGCAGCGTGTTAGCTTAAGGCTTGCTCTTTCTGTGTTGTCAGATATAATCATTTCACGGAACGAGCTGGCGGAGTTTTTATTTTATTTATTTCTTCATTTATTCCATTTTCACTGCATTAGTTTTGTACCAAAAAAGTAATTTCACGTAGAAACATTTCAATCACCGACGCAACCAATTTGCAAAACGTTCAACCTCTCTCTCTAGCCACTTTTCATTGACTTTATTTAGGTATCGATTCGTGCAAGTCGAGATTGTTTCCCGCGGCCTAACACCGCTAACTCTAACGTGTCCTGACCTTAACTCTCGCCTAAACCGAAGCGCTAGCGCTAACCCTAAGCAACAACCCTAATCCTGAGCACTAGCCCTAACCCTAAGCAATAACCCTAGCCCTGGACGTTAACTCTAAGCTCAACCCATAACCCTAACCTAAACCGAAGCGCCAACCCTAACACTCAGCGCTAGCGCTAAACCAAAGCAATAGCCCTAACCCTAAGCGCTAGCCCTAACTCTAAGCAATAACCCTAGGCCTGAACGTTAACTCTAAGGTCGACCCATAACCCTGCGGACCCCAAACACTAACCCTAACCTTATTCCGTAACCCTAACCTTCAACGTTAACCCTAGTTTCAAGCGGTAATTTGAGTGAAATTAACGTCTTTGCGGCCGCACGTTAACGTAAAATCAAAATTTTAATGTCTTTTCCTACCTGAAATGAACACTTTTTAAGGTTGCGCGTTGCAAAAGATCAATATTTTGCTTGATTTTAAGTGAAATTACCGTCTTTGCGGTCACGTGCACGTGCTGACGTGAAACGATTGTGTTATAGTCACTTGATCCTTTAGCGAAACAAAAGGTACGTTTCTTTTGTTTTTCGTTTAACAATAGATCTCCAAAAGACTGAGGGTTGTTTGCATACGTAATATCTCGAAAACGAAGAGCAATCCATCGAAAAAAACTTCAGAGTAATGTTTCTCAGGTGAAACGAAACCCACTTGCCAAACTTCAGGCCCTTTCGCGAAATTTTTTTTTCACCCAAATAGTCACTTAGGAGGGTTTTCCACTGACCTCTTCATATATAGAATATATGAATTATTAATTAATTTAAATTAATTGATTATATAGAATATATGAATTATTAATTAATTTAAATTAATTGATTAATATATAGAATATATGAATTATTAATTAATTTAAATTAATTGATTAATATATAGAATATATGAATTATTAATTAATTTAAATTAATTGATTAATCAATTAATTTAAATTAATTAATAATTCATATATTCTTTATAATTAATTTACTCTGAGCTCCTAAAATGGTGGTCCGAATTTTGAGAGGAATTTGACACAGAGAGAGATTAACAAAACATAGTATGGAATAATAAAGAGATACGTATAAATAATAAGCCTGTATTTTACAAAAATTTTTTTGAGTCTGGTATCATCTATGTAAATGATCTTTTATTTCATTTAAACAACAAGGATTCGTTTAATATCATTTCAAATAAAATTAGCAGAACAAATATCTTAATATGGGCTGGACTCCGACACTCCGTACCTTCACATTTGAAAACAACTAACTGTACTTCTTTAACGACCCCCCTTTCTTTTAGAATTGATAACAAGGATTTTGATGCGCTGAAAAAGAAATCGAAAGACTATTATCTATTGATTAAAAGCAGAAAAGCACAGTTTCCAAATAATTCACGATTTCTGAAACATGAGTTTAACTTAACTGATGATCAACTTTAAAAAGTTTTTATCCTGCCTCATAATCTAGCCTTCGAACCATATGTTAAAGCTTTTCAGTACAAGATTCTTAATTCTATATTATACACTAACAGCAAATTATGTAAGATAGGTTATACCGCGGTTGATAAATGTTCTTTCTGTGAATCAGAACCAGAAACGCTACCTCATCTCTTCTTCGATTGTGTGTACTCCCAGTTTTTCTGGAAACAGTTTGAATCCTATTACTATTCTTTAACAAAGGAATTCGTTCATCTTACTCTGCAAGACGTATTGATAGGAATAATAACCTCTAAATGCCCCTTACTTAATTATTTGTTACTAATAGCTAAGATATATCTTTGGGATTGTAGAAGGTCGGAAACGCTTCCAAATATAACTGGACTCAAGCTAAAGGTAAAAAATAAATATGAGACAGAAAAATATATATGTATCAAAAACAATACCAAAGAAACATTTCTAGGAAATGGACTTTAACCTCTGGCTCTATGCTTCTATAAGTTAAACTTAGTAAATATTGTACGTAATCGTATTAAATTAGAATGTTAGCATTGTTAGTGGCGCAAGTAACTGTATTGTATAATAAGTTTTGTAAGTAATGCAAGTAACTGTGTATTAGTATTGTAATTAGTGTAAGTAATATACTTATTTAATAAAAGTGTTAGCATTAATTTAAAGAAAAAAAGGAGATTTCATGTTCTAAGAGCGGTTTTCGCGCAACACATTACTGAGAGGAACAAACCCGTTGTAGTCAAGTTCTCAGTTCGAACGCGCATAGAAACCAAAAATTTGGTAAAGTAAAAACTCTCCTAGTCTCTGTCCTGGACCGGAAGATAAAACCACAGCGCACCCACTGCCAAGATTTCTGGCAAATCGTAATTCACGAAAATATCAACCGTTTGTCTCAAAAATCTCTTGCAATCCAATTGCGCAGTTCAGTGGTTTAGCGGTCGCTTCTATTTAAGTCATCTAGGCCGATTTTCACGAAAGGTGAAAATCGGTTACCTAACTTCGATTTAAAAAGGTTATCTGTCGTTTCGATTGTACCTTATGACCTTCATGATCATCATGCATTTAGTCACCAGAATTTGCAAGTTTGTTGTAAGTTACTATTCCCCTTGATTACTTACAAATCACGAACAGTCGTTGACGAGGAAAAAATATAGACAGAAGACAAGGAGAGGCAAGACATTCTCTGGACACATTCCTGTCGTGAAATGCAGTTCTAACATTCATCATGATTGATGTCAAATTTGAATATTTTGGAGCAATAATTTAAAGTGCTACTATGATCAAATTTTTACCCCTTGATTTTTTAGGTTAATCACATAGAATTCTATGAAAGATTAAAAAACGCTGTCTACTGTTTACAAATATCTGCATTGGTTCAGGAGATATTTAAGCTTGCAAAATGAGTAAACTATGCAAATGAGATTACTGATGACGTCATACACTCAACCAAATATTACATGAAGTATATGAATAGCGCTATCTCGGTCAATTTGCAGAAGAAACCATTGAAACTTGGTAGGCTAATAGTTCTAAATGGAACACATCTACAGCTATAACAATTTCCGTTCCCATGGCAACCCACTCTTTTCCAGTACCCTCTAGCCTGATATCAATATTTAGTGATTTTAAGCTTGGGAAACATTAAACAAGGCTATGAACTCAACTTAATGTATTTATATGCTTGCTGGATTATGCAGAAGAGGCACCATTGGAAAACATCAATAAAGAACCCTAACACTGGTCAGAAAAGCCTTTAATATTGTGGAGGTCTGGAACCTAGTATGTTGCTATGGTAACAAAAAGAGTCAAGCTCATATTGCGGAGCACCACTAGTAGAATCTTACTGTAGAAATTCAAACATTTATTATACAAATTGACTGAGATATCCTTGTTTATCATATTTGATCAAAATGCAGTTGAGTGTATGACGTCTTCTTTTGGTTAATTTGCATATTTTAAAAACTTGAATATCTCTGGAACGAAAAGAGATATTTGAAAACAGTAAACAGCATTTTTACTCTTGTACAGACTACTTGTTTATGTCTTAAAATGGCTCAGATTTGAACGATGCGATTTTCGTCATAGTGGCACTTTAATAATCGGAAAAAGTGCGTTCACTGTAAGAAAAACTAAGCTCAAAATATCAGATACCAATGAAGGGTATCGTGAACAAACGCCTGAGCTAAAAATTATAGCTGCGAGACAGAACAGAGTGAGCAGAAAGATTTCGCCCCATGGTTTCTTTAAGCGGTGTCTTTTGTCACATAACAAGAACACTGCTAACTCGTTTAAGAAAATTCAGTCAAATTGTGTTTTCACAATTCATTCATGAAAAAGGAGTTTCACTGAAATCAAAAGCAAAAACTCTACTCAGGGATTTTTGAGCTCTCGAGATAAGCCTCCTGCCAAAGTTCGTTTATCAGTAACTAGGCTTAACCAACATTTGAGTGAAACAAATTGGAGACAACCTGAGAAGTAAAACTTAAGCGAAAATATTATTTGCAGGGATAACTGTCATTATTAAAAACTGGATCATTGGATAATGCAATTCGAGAGTTTTCATTGGCTTAGCCATCATGGTATATGAGCCATTATACCATGATCTACAAAAATGGGGAGCGTATGCATGATTTTTTGGGCCTTTTTGTTTCATTGTAGTCTAGTTTTCTATATTTTGGGGGCGTTTTTAATAAAACAATTATTCCACTCGCGCTTGTTGGATATGAGATGATCATAGCCAACTCGGCGCTACGCGCCTCGTTGGCTATCTATCATCTCATATCCAACGCGCGCTCATGGAATAATTGTTAAATACAATCTACTTATTGAAACCAAGCGAGCAGCGCTGTTGGTGTAATGTTCGACGAGGACGTGAGCAGAGGTTTTGATAATCACGAAATATAAGCCGTAATCTAGTTCGGTATATAGCAGTCATTTTAAGGCCGCAATCTTGTTCGGTACTACACAATATATACAACGAACCGAAACCAGCCGTTATCCCATAACTTAACGGCCTCTTCTATTTTTCCTTATATATACCGAACCGAAACCGGCCCGTTGTAATCCCATGACTTAACGGCCTCTTCTATTTCTCCTTATATATACCCAACCGAAACCGGCCGTTATCCCATGACTTAACGGCTTTCTTCTATTTCTCCTTATATATACCCAACCGAAACCGGCCATAAAACCACGACTTAACGGCCTGTTCTATTTCTCCTTATATATACCGAACCGAAACCGGCCGTAATCCCACTGATGACCTCTTCTATTTCTCCTTCTATACACCGAACCGAAACCGGCCGCAATCCCATGACTTGACGACCTCTTCTATTTCTCCTTATATATACCGAACCGAAACCGGCCGTTATCCCATGACTTAACGGCCTCTTCTATTGCTCCTTATATATACCGAACCGAAACCGGCCCGTTGTAATCCCATGACTTAACGGCCTGGTCTATGTGTACTAGTGTAGCGAAAGCTATGAAAGTGCTGCGGAAAATGGGATGTTGTTTGCAAATTGAAGTGGGGATTGTATAGAGCTTGTGTAGAAATGGCTGTCATCAAGTTATTTTGTTTGGTCAAGTCCCAGAACTTGTTGAGTAAGATGTGGTTATATTTAATTCATGATGTCATCAGTTACAGCGTTTAATTTGCGAAAGAAATAATGCAACAATAAAGTTCATAAGTTTAAGATTTCATGAACAAAATTAACTGATTTTGTGCGATTATGCAACGGCTTGTTAAAAAGTATGGATTGTAGCTGTGCGAATTAGTGCATAAGTGCGAACACATGAAAGCCTGTCAAATTTGCCGAGGAGCTTCGGCAAGAAGCCCATGGCAGCTACAGGAGTATACTTGTTTGCGGCGAAGTCGACCTGATCAATCTATTCATCGACATGTGTCTACCTAACAGTGTAACTTATTCAAAGCGAACTTGATATCAACCTATTGAAGACATATATCTACTTCAGGTATCAGCCACAAATTCAGAACCGTCCGCGCGCGGATCCCTGTAGCGCTTTCATTTCTCTTATAAACGTACGCTTAACTTTCCAAAATTTTCGTTCCGAGAAAACAAGAAAAATATATTTTTTGTGGCGTCTCAACCGCAATAGGGTTATAACACCTATCATCCATTTTGATGTTTACCAGCGAGGGATCATCTTGCAACAACAATAGGCATTTGACAGGTGATATGCAGCAGGCCATATCTTTACGCGGGACGTGGCGGGAATACACTGCATTTTCTGTTTATCGGCGATAGACCAAAAAAACTAAAAACCTTTGAGACTGTCGCGTGACCGCCATCGAAAGCCAAGAACCGATGCACAATTTATCGCGAGCGCCCTGCTTTTTTCCATCGTCGGAAATGGAAGATTAGTTTCGTGCGACGGACAGCTTTCGTTCTGGCACTGAAACATCCAAATGGAACCAAGTCCGTTTTAACTTCCTAAATTCTCGACAAGTTCAATGCTTTCGTTGATCTTCTCCTGCAGTCTTTGACCGGCTACGATAGCGTGGCCATGTTTCAGTGCTTTCCAGATCTGCAAGAGGTTCTTCGACCGTAATATTTGACCGGCTTGCACTACATGTTGACGAGGAAACCGACGAATTGCATTCGGCGCTTGGCTGCTCGTTCAACTCCTTTAGCCATTGCTCCTGGTCGCTAATTTTTCAGCCCAATCAGAGCTAAACGAGTCTTTCGGCTTCTTCCGCCTTGCCGTTGCAGATGAAAACAAACACGACCTCTTCTTTTTTTTCGCAGGCATTTGAATCAATCTTGCGGCATGTAATGCGTGATAAAATGACGCCACTATACCTTCTGAATTATTTCGTGACACGTTGACCTACAAGTTAATCCAGAATGACAGGACTTGTCAACGGGTATTCTCAGTTGCTTGTTGTCTTGGTCTCGAATTGAGGCAATGCGCAGTGCATTCTGGTCCGCTGAAAGCGAGGTTCTTCACAGCGCAGAGCATTATGGTCCGCTGAAAACGAGGCTCTACCACAGCGCAAAGCATTGTGGTCCGCTGAAAGCGAGGCTAAAAACCATGGCAAAATCTCAAATTTTCCTACCTTTCTTTTATATTTAGACTAGTATAGCCAAAGCTATGAAAGTGCTGCGGAAACTGGGATGTTGTTTGCAAAGTAGGGATTGTATAGATCTCGTGTAGAAATGGTTGTCATCAAGTTATTTTGTTTGGTCAAGTCCCAGAAATTGTTGAGTAAGATGTGGTTATATTCAATTCATGATGTCATCAGTTACAGCAACAATAAAGTTCATAAGTTTAAGATTTCATGAACAAAATTAACTGATTTTGTGCGATTAAGCAACGGCTTGTTAAAAGATATCGAATGTAGCTGTGCGAATTAGTGCATAAGTGCGAACACATGAAATCCTGTCAAATTTGCCGAGGTGCTTCGGCAAGAAGCACATGGCAGCTACACGAGTATACGAGAAAGCTAACAGAAAAAATACTTAAACTACGTTTAATTTTTGGCAGACGACAGTACTATCGAAAACCTCACAGTGTTACTTGTTTGCGGCGAACTCGACCTGATCAGTCTATTCATCGACATGTATCCACCTAAGGCCCGGTTCATACGTCGCATTTCGGCCGTGTCGAATTCAATTCAATTAAGTGCGGCAGAAATGCGACAACTGATTCATACGTCGAATTTCTGCCGAATTTAATTCTTTGAATTGATACTGCGGGGTAGATCGGTCAGCGGAAAAATGTTACAAAGGTTACGTAGCTATCCAATATGGCGGACCAAGATTCTCAACGGAGGCTCTTTATGTTGCAAAAAGTTATTGAAGGAAGGCGGAGGAGGCTGACAATGCAACAGTATATACTGCATTGTATTCAGGAAAAGCATAGGTTGATAATTCAACTTTTGCTGTTGATTGTGTTCATTTTGTCCCGTGAAAATGCAACACGAGTTTACCGATCCTGTCGCCGACTGCCAAGAAGTACAGGTTGGTGTGATATACTCTTTTTATTAGGCGGGACCAGATTTTCACTGTCAGATAAAGAGCTTTCTTCTGAACCTGAAGTCTCTTCCCTATGTGAAGCCATCTTTAGATAGCTAGCCTCAGTCTACGCATGCTCAATACATTAACATAATGTATGAATTAGATTCGACACGGCAGAAATTCGACGTTTGAATCGGTGTCGCATTTCTGTCGGATAATGCGACAAGACTAGTCGAACGTGCGGCAGAAATGCGGCAGCTGATTCATACGTCGAATTTCTGCCGAATTTAATTCGTTGAATTGAATTCGACACGGCAGAAATGCGACGTATGAACCGGGCCTAACAGTGTAACTTATTCAAGGCGAACTTGACAATCTATTGACGACATATATCTACTTAAAGGACGTTCGCGCCCAAAAACTTCCCACACACAGATTTTTTTAAAACTTTGACTGACGGTAGAAAATGATAAGATTAGATAAAAAACGTAAAAAAATCGGGGGTCACCGAACTCGTTTTCAAGATAAAGCGTAGCTCAGACCATAGCATTTCTACGATTCTCAGTCATTTGAGGCGATTCTGGCCGGATTCATTACCATCGGCATATATTTAAGGCGGGGGTAAAGGTGAATTTAAGTGAAATTTTGGTAAGTTTAAAGAGAGGTTGAAAGGGAAAAAAAGGGTTATGGAACACCACCAAACAGTTGCCCGACCGCACAATGGCACCCCAGGTTGTTGGGCAACTGTTTGGAGTGTATGTACCAATTTTTAATTTCAAACTCTAATTTTAAAACAACAACAAATCTTCAAAATTTCCTATTTCCATCAATTTTACTAATCCTTTGAGAAAAACTATTTCTCTCCAAATATACCTAAAAATCACCAAAAAATTTACAAAACAACCCAAAACATAGATGTGTGAGATGAGCATAGAGATTCTTGATTGCTTGAAACGTAAACGAGATATTTGCATTAAAAACATAATACCCAGCCAAAATACGGCTTTCGGGTTTACCCCCGCCTTAAGTTGAAGAATCATCTCTAAGCTATGAGTGTTTAACACGGCTTATATAGGCCTAATTGATAGATCTTTGCTACATATGTCATTAAATCTGCTAGAATTAGCCTTAAAAAAAGACAACTTCTAAGTCACGCACACCTGTCTCCATGTACCAATTCGACCCTTTTTTAATAGTATATGACAAATAATTACAACTTCCCACACACAGATTTTTTTGGTTTTTTAGTATAATGTAGAGAGTTAAAAAGGAAGTGATCTGCCGAAAAAAAAGTGGGGGTCACCGAGCTTCCAACAAAAATATTCGCACACCAAGTTAACGCAAAGGTCATCAGCTCTATATTTTGTTAAGTTTTCGACTCAGTGCGCGCGCTTGAAAATGACGTGGCACGCGCGTGACCAATGAATAGCGTGCGCACTAGAGATGCGCAGTAGCAATGGGCGCGAACGTCTAAGGTATCAGCAGGGCGCTTATACGTAGGGCGGTGAAACGAGCGGGTCCGAGCAAAAAGGTGTGATGCAGTAGACTGGGGTCTACTAAAACGAGGAGATTCCTTACTTACACACTCGAACTTAGAATAGTTAGATGTCTAAAGAATTTACACGAAACTCCCTTCTACGTGAATCGGCGAATTTTTTGCTGAATTTTTTGTTCTAAGGCAATGGGAAAAGGTGAGTTTTTCAGGGATGAAAACAGGACTTAAAATTTCACGCTGTGAATGAGTAAGATCTCGCGCTAGTTGTACGCGTAAGCTTTTGACATGAATAAAGTTTTTGCAAGAAAGCTCTCTTCTCTGGTATCGAGTTAATTTGTGAGTTTCTCAGGACAATGCTTAATCATAACCAAGTTCTGCTTTCGATTGTTTTTTCTACTTGTTTGGCGAGTTTGAAGAAGTTTTAATTTTGAAAGGAAAATCTGACGCGTATAAGTAGCTAATTTGCATAGTAGAGCGCGTGCACTTTCATGTCCGAGACGGTGTCAAAAACACTTAACAAAATATTTTTTCGCCATCTGTTGTGCTGAAATGCTGCAACAGTTTGCGCTATAAGTATAATAGCATTATGTGTGTTTCTTCAACGTAGTGAAATTTTATACTGGGAAAATAAATCAGACAAGATAGAGAACTCAAACAACAGTTAAAAATTGTTATTCGGGTTGGTCAAAGAACGCGCTGCCGTAACTTTGCTTTAGTATCTCTGCTGTCTTTCCATATTTTCAGCTAGACTTTTAATATGTTGTCAAACATTCATCAGTGTTAACGTTAAACGCATTTAAAGCTAGAGTTGTTTGAGTTCGAGATTTTTAAATAAAAGCCGGCGTAATGGAAGTTCAGTTTGTCAGAATTTGTCATGCTTAGCTGCAAAACACACATCGGCGAACGCTCTTTTTCATCGATAACCAGGGATTTTTTTGGATTTTCACACAAACAAAACTGAGCAGTATTTAAAGACAAACGTTTTTGTGCCTTGATGAATCATCACGTGTTGCTTGCAATTCAGGCGAAACTCAAACTCGCAAACTGTTATTACTTTTCGGTCGCGATAGACTCTCGGCCAAAATCCCTGCAAAAGTGTGGTAAGAGTAGGAAAACTTTGAAGTTCTGAAACGCTGCTATATCCAAATATATCCAGTTGATTTTTTACTATGTTATGTAAAAGCTATTGATCTTCAACATATGTAAAATTTGGACTGGAGTAATGTGGAGTACTCTTTAAAGAGCAGCGGAGCACAACTTGGTCATGATAAGCGGGACATTCCTGCATTCAACACAGTCTTATTTCACTCAAATTTGAGCAGCTTACGACGAAAATACTTAAGTGATGTTCCAAAAGACAAAATAGTATTGAGTTCGGGGCTAAAAATATCAAAGAGGCCTTTAAAAAGACGTTACTGGTAGCTTAAAAATAAAGAAAGAAAATGTCATTTCCGGTTTGTCGAGAGGAGATTTTTGGCAGCCATTAATTGCACCGGAAGCGCGGAAGGAGCGCTCGTGCCAGTCTTTCTCCGCATCACACATTGGACCAAGAGCGGACTGCCCGTTTCACCGCCCGGCCTTTTTCCGCCCTGGTATCAGCCACACCCGTCAGAACCGTCCGCACGCGGATCTCTGTAGCGCTTTCATTTCTCTTATAAACCACACATTTCCGAAAACTTAATATTTCTAGATTATGAAAATCGTAAGAGATAGCGTAATTGAGACGTTTTTTGCGAAAACATATGTCTGTTTAAAATCAACTCCAGTCCCGCTAAGAATGGTCGGAAGAGAACGATAAACATCGCATTTGCTTCTTGACACGTTCTACTAAACAACCATGTCTCAGTTTTTATTTGTTTCTTTTGTGACAATAGGATAAAGTCAGAGGGGACAAATCCGGCATCAGCACTTCCTTCGAAAAAATGACGATTATTCGAAAACGGAAAAAGAAAACAAAAATCGCCGATACGCTTTTTTAAGAAAAACAATCTGACAATAATTATAAGCTGGCTAAATTTCAGCTAAATCGGTTCAGGGCTGCCGACTTGGAGTTAAAAACGTATGCTTAACTTTTCAAAATTTTCGTTCCGAGAAAACAAGAAAATTTATTTTTTGCGGCATCTTAACCGCAATAGGATTATAACACCTAATCATCCATTTTGATGTTTACCAGCGAGGGATCATCTTGCAACAACAATAGTCATTTGACAGGTGATATGCAGCAGGCCAAATCTTTGCGCTGGAGGTGGCGGGAATACACTGCGTTTTCTGTTTATCGACGACAGACCAAGAAAACTAAAATCCTTTGAGACTGTCGCGTGACCGCCATCGATAGCTCGAAAGCCAAGAACCGATGCACAATTTATCGCGAGCGCCCTGCTTTTTTTCATCGTCGGAAATGGAAGATTAGTTTCGTGCGACGGACAGCTTTCGTTCTGGCACTGAAACATCCAAATGGAACCAAGTCCGTTTTTACTTCCTAAATTCTCCACAAGTTCAGCGCTTTCTTGACAAAAGCGACAGCAAGATGACAGTGTAGAAGATCTTATTATGTTCTTGGTCTCGAATTGAGGCAATGTGCAGTGCATTCTGGTCCGCTGAAAGCGAGGCTCTTCGCAGCGCAGAGCATTGTGGTCCGCTGAAAACGAGGCTCTACCACAGCGCAAAGCATTGTGGTCCGCTGAAAGCGAGGCTAAAAACCATGGCAAAATCTCAAATTTTCCTACCTTTCTTTTATATTTAGATTATGAACTGCTGCTACGCTCGCTACGCTCGCTCCGCAGCAATTATGAACTGCTGCTACGCTCGCTACGCTCGCTCCGCAGCAATAATTCTCCTTATATACTATTCTAAGGTTGTAGTTGGCCGCCATGTGAGTCAGTTATTTGGTGATTAAAGCCTTTACGTTCAGGCAACGTCTTCTCTCGTTTATAACAATCATAAAGAATTTTAACAGGTTCAAAGTGAATGATATAATACCACCTGAAAGTATTTACCCTTTTACCGAGGTTTTGCCGTGGCCGATTTGCAGACTAACACCGCATTCTCGCCTCGGCAATGACGCGGCATGCCAAACTTTTAGTGAGGTTTTACCGAGGCACACAGTATTGCGATAAACGGTAGGACGCAGTAGAGTTGAATAGGCTAGCATACCTTTTGTTGTCCCCTTTTTTTAATTCATTAACTTCACAATGCCATCATCTTTCACTCTTCGGTGATAAATCATGTATCCGTCATATTACAAAAAGCCGCTGTGGCATGATTTACCTATTCCACCTAATCCATAGGCACCTAATCCACATAAGTATGGAGGAAGACACTTTATAAGTATGCAGGAAATCCACATTAGTATGCGTAAATCCAAATTACTTTGCATAAATCCGAAACAAGGAGTAAAATGCTGAACATATACTACTAATGACCGTGGACGAAACACGTCCCTTCATATCATTTTGAAGTGTTTGAAATAACAGCCCTAATGGCGTATAACAGCTAGCCTTTTCTTCATTCGAATAAAAGAAGTTGTCACTCAAGAATCTAAGAAAGTAAGAATTGAAAGTTTACGCTCTTTCAAATAAAACCAGTCAAAGGTTTAATTTTGCATAACCAAAACGATATATCGAATTACTTTAGGTGGTGTCTTGAAAGCGAAGACCGAAGACCCCTCGAAAAGAAGACCTCCTAGAAAACGAAGACCTTGAAAACTAACACCCCCAAGAAAACGAAGACCTCCTAGGAAACGAAGACCCCAGAACACGAAGACCCCCTAGAAAGAATTCTATCCGGGAGGCAAAAGATCGATGGCACAATGCTTCGTTCAGTCACGTACTGATAATTGAGGCTCTTAGTTTTGTAATACCCTGGCAAGACTTGTCACGACAAATTCCGTAAAATTGATTGGGTTGTTTTCACAGAGCAAAGATAGTTATATTTCATCTGAATTTATGCTAAGTTTAATTTAACATTATCAGTACGTGACCGAACGAGACGTTGCGCCATCGATCTTTCGCCTAACGGATAGAATTTGTAGGCCGTCTTCGTTTCCTAGGAGGTCTTCGTTTTCGAGGTCTTCGTCGTAGGAGGGTCTTCCTTTTCGAGGGGTCTTCGGTTTTCGCTCTCTAGACACCCTTACTTTGGGCATACATGTAGCTTTGACGGCGAAACTCTGAAAAGTACCCTAATATTAATAATAAGAAGAATTTTAATAATAATAAGAACTTTATTTAACGATGGTGAAGCACATTGATTACTGGCCACCCATTAGTTTTCATAATGGCCCTCCTACAAATTAAAATAATAAGACATATCAATTAATTAATTAACTACCTATGTGATCCACCAACTAAATTTACATAATGACTAATATTACAATATTGATTAATTAACTACTAATAAAACTAAAAAGTTTTACAAATCTTAAAATGATCAATAAAAGAATTCCTACTACGGTAAAGTTTAAATAAGTAATTTTTAAAATTAGTGTGAGAAAGTAACCCAAGTTTAGCATCAAGAGTGTTCCACAGACGCCAAGCGCTTGAATATTACCCATATTAATCGCCATGATATTTTTGTATGTTACATTTGTAAAGGTTACGATTGGTTTTTGTCCAAATTGTGAACAGTGCTGTTGAAAGTATTTTTCGCGGGGCAGTTATTAGCGGGGAAATAAGCCCTCACAAAACTTTAAGCCTTATTTCTCAAAAAGACACAAACAGACAGATCTACAGTATTTCAAGAAAGATATCCCTTCATGGGATTTCAGTCCAATGTTGTCAAATTATCAAGAGTGGTAAAGGACACAAACCGTGCTTCTATACCCAGCTTTTTTTAAAACACTTAAAGAGTAGTTATTTCTTTACTATTGCGGCAGGTGACCTCGAAAACCTCATTTTTGAAGTCAGACTGCGAAGTCTTTTAACGTGGTACCTATCCCACACAATCATTTTTAGGGTATAAGACCACCTTAAACCGTCTGTGGACAGCGACATTTGTAAACATAGCGCAATTGTACGCAGAGCACTGACGACAGCTTGTACAAGCGGAAAACTTTACCGTTGGACTCAAATTTGAGATTTTAGTCAATAATACTCTTTGAAATCAAGTCGATTCGTGTTGAATTCTCCGCAACTAGTTGCAGAAGCTTTATTCGTGCTTTCCAAGTAATTTGGAACTATGCAGAAGCGAGTAGCATACTACTTCTTGTAACACAATTCACTTATTTATACCCTGGTTTTGCCTTTTCTCTCTGTCTATTCTGTTTCATTTATAATGCAGAACGCTTAGCTAGATTAGTAATGAACACTAAAAAGTATGATCATATCACACCAGTTTTATTTAACCTTCACTGGCTACCTGTGTTTTATCGCACCCATTTTAAAATTTTAATGCTTACATTCAAGGCTATTTATAATATGTCACCTAGCTATATTAGCAACTTGGTCTCCATTGAGTCGGGTTCTGTTTATTCGCTTAGATCTATTTCTTCATTAACTTTGGACCGTCCTAAGGGGCGTCTACTTTCCACATTGGGAGCTCGCTCTTTTCATGCTGCTCCCCCCACACTGTGGAACAGCCTTCCAGCAAATATTAGGGATACAACATCGTTCATCATTTTTAAGGAGAAACTTAAGGCATACCTCTTTAATTACATACAGTACAGGCATCATCATCGTCGGCCGCAGCAGCAGCAGCATCGTCGTCGTCGTCGCCGCCGCTGCCGCTGCCGCTGGCGTCGCCTTACCACTACAATATCTCACATTTTCTAAAAAAACAAGTCGTTTAGAGTGTATTGCAAAGCATGTCACATTATCTATATTGGCTACAATTTTTCTCTTGACGGAATAAAATACAATCATTTACTCCAGTGTCAGTGTTTTGGGCCCGAGGTGGTCATTTCTAGCGACGTTTTATATGCAGAATTTTCATAGCCGCTGCTTTCTCGCGTTGATTTATATTTCTCCTTGTAACTTGAGTAACCATCCATTCTGTTGTAAGCGGCTTTTAACTCTGAAATCTTTGCAAGACATTTTTCAACATCAGAGATTCTGTCCATCATGCGTCGAAAGTCTCCGCTCTTCATCAACGTTTCTTGCTTCCAGTTTTCTTCCTGAGCATCTTCTTTATTCACTACGAGAAACAAAATGTTTATATCATTGTGTGTTTCCTGTGCGTAATTTATTAAATAAACACGAGTGTTTTACTGGAAAATACCACTCGTAAAATTCATACGAAACCACATCCGGGACTCGAGTAGCGTATTTTCAACATCCTCACTAGCGAAGGTATGGATGACTTCAAACTGAAGTTATATTTGTTGGTACATGTATATGATCGAAACATCTTCGGATCTTCCTCGACAATCTTCGGTTATCGGAAAATATTCGAAAATTTTCGTGTGGGCTTCGGAGAATCTTCGGAAATCTTCGGAAAGTCGTCAAAAACGTCGTTATCAGAATGTTTATATGATAAAACAAAATAGTAATGGTTGCTTGTGAATATGGAACATCTCTTCGAGTGTTCATATATTTCACGAGCGAGTGCAGGTCACTCGTGAGATATAAAGTTGAACACTCGAGGAGATTTTCCACAGTCCTATTTACGCGCACCCATGTATTATCCTTGTAGTGCGTTGCGGAGGGTGCAGAAATCCCGGGGTAGAAATTACTTACGAATAAAATTGTTCTAGGTAACATCAATTAATGTGTTAGTATTCACACTGCGTCAACAACAACAACAACATTTTATTTATAGCAAAAAAGTAAAAGGAAGAAAGAAGAATATAATAGTTCGAAGTGAGCTTATAAAATGGTATTAGCTGTCTATAACAACCGTAAAGCTAAGAAAAATTAGGCAGATATCTATAGGAAACAATAGAAATTACGGTCATGTGTAATAATTAATTAAATATAAAGCAAAAGTAACTTAATAAATAATAAAGACCTATACAACAAAGTTAAGAAAGCTAATATTACAACAACACAAGAAAACAACAACAATAATAATGCTATATTCAAAAGGTAAAAACGTTCGCTGGCTAAAAATAACATGAGCTTTCGGCTATCAAAATCAAAATGGAATGCAAAAAGACAAAATATATCAAAAAAGGGGAGATAAAAATACTAAGAAGAACAAAAGCAAAGTATAAACGTGTAACTTAGAAGCGAGAACAAAAAAGAGTCGGAGTCGGAGGTAATTTTGTCGATATTTTTGTTCCAGACCCAATTTTCTCGTGGCCAGAATGCTGAGTGTTTGTCACAAGAACACTTGCTTCTAATGCTTGCTAAGCAAGCTACCTAACAATCAAGGACCACGCTCCTTGTTTCAAGTTCTTCGCCGACGAAGTGCAGCAGCGACTGTCAACAGCGCATAGTAACAACGCAAGGAATACAGTTCGTTTCAGTTCTTGAATTTCAAATGACTTATATCAGTAAGAATTGAATCAGCCAAATGCCTTTGCATTCAGAAGTAGGCTCTAAGAGCTCTTTGAATTTTATATTGAGGGTGGAATTCAATTTCATTAGATGTAACTTGTAGAAGAAAAAGCTGTTCGATTTCTGTGGGGGTAAGTAGGAAAGTGGTGATTTAGTAACTGGTGGGATAGAATTGACTAATTCATTACCATTTTTAGCAAAGAAATCATTAAAAGCATCATCAACAGATTTTCCATCAATTAGTTCAAGGCTGTCTTTAAGGTTACCGTATGAGGTGTCTCGCATCCAAAAGATGTAGCGCGTCCGGCTTACACCGTAGATACCTAAAGACTTACCTAAACCATTATATCAAATTAAAGCTTATAGAGCTGGCTATTAAAGAATACCAATAATTTTGAAATAAAATGAATTGTTGAATTTTTCACAACCTCTAAATCTGAGAGTCCGAATCATCTTTTGGCTCCCTCTTGAAAGCTACCAGTCAAAGGGAATTTGTTCGTTTTCCCTCAAATTTGGACAGAAGATAGTTTGATATATAAACAAAAAACCGTGTCTGTTCTCCCATATTCACTGAAATTGAATATGGCAAATCGCGAACACTTTTTTAGCGCTTAGGTCCCGAAACTGAGGAACAAATTAAATTGGCGAAAAACAAACTTCGCTTTGACCTGTAGCTTTCAAAAGGTTATTCGGGCGCTCGCATCTAGTGGTCGTGAAAATTTAGCAATTCATTTAATTTAAAAATTCTTTGTATAGTTTGATAGCCAGCTCTATAAGCTTTAATTTGAAATAGAGGTTTAATATCTACAGCTTAAACCGGACGCGCTACATCACTTGCACGTGTGACGCGCCTGAAGGTATACAGTAACCTTAATAATCTTGGTCGGTGCATGAAAAGATCGAGGTTTAAGGTTAATGGTCTGATTAATTCCTTTCCAAATGATTTTCATATTATTAATGTTAAAATTGAAAAATATCATTATAATACATTCTTTTGCTGATTCGATTGGTGGCATCACAGGGAACCCAGACACACAGCAGTAAAAATAGATGTACTGTTTACCTCTGTTCCTGTGTCTTTTTGGGTCGTTTAGAAAGGATTTGTAAACCGCCTTCGTTTCATTCAAATCCCTTCTAAGCGACTCAAAAAGACACAGGAACACAGGTAAATAACAGTAAACTTAATTTTACTGCCGATAGAGTGTTTGGGTCCCTCTGGTGGCATCCTATATTAGTCAACAAATTAAGAACAGTTAACGACATTGTCGAGTGCGACGAAAGAATGAGGGAATATACCGTATTTGGCATTTTTATCAGGCTTAGGTTTCCTGGTCACCGAAGGCCTAGTAAAAGGTCCATCAACTTTTGGGGCTTCCTCTTCTGACAGTTATCATCGCCCGCTAAAGCTTACTTGTAAAGCTATGTTGTATTTTGGCGGACCTCTGGCCGTCCGAATGGCCGCGATGCGTGGCAACATAACTGTAGGAATAGAAACACATGCATGCATGGAAAGATAAGACGATGCAACTGTGTCTTGATGGTCAACATGGCTAGCGGCATAGATCGCTTACGACAACGACGGCGACGCGTAACATGGCGGCGGCCATACTCCAGCTATTGGGTTGATCGAGGTATTCAGTCTTGGTTTAAAGCGTACATGTTTAATATTAGACATCCATGTTATGGTCAATTGACACCAACAAAATAAGGTGTCTGCTGACCAGATCCTGGGCTCAGGTCTAGACCTTACGCGAGGCCACATGCTTTTTGAAGTTGAACTGCTTACTAGGTACTGGTTTTCGATTGGATCGCAGGCTCGAGCCAGGTTAATGTGTAGAATGTACAAGTTCAATGCAGAAGCGGCGGAGCGCTTTCAAACATAGGGGGCTCATCGTTAAGCGAAGGGCATACCTCTACTCGTATTTTCAAAAATGTCTTTTGTGTTGTTCGTTTGCAAAACAAACTTTCTTGCGATATCTGCAGTCTTCAATGTTCATGCTGCTTCTAAAGTAATTTTTTGTCTGCGTAGGTTTGGAAGTCGCCGATATGTGATGGGTAATGGGAAATACAATCTTAACAGTTCGTGGACCTGTCCTAGTAGCGTTTTGGTGATAGGAGTATTGATGATAACTTCGCAAATGATTCTTATATTTGTAACCTGACGTACTTCGGGCAGCGCAGTTTTTACTCTACCGGGGGTAAAATGCCGAATGCAGACTTGGAGTAAAATGCACTGCAGAATTTTTAATTCAGACAAAAAGCTAGCCAACTACAGCGCACGAAAAACGGTCGTAAACAGGTTGAAGAGTTCCGGCATTCCGAAAGATGTGAGATAAAAAAAAACATCACTAGCCACAGCTCTGAGCAAGGATTACACAAATATGACTCCGGTAATGAAACGAGCAAGGAGTTACATGTATGTCCAACATCATTGACAATGCTAACGTACTCCAACCTCTCTCCTCAGTGCAAACAGGTCCCAGTCAGGTCTGTAATTTCAGACAATGTTATGTGACGCTTAACATTGCTGGAAGCCATTCTTCACAATCAAGTCTCATCCATAGCAAGCGAGGTTACAAGATAATCTTTCTGCCAGTTTAAGCTGAATTTTGTTCAAAGTTTGATCACTATTTTTGTTGACAGCAACAATTTACCGAGTTGAACTTTACCAGAATGAAAACTTGTCGATTTCTTTGCTGTAGTTTGAGAATAAAATAAATATAGAATCGATTGGTCGCTTCAGTTGATACTCGTGTGTCGCGGAATTAAACGGGCTTCCTGGAAGCAAAACGTTGCGCACTCGGTAATTTTGCCCTTTCTGTGATAAACAAGTAATCGCATGGGCCCAAGGGCAATTAAGGATTAATTTCACTTGTATTTTCTAAGTTTTCCAAATTTTGTGAAAACTTTGAAAATACGCGTAAAATTAATCCTTAATTACCCTCGGGCCCATGCGATTACATATACTTATCACATAAAGGGCAAAATTACTGAATGATGATTGGCTGAGACAGACGGAATTTTTTCTTAATCATTAGGGCACTTGTGGTAATCAAGAGGGCATGATTACTTGGTGCTGATTGCCTGAGCACGTCTGCATTAAGTTGGTTTCCCGCTTCAAACGGATTTTGAAATGCATCCCTTCTGAATTTGATCTAAACGCGCTTATTTCATCTCAACGTAAAAGAAAGTCGACATACAGCAAAGCGCAGTCCTTTGGTGGAAAAGCAAAATAATTTTCAATCCAAGAATGTATTGATTCACAGCCTGAAAAAAGTTTGAGTGGGGACGGCTGGTGTCGCACGAAGCATAGAGTTACAGAACTTCATGGCTGCCAAACTGAAAGTTATTTCTTCGTTTTGCTTCGGGTCGCCTTATTAGTATAACAGTTCACCTTATCGGTGTAAAAACAACGCAAATTTTGTTGGTACGTAAAGTTTTCGCAGTGGAAAGGAGAGCTTTGGATTCAAGAACTTATTAGAGTCTTTCACCGGTCATCGATTCACGCCGTTACAAGCTTCGCAAAACAGGTGATTAAAATCAAATGCTTAAAGTTTTACTTGTAAAGAAATTGCTTTGAGTGAGTTGAACTTGCTGTGTTTTGCTTACTATTATTTCTATCCCCGTTCTACTGCTAGTCTGTTCTTTACCGGCAAACCTCTCAACCGCAAGACCTTGAAAGTTTTCCTTTGCACAGAATTTTGCCCTTTATGTGATAAACTTGGGCAATAAAGGGTTATGCACCAGTCAAAGTAAACTTCAACTCCCCCCTGCCCCACCCCGGGATATAGGTGGGGATTGATTTCAATAGCTTGCCAACAGCGACAAATGCCCCACCACGTGGGGAAATATTTTGCAGGAAATAGAAGAAAATGTCCCCCCCCCCCCCCACTGATTGAAAAATTCACAAGGCAGCAGAATTAAATTTTAACAATGCCAGTTTGTTTTAAGATAGGTCGTCTTTTAATTAATAGCTGCCAATACCTAATGACCACATTTTTTTGCAAAACCAAGACCCAGCGGCACAGTTTCTTCAGAAAGGCCACTGCAGTCAGCATGGTACCATAAAATTTGGCATTTCTTCCCCATCACAGAATCACCGCAAGTGCAATAGCTATTCTGTTGGACTTCTTTCTATAGGAGTCATCGGCATCACGATATTTAAGTATTTGCCTTCTTAAATTCATGCCCTAAATTAATCGATGTACTGATTTGAATAACAATAAACGGATTACACAAATACCTGTCAAGACTTGAGTGATCCCATGTGCTGAAATGTACCCAGAAGTCCTTGCAGGAACGATCGCCGCCATCTTGGATTGCAACGAATCCTTTACTAATGCTCCACATTCCTCAGGACAAGAGCGACAAAACGCGCGAATCCCCCACACAGTGGGGACTCAAAGAGCTGCCAATAATGTGATAAAGGCCCACCAAAGCCCCACATATCCCGGGGTGGGGGTGGGGGGGGGGTTCGGGGTTTATTTTAACTGGTGCATTAATTTCACTTGTATTTTCAAAGTTTCCAAATTGCCCTCGTCGCTTCTCGACTTGGGCAATTTTGTGACAACTTTAATAATACACGTGAAACCATAAAAAATTAATCCTTAATTGCCCTCGGGCCCATGCGATTACATGAGGGCAATTAAGGATTAATTTCACGCGTATTTTCAAAGTTTTCACAAAATTTGGAAAACTTAGAAAATACAAGTGAAATTAATCCGTAATTGCCCAAGGGCACATGCGATTACTTGTTTATCACATAAAGGGCAAAATTGTTTTGCTTCCAGGAAGCCCGTTAAATTCCGCGACATATGAGAATCAACTGAACTGACCAATCGATTCAATATTTATTTTATTCTCAAAATACAGCAAAGAAATTGACAAGTTTTCATTCTGGTAAAGTGCAGTTCGGTAAATCGTTGCTGTCAACAAAAATAGGGATCAAGTAATCATGCCCTCATGATTACCAAAAGTGCCCTCGTGATTAAGGAAAAATGCACTCTGTCTCGGCCAATCGGCATTCAGTAATTTTGCCCGGTATGTGCTAATAATGAAAAGAGACGTTACGGGTGAACAGACCAGTACGGGGGTTTGAGAATTTTGTTCATGAGAAAACCAGGCAGTTCAAATCACCGATTTCGCTCAAACTTGGCACAAACGAATTTGCTGAGTAAATGATTATGGCAAAAATAGGTCAAAATATTTTATCCCTTCAACTTACCCCTCCAAAAATGGTAGTTCGTCACCAATTTGTGCATATTTAATTAGCTGTCTTTGGTTTAGTATTTCCACAACAAGAAAGGCCATGTGATTAAACAGTAATTACATTTCACAACACTGTTTTCACAAGTATTTATCACTATTCCAAACAATATCTCATGAGACTTTGGAGAGAAAGTACAACTGAATTTTGTATTGAACCAATCGACAACGTTTCATCTTCTCCTGCAACAGTTAGTTATAATTCTCTCTCTCCATGTTAAAAAAGGTATTTCGTTGGTTTTTCACCACTTTCAATCCATCCTATCTTTGAACATGTGAAAATGAAACTCACTGGATCATGTTCTACTATTATCAGTCTCAAAGCGCAGATTTTCATTCCTGAGCTCAATAAAAAATTCGTCCTCAAGGAAAGGCGTATTTAAAAACTCTTGTGCCTAACCCTAAGACGTCTACAGTGTTAGCGTACAAATTTACGGTTTACGAACTAAACAGGAATAGACCTAAGAAATATACAGTATTTTCCTAACAATTCCCTAGTTTACTCTCTACACATTTTTCTTAACATGTAAGGTAAATAAAAACGTACTTGTTCTGTTGATCAACATAGATAGATAGATAATTTTGATTGGTTCTCACCTATGATCTATCAGAGGACAGACATATGGTTGACGATAATAACAAACATTTTCCCTCTGTTTTTAAAAATGTCGGAAAATTTCCAAAATTTATATATTATTTTATTTGACTGGGCGAAAGATAAGGTACAAAAAGTCTTGTTGAGGCTGTGAACAGGTACGAGAAGCAGTACGAAGAAAGTAAAAGGTGGGCTTTTTTGAAAATGACTCAGAAAAATATTCGAGCAGTCTCAGTCGGCAGTCGAGCGGAGACTAAACGAAACACAAAATTGGCACCATTGCTTTGTCTCGAATTTAGCAAACTCAACAAGCAAAATGTTTATGAAATTAATTTATTTAAAAAATTCAACTTTTCTCAGCCTCAAATAATTGTTGACACATATTGACGTCAGGAATGAGCCATCACAACATCCGGACTTCTTCTACAAAATTTATTGAAGTTCTATAAGCCGTCCAATCTTCCGGCATACCTGTTTTTGTTGCTTTCTTCTTCAACCAATCTCGCTTAAACATTTAACCATGGAGAAGGCTTTTTTCCGTACTTCACTGGTGTGGCAAGGGGCATGTTTATCAACAACGCTAAGAAAAACGTTACTCTACGCGGCTATAGCACCATTCGCGTCTTGGAAATAATCAATACGCGGCCAAGGCGCATTAATGAGATCCATTTTAAATTTTGATTCGTGAAAATGCTTAAAATTTCTTCCTTCAACAAACCTTGGTTGATCCCTGGGAATCCCTATTTTCCTGATTGCATAAATGAGATAGTGATCATATTGGGGCGAGTACCCACTTTTTTTCAAATGAGCCTTTCTTGTTGATTTGTTCAGTTTCATATTCAACCTTGAATTGGAGGTGTTTACTTTCGTCTGCAGTCCCACAAGGACAATTGTCCTACTACGATATATAAACAAATTATAAATAGGTAGGAAGGAGTAATAAAGTGACTGCTTGGCATCTGGACTACAGGAGGCAATGTAGAGAAGCGGGACTCATTTTACCTTTTTCACGAAACGTGAGTGTACGCCTTTTTTGTCTGGAAAGCAGCTCCCATAACAAGCCCATGACAATCAAAGCAGCTAGGATACTCAACAAGATATACAGAGTCTTCTGGAAAGCCGCTTGGCTTGCGTCAAACAGGTTTAAACGTGTACCCCACCATGTCGATTCAGTGACCTATAGAAATTATAGAAAAAATTATCACGTCAAAGACAGTTATGTATTCTCACCAGGACACCTTACTCCCAGCGCTCCGAGCTGGAATAAGTTATGGAAATAGCCGAGCCCGGACGCGGAAGTGAAGGGAATCTCACAAAAACCCACAAATATCGGTTGTGGAGGGCAGTCAACATAGACGTTTGATATTATCGTATTACAAGAGTTGCGAAAGTGGAATTACCTGACGGAATGTTGAACCTCTGATATACTTTAATACAGTCGGGTAAATGTCCAGTTCAGCAATCTTTCTGTCACTTTCTGTTTTGATGCAGTGATGTAACCAGATGTTGCCTTCTTCCAACAGCTGGACCATGTAGATTCCGATTTCGAAAGGATACTCGAGAATTCTGACTTGTTCCAAAGCATCTGAGTACTTAGGTTGTTTGTTGGAAATGTAAGTGGTAGTAAACACATCCAACAGTATACCCTCGACTTCACTGTTAGAGAGACCCGCAGAAAGGGCTTCAAGATCATTGTACTCTAGTAGCAAATAAGATTAGGTGTTATTTTAATGTGTTTATTCAAAGTATATGTTTAAGTTCCTGGAGTGAAATAAAAAAAAATATCCCAACCCCTGGAGCAGAGCGGGCAATAAAATCATCTGCAAAGGAGATAACGTAATAGTATTCATAGTTCAGTCTGCAACAACATTTTTGTAATGAGTTCAAAGAAAGAACACACGAATAAAGTAACCATTGTGATCTGTTTTACAGATGCACATTGTCTAAGAGCAATCCTGTCACTGATAGGAATCCAACAAAAGAAGACGACAGACCAAATATAGTGAAAACGTTTTTCTAGCAGTAATTGTTCCGGCTAAATCAACAGCTGAGCTAGCCTGAATTGCAGCCGTCTCTTCACACTTCTGAAAAGACGTCTGAAAAAGCCACATCACTAGTCAGGGGGGGGGGGGGGGTGTTGCACGACAAGACGACGCCTGTAATGAACTTCTTTTGTTGTCACAATTCTGAGTTTAACAAAAATCGTTTCCGGCAATTTGTTCTTTCAAGAACACATTCGTGCAAAGCGAAATTTGCAATTTTCAAAAGATTACCTAGAAATGGTTCTTTGCCGCCGATCTCTTAGTAATTTTGCTTTGATTGAAACCGCGTACCGTGGTTTTCTCGATTAAACGCCGCGTCCCTCCGCTCAAAAAAGAAATTTAAAAATTCCCTCTATCTCGATTGTTTCATTTGGCATTTCCTTTGTGATGTCCTTTTTCTCTTTTGTCATTTTAAAATTCTAAAGTAGAAAAGACTACTTACGCTTAACGATGGCCCCTTGCTTGATCCCTTCTGAATAGCCTTGACTGTCGGCTAATACACCAAGCTAAGTGATCAAACAAATACTACAGATATCATATGACAAGGCTGATCACCTTCACCTACAAAATTGTTCTGCATTAGCCTGCAGTACAGCCTTTTTCGCTGGAGAACGTTGGATAATTTTGTATGTAAAAACGAGTACCATTTTGGAAAACTGAAGGCCCGGATACACGGTGCAATATTGCGCGCAATAGCTAAATTGCATCGTGTATGCACCCCTAAAATTGTTGCGCGCAATACTGCAGCAGTAGAATTTCGTCCTACGCAACATTTCGTGCAATAGTGTGGCGCAAATTTCAGTGTTCAACCAATCAAATGTCACATTCAAATTTAACCGATGACCCAAATATCGCCCTTCGTATGTTAAACGTAAATTCAAGTCAAGTCTACGGCTCGCCAAAAAAGAAAGCGATGGTTTGGTACTAGCTTTCTTGTACGAACTGGGATCTTCCGTGACCAACTCTCCCACAATTCTGTGGAATGCCCCCATCTCCTGCCTTCTATCTATCCAGCTTCGGTCTCAAACACGGCGATTTCTCCTTTCTCCTCGCCATCTAAGAGCATTAGCGAAAGAACTGCTACAGCGTTTTTCTTACTTTATTTGCTTAACGACACCATTTTGGATTGCGTGATTGAAACATGATCGCATGATCGCTCATCAAATATTGCGTGTAATGTTGCAACCGTATAGCCACTCGAGTAAAAACTGTTGCGTGTACTATTGTGCGCAATGTTGCACGAAATGTTGCAACCGTGTTGCCACGTCGAGTAAAAAATGTTGTGCGCAATATTGCACGCAATGTTGAACCGTGTATCCAGGCCTTTAGAATGTTGGTACGAGAGAACGAGGGTTGAGAGACCACTACCCCCTCAAAAATCTTACTGTGTCGTCATGTTTGAGCTAGTTGCCGTTCCCTGCTGTATGAAGCGACGATTAGTAGGTACCCCTTGGTAACTCCATCTCAGGGTTACCGAACAGTGTTTAGTGGGAGGGGGAGGGGGGGCAGCAGAAGTATTTCCAGAGTTCTACGCGAAACGCGAAGCTTTGCGAGGATCAAGTATCAAATTACAGAAGTTACATTTCATTTTGTCTGGTTCGACTTGATAAAAGCATAGTAAATGTCGAATGCAGTGTCCTTAAAGACGTTTAAAGCTTAAAGACGTTGTAACACTCGCCCCCTTTCCCTCATGGATAGCACAATGTATCCGAACCCGGGATAACGGAATCGTAATTTCCAATGCTTGAGTGCCAAACGGCGGTCAGAAAACTGAACGATAGGAGAATGATACCCGATCGGGCCGCGGAGGAAAAAAACTCCACGCCCAAAAAATCGAACAATGGAGGATCAAAATGCACTGTGTTCCAGCCCACTGTCCCGACATAAATAGTATCGTGTAATTAGTCCATCTCATTGCCTGTTGAAGCCTAGCAATAAGTAGTCGAAACGTCGCGATCTATATTTACCCGGTCTTAATTAACATAGATTTTGACGATTTTACCTCTCCGTTTTCTCCTTAGCTTTTGTTTCGATTGAGAAGATATATCAAACACTCGAGTCAGTGTTTCATTGGCTATCCAAACACCTCGAATTTCGTCAAAAATACTCCTCTGCGCGTCGTATTTCAACTCTCTTCTCGGTGTTTGAATATCCCGATGAAACACTGTCACTCGTGTTTGATATATTACCTAAAATGACTACATCGTGAGATAAACGACAATACTTTGATACCAAGCTATTACTAGCTTGTACTACTCATGCCCTTACCTGGTCTGCAAATTAATTAGTAAATCATTCTCACTGCATACAATTGCCCTGATCCGGGAAGCTAAGCTATGGGAGGATACCCGCGACTGCCAGGGCAAAAAGAGCGTCAAATACAGGATACAGCATCGACTGCCACCATGGGAGGTGGGAGGGACGAAACTTTTACCGTGACTTCTACGAACTCCGTTGAACTGACCACGAGGTGACTGAAATTGCGGTATTTGAAGCGCCACAATGAATCATGCTACTAGCGCGCAGGTACAGAACGCTGGAATTTGAAAAACTCTGGGAAGGAAAAACGTTTTCCTTTCCAGAAGAACTGGATCAACAGCAAGCGATTGTACCAATGCCCACCGAAGCGTCTAGGCTTCAAGTCCGGGATAATGAAAGCGAACACACCGTGAAAATCCTGCTCGAGAATGCAATTACAGCAATTACAGCAAATGGCGGGAATACATACAAGTTGTGGTCGGAAGGCAGAGACTGTGCAAAAACGTTGATTCCGGTAGATATCGGAGTTGCACAAAGTGGGGCAGGCACTGGCCTGTTTCATCATGTTGACAATTGCTATCCAAAGACATAAGGTCGAAGGTATGGGGCGAAAAAACTCGACCTGCTCCCAAGCCCTCTCTGACAACATAAAATCCATGTCCGAAACTCTCTTGGAGAGGAAATCGGCCGAGTTCTTACTTGCAGGAACATCATGTACGTCAAGACTGAAATTACATTCTCTGCAGCAAACATTAAAAAACTAATTTGAGAATATAGTTGACGCTGGAGTTTCTACAACCGTCATTCTCCAGAGCAGACTTTAAAAAGAGGTTATCAGTGTGTACCTCCACCCTACATAAAGTAATGTTTAACCGAGAGGAGCGAATGCAGCAAAGTCTGAGCCTTTATCGACATCTTGCGAGTTGTCTATCCATTAATACCTCGACTCCAAACTGCGACCTTCCTTTAGCAGCGTTCCACCCCAGGCACAATAAAGCGTAACCACAGCGTGGTGGCCTCATGGTTAGTGCACTCAACTCCGGAGCGAGCGCTCCGGGTTCGAGCCCTAGCCTGGGACATTGTGTTGTGTTCTTAGGCAAGACACTTTACTCTCACGGTGCCTCTCTGCATACGAACCAAGTGGCCCATCAGGCCGGAGCTTATCCCGGTTTCCGTAGCATAAAGCGACTAGGAGTATTTCTACTCCCCCTGGATGGGATGCCAGTCCATCGCAGGTTTATCCCCAGCATTAAATTCGCCGGTACTCATTTATACACCTGGGTGGACCCAGACTTTAACTTACCTGACAGCGTGGTGTTGTCAAGAAAGCGTGAATACAAAAACAAAAGAGAAAAAAGCGCCAATACTCTATTTCTGTGCGAGAGCCGCATCTACTTTGACGGAAGGCCGCATAGACCCTGAAAGACGGGAAATCGGCTCAAAGACGTTGCGCACATACAATTTACATCCCGGAATGGCAAGGCTGAACGAGATGACCTCCCTGAAAAGAGTTGGAGTGTTTTGACCGTCCTGCGCGAGAAATTATTATTATTATTATTATTATTATTATTAGTAATAGTAATTGGACCGAAGGGAGTACAATTTAGGGAGTAATCGCGCGAATAATTTCAAAATCGGACGAGCGCGAAGCGCGAGGCCGATTTGAAATTACGAGCACGATTACTCCCTGAATTGTACGACACGAAGTCCAATTACTAATTAATCGTATCTATAACAAGTTTCGGAATTAAAAATGTCTTCTAAGAACTTCTTTTGAGCGAAAACGTCCGTAGCGCTTGTCCTTAGTTTCGAAAACTGTAGAAAACATTGCTAAGAAAGCCATTAAAGCGCGCGTAATTGACGTGAAAATCACGTGGGTATTACAGCTGGGTATTACAGCTGTCCGATTTGAAAAAGTTCAAATCGGACACCTGTAATCGGACACCCACGTGATCGCGCGCCGATTACGTGACAAATAGGCGCGCGGAGAACCAATCACGATCTAGAATTTTGTTATAGATACGATTATTATTATTATTATTATTACTATGGTGACTGGTTCTCTAAGTTTGATTACATCGGTGGATACCACCATGTGAAAACCTCTCCACAGCATACAAAGTTCCCTGGTTGCTCCTGGTTGGTCGATGGTTCCATTAAGAAGTTTATTGTCACTTTTTTTACTTTTTGGCATTTCGGCCAGTTCTTTCATTTCTACAAACATTCAGAAAGCCCTGACGAAGCAGTCGAGAAGTCACGATATTCGCATATTTACTTACTCAGATGATAGTGCTTGGGCGGATTCTGATTTTTGTGAAACGTTGCGGGTTTCTGGTTTAGTGCTACAGGGTGTGTCGCAAAGCGGCTTTATGTCAAGCTGTTAGAAAAGCCATTTTGTGTTAGCCCAAACAGGGGAGCTGTTGGGCTATGTTCTGAAATTACACGTAGGAACATCGCAATCGGCCCTTAAAAAGATCAGGCTGTACAAGCTTGGAATCTAAAGTAATTGGACTTGGCTCTACTTGGTTCAAAGTGGATTCAGTTGTGGAGACTGCTGATTGGTCACTTCTAAGCTACTAAGGTGTTTGGACAATACTTGAAATATGCGATAGCTAGTTTTTAAAGGAGGATTAGCATGTTAATTGAAGGTGTCTCAAACAACTAACCTTTTTGTTAACGATGACTTTGTGGTCTTTGACAGTTCCAGATGTCAGTGCGGTTGTCATTATCGCAGTTAGGTAGGCCATAACAGCTATGCCCATAAACATCCACACCACACTCAGAACGCGGGCTAACAAAAACTTAGGGGCTTTATCTCCATACCTAGATAGATTGACAATAAAACGTTTGGTCTCAAGTACAAGTAGTAAATGACGTCGGTAGTGGCAATAGCCAATCAGAGCGCAGTATTTTTTTAATGGACCAATCAGAAGGCCGGATACCACCCACGTGACCACGTGAACGAAAGGTCTGACGTCACAATAGGAAATGTGTACCCGGAAGGGTCCTTTTGAGGCGCATGTTGGGGTAAGAGGACAAATCAATAAATTAAAAGAAAAAAACCCGGGACTATTGACAAAGGGGACGTCTGCCACTCCCTGGTGGAGGGCAGCCATATTTTTATGAATGTAAGGCAATCAAAACGGTCGACGTAGCAACGACGGATACGAGTTTACGATTTTATTGACAAAAATTGCGGAAACAAAAACTGGAGACAAAAAAAATAGGAACGAGTAACACTGAAATAGCATAATGCTGTTGAAATAAAACATTTGTTGAGTATTACTAAACGGTTCAAGTGACGGGATTACACAGACTACAAAACAGTCGTTTTCCTTCCCCATTCGGAAGGCGAGAAGCGCCGTAAACAGGATGCACGTTTGAGAATTTTAAGTGTAGGCCTGGATGGATAAGACCGGAAACATCTTTACCGCTCCGTGGAGAAAGGGAAAGACGTTGTCAATGTTGGCTGAGGTATTCAGAGCCGATCTGTCCTTCACCTTGAAGAAAAGAGTCACTCTTTCGTCAAGAGTTTGCTCGCCGTGTGGCACGAAGCTGAGGAATTGCGCCGCCATGCTTTCACTTATTAAAGATAAATTAAATTAGCCAAATCCAGCCAAATCCAGCTTTAACCATGGCTAAACTCGTTTAATGTCACGCTGAAGTGGTCGCTTATGATGATTTCAAACTGTGCCGTAGTAGAAATGACGGTCACAAGTTGCAGCGGAAAGTTGAAAGCTCCAATAACGAGGCAAAAATCGTTCGAATTGGAGCAGAAAGAAGAAAGATTTTTTTGAGCCTACCAGAAAAGGGAAAAAATGAACTATCCGTCCTTGGGTTGGAGGGGTAAATCGAACAACGGATTTGAATTTCGGCTAGAAAACGGCCTCGCGGTACAGGTGTTTCGAAACAGCTATGTCCAGCCTTGACTTCGCCTATAGAAAGCTGCAACAAACCCCTCCAAAACCTCCCAAAACAATAAAAAAGGCAAAACAACCGTGAGAAACCGAGCAAGGTGAGTATATTTTCTTTATTCATTGAAAAGAAGGTAACATTTTACTTCGTTGTGCATTTTTATTCCTGGTTATTTTAAACTCCACACAATGCCTTGTAGAGCGCTTAAATTCTCAACGGCTTGAAATGCAACACAACACCGCATAGCTTACTTAAATTAATATTCGATCGATTTCTTGAATCGTGAGTTTGGGACACCTGTGGTCAGACCTGAGATCACACCACCGAAAAGTAGTGGATGCTGATTGGTTTACTCCAAGACCTATAAAAGAATTGTGGGTCACTCCTTCATTTTAACACCGAGTCTCACACAGTCATGTCTCGTT
>OZ026607.1:10938281-10960781 GCA_964020085.1 Micromussa lordhowensis
GCCCAGGGCCTTGTAAATGTCAGGAATGTAAATGTGTTCATTAATGGCATTAGGTTCGCGAATTGAATGCCACGCTTCTAAAAACAATCTCTTTGACCATTGGGAGCAGCGGTCAATGATCTTAACGTCGTCAAGGTCAAAATCATGATTGTAGTTTTTACAATGTTAATAAAGAATTTTTATCTCCCGTGAAAACGGCTCTCTTGTGTTCTCTAGTCCTGGATCTTAAGGCCCGTGATGTTTGACCGATGTAAACTTTGTCACAATCTTTACAATTGATTTTATAGATCACTCCTGTCGATAAGTCTTTACTAAATTTGTCTTTAGGGTTTTTCAAAATGGAGCCAACGGTCATTATGGGTTTGTGGGCAGCATTGATATTGAATTGATTTAAAGTTCTTGTAATTTTTTCCGAAATTCCTTGAAGGTATGGCAACGTGACAAAACCTCTGTTGGTTTGAGACTGGTTTGTAGAAACAGTGGTACTTTGGCAGCTTCTAATAAATTGTTCGGTGTAACCATTGATCTTCACGAGGGCGTCGACCACGTGTTGTACTTCGGATAATCTGTCTGCATCAGTGGAAGGGATGTTTTTTGCTTTGTCGAGAAGGATTCTAGCTACTGAGCGTTTGTGTTGAGAGGGGTGATGAGAGTTGAATTGAAGGTATTTGTCAGTGTTTGTGGCTTTTCTGTAGACCTTAGTTTTTATAGTTCCATCAGGATTCCTGGTTGTCATGGTATCCAGAAATGCGATGGATCCGTCTTTTTCTTCCTCCACCGTAAATTTGATGTGTTGATTAATTGAGTTAAGGTGGGAGTGGAATTCTGTAAGATGTTCATGGGCAATGCAAACATGGCTATCGTCGACATATCTAAACCACCACTTAGGAGGGTGAGGTGCAGAGATCAAAGCTCTCTCTTCGACATGTTCCATAACTAATTTTGCCAAGATGGCGCTCACAGGTGAGCCCATTGGGCAGCCAACTTGAAGCTGATCCGACCATCTCGGAAAGAACAAACATGTCTGTTGACAGCATCATGATCTTGCTCGATTTTGTGTTTGATAACAATTATTTCATCGTTGATGGCACCTTCTTCAAACAGATATTTTGCATTGCCCATTGCCAAAACCGAGGTCTGTGTTATCTGCCTCAGCCTTCGGCTTCGGCAGATAACACAGACACGAGGTTTTGATAATTCATGATATCATGCGAAAACCGAATTCAATAATTGTTTTATTATACATTTTTCACATAATTCATACTCAGAAACAGAAGCGAAGCGTTCAGCCATTTTGTTTCTGAGGAGAACACCCCAAGGGGCTTAGTAACCAGGCAGACGTTGAACTTGACATGATAAATGCAATATCTGCAGCAGATATTGCATTTATCTGTCAAATTCACAAGCTATTGTGAATTGATTGAATGCTCTCGACCAATCAGATTTTTCATAGTGAGTCTGATGTATAATAATATCATTTATTACTTGTGATTGTCTGCACTAATCCAAATTCGTTTCTGTTCCTTTAAACTGTTTGTAGCATGTTTTTATCACTGTAATTAAGATTGTGTGACTACGTTGCTTGTACAGCACTATTGTGTAACCGTTTAGTTCTGTATTTCATATAATGCTCAACAAATGTTGACAGTTTTTGTCAAAAATTTCCTGTTTCTTTATTTTTGTAATTCAACCTTCCAATTTGCAATTGTCTTGTTATTTGCACCAAATTTACTGTTGACTACTCTTATAGTTTGCCTATTTTACTCTTAAACAACATGATGCTATTTCAGTGCTATTCGTTCCTGTTTTTTTTGTCTCCTGTTTCCGCTAGTAAACCGTAGACTCGTATCTGTCGTTACTACGTCGACCGTTTTGATCGTCTTACATTTGTAAAAATCTGGCCACCCTCCACCAGGGAGTGGCAGACGTCCCCTTTGTCAATAGTCCGTTTTTAGAAAAGTAAATTTATTTAACAGAAGCATTTATGTACTGTTTAAAACACGAGCAGCAGTGTTTTATCGGGTTTAAAAACACGAGGCGTAGCCGAGTGTTTTTAAACCCGATAAAACACGTGCTGCGAGTGTTTTGAACAGCTTCAAATATCCGCGATAACACCTACCTGCGAATTTTTCTACTGTTTCAAAAACCCGAGAAAACCGGCACGTGCATGCGAATTCTTCTGCGGCTTTAAAAACCCGAGAAAACGCGTGCATTGAGATCGATTGATTGAGATCTTTATATAAAGATCACACGGAGATCTTTATATAAAGATTACGTGTGATCTTTATATAAAGATCATGGTAGTCGTTCTCATTTTTTACCAGGTATAAAGGTTCATGCACGTGATCAATTTGACGTCTCTGATAGGCTCATGTGCTTATGAATTATTAATGAGTTTTGAATTAAAATTAAATTTATTTAACAGAAACATATGTGCTTCTGATACCGATTAACTGATCTGTTAATAGGCATGATCATCAAAGCTCTTCGTGAAGGACCATGACTACAGAAAATACATCTTCAGTGCTTCTGCTTCACATACACCAACTTACCCAACCGTTGTCATAGTGACGAATGCCCACCATATCCCCTCTAAAGAACCACGGCAGAAACTTTGTGGAAATTCCTTTGGGTTGGATCTAAAATCCTGTCAACACCAACAAATTTAGGACATGTTACATATGTACCAATGTGCAAAGACCGTCAAAACAACAACAACTTTATGTTTTGACACAAGGAGGATAAATGTCAATATTCGAGTGGAGTCTTCAAAAATGTATCTTGCAAAGGTTCATACCCTTTTAATTATTATGGACGAGTTATCTGTTTATAGTTAAAGTCAGTTTACGAGTACTTTATACCAAATGCGAGACGTAAGTCTGGTAAAAATTCGAAGTTACCCCCAAGAGTCTCACTCATCACACCACATTTCGAGGTTTTTCGACTGTAACACACCTCGACCATAGTTCAAATATCTTGACTCATTATCACCATCCCTCCCTTAGCAAACTGTGTTCGATGCATAGGGCTATTACTACTATTATAAGGTTTTTATGAAGGGGGGATGTTTTTTTCTCACATTATTATATCTTGGTCTATCTTCTCAATAGACCATTTCCGAGTTGCTTTTTACCTCAGTGTCAAAACGAATCTATGTGCGAAACCTACAGGTTCATTTTCGTGCAAAATCCAACTCATTTTCATAAAAAAAGCTTTTGCACGCAGACTCGTTTTGAAACAGAGGCACAAGGAAACTCGGAAATGACCTATACACCTATAATATTCATAAATGGCGGACCGCTCGGGTAAGCCTCGGTACGAGAGCATGAAAAACGAAGCGGGTGAGGGTAAGTGAAGCGGAGACCTTCACAGCTCCGGTTTTACTAAAGGAAAATGATATTCCTGAAGCCGGTCTTGCGGGAAGGAAACCAGCAGAGTTAGGAAAAGCTAATCTTTTGTTTTGGCAGCTATTTAAGCATGATCGTGAAAGCACAGCTCTTAAGACGACGGTATGTTTTCGTCTTGCAACTACAACTAAGCTTTATGTAAACTTGGTATGTTTTTCTTTTTTTCGCTGTCTTTCAGACAAACAGCTGTATTATTTTATTAAATTAAACTAATCGCTTTTTATGTTATTTTGTCTTGTTGTATCTTTACCAGTGAGTCGAGTAGGTTTGCAGGTTCCGCCGAGACACATTTACGATATTTCCGGCACCCCCTATTCACAATGATGTAAGCTGAAACCAAGTCAGGGAATGAATTCAAGTCAGGGAATATACTATTTCCTTTCTGATTCTTGCTTTCCCATTAGGCATGTTACAGGAGTATGCAGAAGCATATGCTTGATAAAAGCTCCTGATGATTATAAGTTTGAAATCAATACTGATGGATATTACGTCTTTATACATAGTAATTTTACGTTAGCATAATTTAGACATTATTCCAGGAAGTTTATTTTTAACAAGAAACTTAACCGTCCTGTGTTAACCGGCCTAATTATGGAGAAATCGATTATTGCTTTCTTTTTCGATCGTCTGTTTTTAAACTACACCTTGTAAAATCTAAAATCCGTAAAATTTGCTCTGGAGAAAAAGATTACAAGTCAAGTGTGCTGCAGACACTATTGTGTTTAGTGCTGTAGGTTTTAAATGAATAGAGACTGCTGGAGATGGATATTTGAAAGATTTTTAAAAGAAAAGGACTAAAGAAAAAAATATTCAGTGGCGTTATAACAGGAATTGAATAAGAAACATAATGCCCTTCATGTGACATTACTACATGTAGATGCTAATAGATCGTTTTCACTGCCACGCAATAAAAAAGATAAATCGAAAACTATCCAGTGGAAAAAGCTTATAAATTGTGATGTTGTAGAAGATAAAAAAAATAAGACGCTTCTCCAAGTTTTAGCCCTGTGCGTTTCCCCAAACTTCAGATATTCGTCGAAATGTTTCGCAGAAATTTACAGAGCCCAGTATGAAAACGCCATCTTGGTGTACCTCCATGGTACACCAATGTGGCGGCCGGAAAATAGTTTAAACAGCTGGAACTTACTTTGGCTTTCTAGGCGACTGATTATCAGTACTGAAAAAAACAAGTATTTACATAAGCACTTTTCCTAATGCTCTAGCTTCTAACAGGGCTCAAAATCATGAGATAACTATATACAGGTATTTTTCAGCAAATTTGACCGTAGCCTTATGTCACGCACCTCCATAACCCGGAAATTCAAAATGCTCTGGTTTCTAAACGAAGCACGCCAATGAGCTGTAAAGTTGTAAACAGATATAAATATGTCACCTCTTATACCTGATGAGGATGAAAACTTTGGTGGATCTTTAGTTTTAGATTTTGGAAAGTGACGACGTCACGTGAAAACGATCTATTGGTTACCCTTTGCATTATATATGACCAAAACAATTGTGCCACTTAAGTGACGAATCAATTTTAGAAGAATAAGAAAAATATTTGATGTCACCTGTTCACTTAATTTATGCCCTAGGTATAATTGGTTACTGTGACCTCACAACAGCTTACATGTCAAAAATGGTTTGGGAGCAAAACTGATTATCAAACATTTTAAATGTTAAATGTACCTAGCCTGAAATGTCAGTCATCTCCCATCTCTTGCCTGGGGATAAGGCTGAGGGTGGGAGATGACTGAAATTTCAGGCTAGAGCGATTCACTGCATCCCTTACCAGTGTATGATGAAATTAAAGATAATAAAAATCAAGCCTGCCCGCAGCAAGATGGCTGATAAGGGTTTTGCCTCTCGACCATAAAATGAGCCGCAAAATGGCCAAGCGTGTTTCTGAAGTTAAAAAGCTGTCTAGAATTGAAATTACGAGCACGATTACTCCTGAATTGTACGACTCGAGGTCTAATTACTAATTAATCGTATCTATAACAAATTTCGAAATTAAAAATGTCTTTTGAGAACTTCTTTTGAGCGAAAACGTCTGTAGCGCTTTTCCTAAGTTTTGAAAACTGTAGAAAACTTTGCTTAGGAAACCATTAAAGCGCGTGTAATTGACGTGGGTATCCAATTACAGGTGTCCGATTACAAAAAGTTCAAATCGGACACCTGTAATTGGACACCCACGTGATCGCGCGCCGATTACGTGACAAATAGGCGCGCGGAGAACCAATCACGATCGAGAATTTTGTTACAGATACGATTAAAAACCAAATTGGACGACGTCTTATTACCAATTAATCATAAAAATTACAAGAAACGAACAAACTGTCCGATAACAAACTGTTGGATAACAAACTGTTGGATAACAAACTGTTGGATAACAAACTGTCCAATAACAAACTGTCCAATAACAAACTGTCCGATAACAAACTGTCCGATAACAACTGTCCAATAACAAACTGTCCGATAACAAACTGTCCGATAACCAACTGTCCGATAACAAGTTAGCAAGTGAATAACTGGAAAATAGAAGTTCTTAAGACCAATCACAATCGAAGGAAATTGTAATTTTTATGATTACGACAGTTATTGGAAATAGATTAGGTTATCTTGGGTAAAGAGATGGGAAGCGACAGTTTGGCGAAGCCATAACTAGAACGACTATGTGGAACTTACCGGGACCCAGTGGGACACGGGATTGCATAAATATAGTTAATCTCTCGCACCCCTTCCCCCTCTTCTGTGGAGACTAATACTGACGTAATTCACAATCAGAGACAAAAAAAACCTCTTAAAGTCGCTTCAGCGTTATTATTCCGCCATATTTCAAATACCAAAACGTGGCTCGAATGCTGCTTTAGCCTGTTAAATTAGCGAATGATGACTGAAGGAAAGTCATTAACGGTATTTTGACTTAAAAAAACGAGTGCGGGCGTAATCAACTGCGAATTTCCAATGACAATTCAGTCCGTGCGATTTTGTTAAAGCGTGAAATTTAATAATGCTAGAGAAATAATTGGAAACTGTTATTTTTCTTAATTTCAATTAGAATTCTTCTAAAACAATTAGATTATTCACTCTCGATTTCTATGAGGCGATAGTTGATTCGGGCTTCGGTCTCATCAACTATCACCTAATAGAATCTCGAGCTCATGATCTAATTGTTAAATAGATTTCATGCAATTGAAGACGACAAGCCTGTAAAGTGTGAGTAAAAACGACATCACCTTAAAATATTCATACATGAGCCGTATATAGATCTTTTGTAGTCGATATGTATATGTTGCAGGTCGAAATGAAATTCAGGTTAAAATGAAATTCCTTGGTCTCTTAATCCGAATTATTCATAGATCAAGAATATTTAGGTTAGAAGACAAAGGAAATTGAGAATCAAACCAGGTTAAAATCATTTTAACCTTAATTTCATTTTGACCTACAACATATATATGTCGACAACTTAGTCCTTTCAGTGAAAACGATGTTCGGTACGGAAAGTGTGTCCGCATTAGAAACATGACTCGAATTAATTAGGAACCAACACGCTATTCCAGATGTCAGAAATGCTTTTGAAGCTCTCACAAAGAGTTATCCTCACACCCGGCAAGTAAAGTTAACGTTCTCGGAATAGTTAAAAGTCGTTCGCTGACTATGTGAGAAGAGCTAGGAAGGTGCCTGGCTCATCAGCTGTGAAATCAGACAGTCCACAGTTTAGCGTCACCTCTATCTCACACCGATCAACTTATTGCGTTGGTTAGTGCTTGCAAACGGGTTTTTTCTGATCTTTTCATAAATGATATCCGATCGGGTCACTCTCTGTTGTCTTAGGAGACGTACTTAAATGGGATTAAGTATTTTATCGTAAGATGTAGTTTGACTTACCAGTGCCCAGATTAGAATTCCAAATATCGCGTTTAAAAGAAGAATAAGCACAAGCACGGTCCAGGTTTGGAAGAATTCATGGATGACATTCCATTTTGCCCATTGCTCAAGGTGCGTTCGGTTCATGGATACTGCTATACCCGGCGATGGCAAAAATTCCTGAAAACGAGCGTTATTGTATGGATTCCCTGTAACGTGTTTACCAAGGACAGGAAAGACAAAGTCTATTTCATCGGACCTCACACAGTCACTTAGTTCCGTGAAATTCATTGCTTCACGGGTGTAGTTTAACGAATTGCTAGAGTTTATTCCGCAGCATGTATTGATCATGTCTTTCAGTGTATCATGAAAAACTCCTACCATGTTTCCATTCTCGTCTTTCATGAGGTATGGTGGATAATGGACCCAACAAATAGAAAAGCTGCGAACCCGCTCGCCAGCACATCCTTTCCGTGGCGCTTCCGTTGGGTAAATTGTCGTGTCGGTAGTCGAAGGGTAGTGATGGCTAACGGGCGAGGGGTTGATGGCTGGCGACGAATAACCATTTTTTGGTGAATAAACTGTGTTATGAGCTGAAAAGGATACTGAAATTGTTTGAACATCAGCTTCAACTAAGGACCAAAAGAAATAGGCAAGGACTAATTGCAGCCTCGACATGACGTCGTGAGGTTTGTGCTGGGAAACTATCCACGATCTTTCATTCTCTTAGTACATTGATGTTTTCTCCCTCTCAACTGCTTGGACGAGCTTCAAGCGAAATGTGCTATCGACAAAAAGAATAATTTCATCGAATTTTACCTGTTATGATCTTTTTTTTTTTTCATTTTAACCAGCGCAATCTGTGTCAACAATCTGTTATTGGCTTTTTTTGAGACTGTCAAATACGGTGCGTAAGGAATCACTATTAAAAGCGTCATACTGGATTTGGACGCCAGTTCGTCTGTCACGTATTAATTTTACGTGTGCAAACAGGCTCAGGGAACAGAGGTTCCAAATGGAAATAAGCCATTTTCAGAATGCTAAAATTCTAACATGGCACTGAGACGTACACAAAGAACGCAATAAAAAATCATAATATCGAGACTGACCAATGAATATTTCTCTTGTTTCGAAAACGGCTCAAGCTAATCATTTGACTAATTTTTCCTATCAGATGACTAATTGTGTAGTAAAACACCTGCCTTGGTTTTAAAAACCATTGAGCGATATTTTTAGTTTATTTAACCTGTGAAAAGCAGCTGCACAATATAATTACAAATGACATTTAGAAACTTTAAGTGAAAACTGACTTTTGTGGCATATTATCGTATTTCAAAACAGTTGATTTGCTATCAGGCATCACTAATGTTGAGCGAAACAACTGGTTCGAATAATATAACTGAACATAGCATTAACAGGTTGATTGAGATTGCCCTACACATTCTGGCGTTTGAAAAGAAGCCTACTGGACGTGGACACGTGATGATCAATTATACCACATACCCTATTTCGACTATTTCTGGAATTTTCTCAAACTCATTAATAATTCATCAAGTTAAAACAAAGAAAATCACAACCGTGACGGAGGTTGGATACCCGATCTTAATTAGCATAGATTTTGACGATTTTACTTCTCCGTTTACTCCCTAGTTTTTGTTTCGATTGAGAAGATATATCAAACACTCGAGACAGTGTTTCATCGGTTATCCAAACACCTCGAATTTCGTCAAAAATACTCCGCTGCGCGTCGTATTTTCAACTCTCTTCTCGGTGTTTGGATATCCGATGAAACACTGTCACTCGTGTTTGATATATTACTTCTCGAATACAGCGGAAGCCCACGTAAGGGGACACCCTCGGGACACAGACTGTTTACAGCCCTTTATTTTTTCGTTCTAAACGTATACTCACAAAGGGCAAAACACGATGAATACAGACCATCGAGAGATTTCCCTCAAACTAAGCCCAACAGCGAAATAAATGCTCCTTTCTTCTTAAACGAACATGGTGACCTATATTTGTGTTTGCATAATTTTCCTGTACAAATAATTATCTTTAAGTTGAAAATTAAAAAAAAAAATGTTCGGAAGGAAGAAAAAGATATAGCTAAACGACGCGTGCACAAAACCGTTACTCGTTATAATGACCCTCGAAACAAGGACTCGAGGAACGTTTTGAGTCGATGTAGTTTAAAATTGTGTAGTTTTTCCTATAAACTATATATTACATTGTTGCGTATACTTAAGACTGTCTACCTATCGAGTTTTTTTCAAGTATTTCTTCCAAAAAAAAAAGGCTGCTTCCAGCTAACGCAAAACCGATAAAACCGATAAAAAAATGCATGCGATTTCGCATAAATGGGGTAAGTTTGGCTCATGATATCTTTTTTGCGAGAATGGTGACCTATCTATTTTATTGTGTTTTCGACGAAGTGCTTGGTAAGGAACATTCAGGAAAAGTTTCAAGCCCTGTTTGCCGGAGGATGGATAACGCCTCTCTCCTCCGCACAGGTTTGAGCCTTATATAAATGTGAGTGCAGGCGCAAAGTCGAATGGATCGATCAGGCGGAGAACTTCCGCCACATGTTTGTCGATTTCTCGTACATCCTTGTCGTTTTCTCGTAAATCGATAGATTTCTCGGCTTTGGCTAAATTTGACAGCTTGAAACTCACAGAAACTCATTGCTAATTATGTCGCTACAGGTTGCATTATTTTTTGAGATCTAATTTCATATTTTCCACGAAAAGATGCAAACGTGTTTTACTTCGAAGGCCCCCTTGAAACCCGTGGGGGGGGGGGGGGGTAGTAGTCTTGGATGTTTTCTTTTTTCTTGGAAGAACAAAATATCTTTTATTTCTTTATTTCCTATTATTTGCAATTGTTGAATTTAGAGCTTCTGTAAAAAGCCTTAGTAACCCCGTCACTGAAGTAAACAAAAAGATAAGCTTGATCATCGTTTGGTTCTCACCACTGAAATATTGTTATTTACATCTATATATGTAATCCCTGCAAAGAGATTTACCCATCGCCGCAGATGTTAAAGAGAAAAAAAAAACTTTTCTTTAAACAAATGTAAGCTAAAATGTGATTTCACCATGAATTCAGGAATTGCTCAGTTCGCCGAGCAGACAAACGTTAAAAAACTTAGTTGTTCTTGTCCCTTCTAAGACAGAATTGGGATGTTATTCAGAGTTTCAGCAGCCATGGGTTTCCTGAGCACATTTCTTCCTCTTCATTTTTTCATCGCCACATACACGATCTCGAAAATGTTGGCTTCATAGTGATGGCTCGAACCCTCGGAGCTTAACAAAAGACACTTATAGAAAAACAGTTGTCATGAGGGCAACAGACTTCCCGGTTTCCATACATTCAAGTATGTTTTAGCTAAACCTTCGACATCACTTAACCTCAAATCTTGCATGCCATTTTTACTGACACAAGGTACTCAAGCCACCCCTGCGAGTAGCGCACAAAACATTAGTTCCCCCGGATAGCGGCTATCATGGGCGTGGTACCTGGCAGAAGCTCCCACGCTTTCCGCCGTCGCCAGTGACCCTGTGCCTGCACTTACATTACTCAGCGGATCTTCCACACCCGAAAAAAGCCCTTAGGGCCTCTGCGGAGGAGAGAGGGATAACGCTACTCACTAGATAAATGATCATCAAGCGGATAAGTTAGTTTGTCAAGCCTTAGATAGTGTATTACGAGAACTGAGTCGCGGCCATTGCACGTGGTGGCTCACGTGGAGTTAAGAGGTGTGCGTGGAATGCGCGCGTGGATGCTGGTCAGAAGTCCTATTCATACACTGTTAATATTCATGCATAGTATATAAGCATGCCTTGATTATTCATAGTTGTCAGTTTTGCCTAACTTTGGTTGGAATCGTTTCAAACATGCCCGAGCGTCCGCCCCCCAGTGAACGACCCTGCAAGTGCCCAGCGAATTATACAACCCCTTCAAGGCTCTGTTGAGCCGGGTTGCTCCGCCAGCCACGTCTTCATCACAGACGGGTGCAACTTCAAGAACAACCGTGAGCGGTAACGATGCGTTCCAAAGTTCTTCTCAAGAAGACGCCACTGGGTCGAATGTGTCGAACAACTCGACGGTGCCCCTTGAGGTATTTTTTGTATCCTAGCCGCGGTTTGTTGGTCATTTCTTGTCATTTCTTGTCGCTGTATTTTCCTCGGTTTTATTTTTTCTGTTACTCGGGAGCCGGTTGTTGGGAGCACATGGTCTGTTGGACTCGCCAGGATTCAGTTCCTTTTAATGTTAGTCGATAACCGGGTGTTTTATATCATGTTTTGCTGTTGTATTCTTTTGTTTTCTTTTCTTTGCTTATTTCTTTATGAATTACGGTTGCTATATATCTGGGAGCTGTTTTGTTTTTTGTTTTGCCAGTTGTTGACCGAAGAAATTATTTACGCAGTTTGTACCTATAGTCTTGTTGTCCCTTGAGAGGGACGTGGGACGTGCGGCTTTGGTCAAGGTCCGTTGTGACAGCGACTGTTTGGTTTTGTTTGTCTGGCCACATAGCTGTGTGGACCGTTTGAGCAATGCGTCGAGGACTTCTGCTCTGTGCCACGTGGTGGTGTAAAAAAAGGGGGGATCGGCCGGGGACCGACTGGGCAGTGTGTCTGGGACTTCTGCTCTGTGCTACGAGATGGCGTTAAAAAAAAAGGAATTTCGGTCGAGGACCGATAGAGTGGTGTGTCGGGAAATTTCGCCCTGTGCCACGAGGTGACCGGATACGTTGACCTCGTGGTGAAAAGGAAAGAATTAAGTTGGGCCACGCGGTGGCTGTGTGTTTAACATGTCGAGGGAACTTCTCTGAAAATTCGGTGTAGTCTTCATTAGCAATGAAAATGGTCACTCGGTACTACAACTTGGTGAAATGATATATTTTGAGGTTCCGGCCACAACGATCGGTGCACTAAAGAAAGAATTAGATGAGTGGAAGAAAGAAAATTGATGCATCGGCAATCGAGTCTGCTGTGTCGACTCTCCAGATGGTGATTGCGCGTCCAGCGGCTCTTTTTGACCCGTATGCTGCGATTGCTGCTCTTGATGAAGTGGTCAATGTCACGAAGCAAAAGAAGGTTGAAAGAGCGTCGCGTTATGAAACAGTGCTAAGGCAGTGCCGCCCGTTGTTGAACAACCCGTAGCTTCAGCAGGTATTAATAAAGCTGGTGGCGTCTAAGGGGAAGGCCGAGGTTGCAAAGGTTATTGCTAAGGAAACCAAACGGCCCGTCCCAGTAAATCAAGGTTTGTTCACTGGTCGGACGCATAAGGCTCCATACCAGAGGCGTGGCACCAACCGCAGTCCTAGATCACCTTCTGGGAGGAAATGCTGAGTGTGTGGTAAGGCGGGACACATCTCGCGCTTTTGCCCGGACCAGCGTTAAGGAGTATGTAGTCAGTGAAAGTGATTTGTTTTGAAATGGAATTCTGGATTGTCCTTGTTTTGCAATTGACAATAATAAAATGTAAAGGCACCGTATTAAGCATGTGTCGCCTTCTATTTTTTCTTTTTGGAAGTCTGTGGTCTCGTGTGTTTTGCCCATAGGCATGCCCTTGAGCCCGATTACTCGGGCTACGTTGGTCATTTTCTCCGAACACGGATTTGCCGTCTCCATTGTAAGTACATCTTTCCGATTCTTTTTTTCTTTTGGTGCTTTTGCTTTAGCCTGAGACTCACACCTCTGGAAGCTTCCATACAATTACAGTCTTTCCCTGAAAACCGTGAACACCTGAGAAAATTTCTGGAATGTTTGTTTCGCGACCAATCAGATGCGAGATGAAACCACAAAAGGTAACCGCCAAACCGCAGCATGGATTACTCATGACTTGACACGAAACAACGAACTGGCTTTTTCTTCCACGACAAATCTTCAATTTTACCGTTTTTCAAATACTGAAATTGTTCTTTTTCTATTCCAGCATATGTATAAGTAAAGAATAGATATGACCCTATTTAACGGAAAAGCGATGTTGAATCGAGCAGACTAGCCTGCGTGGCAGGCCGTACAAGGGGTAGGAAAGGCCGCAGAGAGGCCCTAGAGAGTTTTGGGTTTTCGCGCGCTTGTTTTTTTCCCTTCCCCCTCCCCTTCGACGCCTGCCACGCAGGCTACGAGCAGACAGGATCAGACACAGCTGGACAGCGCATCTGAGAGGAGAAAAATTGTGCTCTCCTCTCAATTTTTATTTCGGCGTCTACAGTGTTGTGAATTATACGTGTAGCTATTTCTGGGATTAAGCTTTGTTACTGTTTGAATAAAAAGTACGTCGGTGCCGGATCACGTAACATAACATAAGAATTCTCCGGCTCAAGATGTCACGCAAACCGTTAGCCTATAAAAATCCCGAGGGGGGGGGGTACTCCCTATAATGGCCTATACGGGGAGGCTCCGCCCTAAAGGGGTACCTTTCTCAGGCTTTAGGTGTATAAAAGGGTAGGAATTTCACAAGTTGAAGTATATAAAAGGGTAAGGAAATCGGTCATTTAGATATTTACAAGGGCCTTTTATGTTATATATCTACGACCCATAACCCACTGAAATTGAAACTTGCTCCCTAAGGCATCAGCAGAGATTTTCTTTTTACTTCTTACGATGTATTTCTTTCTTGTAAAAGCAGTACAATCATGTTTTATCGTGACCTATTGCATTTTGAGATTTCGTTTTGTTCCCGTTAACGTTCGTTAACAAGTATGTACCTATAAAGATAAAGAAGACACTGGAATGGTTTCATGAAGGTCGCAAACAAAAGCAATCGCTGTTTGTGCGCCTGATGTCCGGAGTATCTTGACTCCCTCCCACAACTTCGTGAACTGAATAAATAACACTTTTTTGCTAAACATTTCTTCTGGTAATGCTTGAAATTCTCCCGTAATATTGTTCATTAGCTTCACTACAAGGGCTTAGAAAGGGGGTGCAGTGTTGTAAAGTAGGTATGTGAAAGGGGTACCTTTCTCAATAAAAGGTATATAAAAGGGGTAACTTTTCTGCCAAAATGGTATATAAAAGGGTAAGGGGTTGGACCTCGGGGCGGAGCCTCCCTGTATAAAACTTTGTTAATCCCCCCCCCCCCCCCGGGATAAAAATTTGGTGCTGTACAACGATTGTCAAATTGCACGAGCTAATTTCCGCGTTTTTTTTTTTTAATTTCAGAGAGCTGTTGTCTAAGCAAAGATTTCACCCTGGCTTCACAACCAAGCAATGTTCCAGTTCGAGTTTGTAATACTCCCCCCGACACAGCACTACAGTTTCTTTCCCCCCTTTATTCATGTTTAATACTTAGTTGTCTGCTCAGTTACCTGGTTTTGAATGGCAGCGAGGCTGGAGGTGATCTTGTTTTGATACAGACCTCACTGGTTTTGTTGTGTAAATCAAGTTGTTCTAGCTAGTTTGCATTTAAATGAGCCGGAAAAGCAGAGAGGTTTGTAATGAAGCAAGGCCACATGTAGCCTCACTTACGTGCACCATAGGCCAGGTCACTGAGCACACTCATTGAAACACTAAAATCGCCCTTATGTCTTTAACACCGTCTGGATTGACGAGGCAGCTTTACATTGATCCAGGTTCTTGCATTTCGAATGATTTATTAAGTTCTGCTACTTTATTTATTTATTTCGCGATGGTGCGAGAGGGCCATGAAGAGAAAAATATTTTATTGGACAAAAAATGGCGTGATGGAAATGCTTCTCTATCAAGCTTTAAGGATGTTCTTAGTCTAGTTCTTATATGGAAAACAATTATGTAACCTAAACTGTCTTAAGCACGCCTCTCAAGATGATTATTTTGACAATAAACTAAAACATGAACAATGATCACCGATAAAGATCGTTAAAGAGACAAATAGTTAGGTGTATGCAGACGTTTTGCGGGCTTAGCTCGTCGTCTGTATGTTGAAATAAACAAGCTACACCTTAAAAAAATCACATAACTTTTCCGAGCGTGCATAAGCAAACTTGGCGATAAAAAGGCTAGCTTCGCCATATAAAAACTTACTTTAAGTGCGCACATATAAAATACGCATGAGAAAAAAAGTTAGAGGAAACTCAAAGAGTGTCATAAGTCTGGATAACAGAAAGAGAAAACCTTAATAACCCATTTAATGACTCCATTTTTTTCAATTTGACTCCAACAGTACAGTTCCACGAAGTCAATTCAGTTTTCCGAAAACGACTTGGTGGTCACCAGAAAAAGAACTTAAACATGTACCTGCCTTGGAACGAAAGCTGAAAGGTGGCAAAAGACTGTACAGGCCTTACTGCGTCCCACGAAGGATGATAATGATTTAAATCTCAAAACCTCAGTGGACTAATTACAAAATACCCTAATTAGCCTGAAAAAAAGATGAAGTGAAGGGATTCTGGTTTCTGTATTCAATATTACGTCTCTAATGGTAAAGGTGATCAAACAGAGAAATTTGCATTAGCTCGGCTATCTTACAGGATAAGTCTTTAGTGTCGCCTCAAAGTGCATTGATATGAACTGACATCATTCTAATTGCTGTAGCATTTGAAGCTGCTTTAAAACTTTGCTCTGACTTGTCTCTCTAATCTCACCAGCTAAAAACATCTCATCGACAACAGAATATACCTGAAAAGAAGAATTTCAAAGTGAATAAGTCAACATAATACAGCATTTGTCTGGTTATTTCATTGTCCCCAATCAGTACAATAGTGCTTAACACTTTGACACTTAAATTAAGTGATTTATTTATAATTATTATAATTATTATTATTAGTATTAGTAGTAGTAGTATAGGTAATCATACGGTTTCGAGTTCAATTTGGAATTAATTTGCACGAGTGAGCTTTTTGAAAAACTTTTTTCAGTTTTTTTTTTTCAGAGTTTCCGTACAAAATTTTTGTCACTGCTTTACATGATATCATTGGCCTACAAAATTTCTCATTGTCTTTCTGCCAATCATTATCCAGGATTACGATTTGCACTGGTGTTACACTTTTTGCACTGGTGTTACACTTGAACTGCACTGCTCTCAGCCGATCAGAATCGAGAAATTTTTTCATGTGTACTATTATTATTATTATTACAAGTGGGACAGGCAAAACAATATTACAACTTAATATATCCTTTGGTATCTTCAGGCATTCCCGGTATTGGACTGGAACTAGTTTGCAGTGGAGGCTCATGCGCGGGGATATCATTACAAAGAGATCAATGTCATTAGCATTTGAAAAGACTCCACGCATTAGCCTCACTTGCAAGCTAGTCCCAGTCCAATACCTATTGATTATGTTTTTACATGCTCTCCATGATCAGGTGCACTATTTTAATTGTGTAGTTAAAGTAAGTTATTTGCTTATGGCTCTTATTACAGTTGTACATGTAGGTCACAGCAGAGCTTGTACGGTAATGCGCTGGTTATTAATCAAAGGCTCCCTGAGCAGCTCATGGATGAATAGCCCAATGCCAAGTTTACTTTTGCCCCCGTGGCAAAACGAGTCTTTGAGCGAAACTATTGGTATGAAAATATATGTCACCTGTCACGTTTGGCACAAGCACTCGTTCTGCAAATAGAAACTCAGACGGTGGAAGTCAAAGTCTACATATGTGCCAAGTGGCCCATCAGCCCAGCACTGATAAAAAATAATCTAACAAAAAACAATTTACCATCTTCTCGTGGTCTGTTTACAATGTCCTGTTCACGAACCTAAAATACAGATGATCAATGTTCACGGATAAAAAAATTTCGTTTTCCCGAATTACGAAAATAAGAAAGTAAGATACTCTTTTTAAGGACCTGTTCTTACATTAAAAACAGTGTCAAGGCTTGCATGGCTAAGGCACTCTCGATAGACCACTGTAACTATTCGGAGAACTTGTGTCTCAAAATCACGTAGAGTTGTGTGGTAAAATCACGAATATCGTTAATAATTCAGGTTCTTCACGGATCACGCAAAACCTTCAGGTCACGAATCAGGAAGAATAATTTCCTAAATTCACGTTTCACGGAAAATAGAACGAGCTAATCCCGCATCACGACCCTTTATCAACACTGAAGCTCGCGTGAAGCCACCTGAAGTAATTTGGCATCAAACAATTAAGGCTTTAGCTGTAAGCTACTGGAATGTGTTAAAGAAAAAAAATCAGCTAAAGAAAAATTTAAAAATCTTTTCGCTGCTCGCCATCTCTACAAGTCTTCTACATGTACTTTCTAAAGTGCTCCGGCTGCTCTCAAGATAAACTATGTCACCGCTCTTCCTCGCAAAAATAAAAGAACCGCTCACATTCTCGCGAATACCATTCGATAGCCCTAGCAAATCTTATCCCTTTCATTAAAAGGTCAACTTTTAGCTTACATGTTTTAGAATCGCATGATTTCATCTGTGACATATGATGACAAATTCACAACTTGTTATCCCCCATAAAATTACATAACACAACAACACATGCGTTCTTCCCAAACATCTCCGTGTCATCAATTACCTTATTTCACCAAATACAAAAGAACTCCACTTCTTGCATATTACTCCTATGAAAAAGATCTAACAATTCTTATTGCTTTCTAGTGGAAATTGGCGCTAAACACAATAACATATTGTCTCGGGTTAAAAGTGATGCGTTTGTCTTGCCAAAAACACACCTACATGCCGTTCTCTCAGTTCTCTGCACCGTGACATTAGAGCATAGCAGAAATATTCACCTTAAAAAGATATCTCCAAACACGACATAATATTACTTTGGCGTGGTTACGAAAATAACTATCTTGTCTTGTTTCAACAAACGTTCGGAGCTGCAACACTTGCGTTGCTTTTAAATTATGGTACTTCTTAGAACATGTTATCAAATTTAATTCAACAGCAGTGGCTTAACTGCCGAAGGGGAGAACTGTTTAAGTATGTCAAAACTGTACGATGAATAATTGCTTTGTATTTAATACATATCTGAAACTTTATGGAGGGAAATTAATTTAAATTGTTATGGGGTAGGTTGTTAGTTCGTGCAAAATACAACATTACAACCCTTCTATTCACCGGAATTTCTCCCGAGCTCCGTTAGCTTTGATAAAGACTTGATATTTTACACCCTCGAATTCATCAGTCTACCCCTGTGCCCCTCAAGAAGTGAGTGAGGAACTAATATTCCCACATGTTTTAAAACGGATATCAAGAACTAGTTTTCTATATTCCAAGCGACACGTAGTAGAGATATTTACATGGCTACGTTAACAACAAAGGCTTATACATAGGTTATATTTCCGACTGTAATATGTAACCAAGCTTGCTTTGTCACACTGTGAACTTAACAACACTTTCCTAAAACAAGGCCAAGTGTATCCCTAAAAAATATGTCCTGCCTTGCAGGCATAAACGAGGAAAGGGTAGCACGAGGGCCAAAAATGTAAAGAACTGAAAAGGCAAGAGACACTGACCTATATCGAGAAACGGACTGTTTCCAATAAGCAATACCCTTTAATCTCCTTCACCCGTAAAAACTCCATTCATTCGCCTTTGCATTGTTTCCTCCTCCAGGTAACATTTTACCAGGCATTTTTTCGGTCGTGACATCGTCGCCTTTTAGCATCGTAGATTTCGAAGCGAGCATCGCAGCTTTCAGGATTTCAAAGTCCATATTGCCGAAGCTAATGTTCCTTAGCTTTATAATTTTCAGTTATAGCACTCCGCGAAAGGTCTCTTCGTTGTTGCGACACGCTATGCTGCCGCACGTCTTCTTGTCTTTCCATATCCATTTGTTACAGCTACTGCTGCTTAGCTAGACAAATTTCAATTTTACAACTCCACGAGTTGAACCAAAAACCATCTTCGTGCCGCGTTAGACGCCATATGTATGAACTCCATGTTGTCGAACAAAAAAAATCGTCTTTCTAGTACCCCGCTAAAACCTGCTGAACTACACCACGAAGTGCCTAGGACAAGAGCCATACTAAGCAGGGGAGGGAACGATTTAATCTAGTTTAATGAATAAATTAATCAGAATCGAGTGAGTGAGTGAGTGAGTGAGTGAGTGAGTGAGTGAGTGAGTGAGTGAGTGAGTGAGTGAGTGAGTGAGTGAGTGAGTGAGTGAGTGAGTGAGTGAGTGAGTGAGTGAGTGAGTGAGTGAGTGAGTGAGTGAGTGAGTGAGTGAGTGAGTGAGTGAGTGAGTGAGTGAGTGAGTGAGTGAGTGAGTGAGTGAGTGAGTGAGTGAGTGAGTGAGTGAGTGAGTGAGTGAGTGAGTGAGTGAGTGATCGAGTGCCATCCGATTGCCCCCTAAGCTCATGGATGTTACGTAACATCCATGAGCAAAAATGGACTTTTAAGTCTGAGTGAGTCTACTCAGCACTTCGGTTAGCCTGAATAGCACAAGCGCAGACTAAGGTAAGCTTCTTTTATTTAAATCCTTTACTACAAATTGAATTTAGAGTGATTTTCAAACCATTTTCATACATTCTCTTATATGAAACCCTATTGCCCCATTGCCTAATCACTCATGTCTCTGATTACAAACTTATTAAGGCCACATAAAGTTGCATAAGCTTTAAGGCATCCTTAGGTGATTTAGAGCGATTTAATTTGATTTAATTCTCTTCCAGTGTTACCACACATCCTATTTTTCTGTGTTCTCTCGATGAAACCTACGGCAATATTGCCGAATCACTTGTCTCTCATTACAAACTTATTAAGGACACATAAAGTTGCACAAGTTTTAAGGCATATTTAGGCGATTTAGAGTGATTTAAGGCAATTTAAGACAATTTAGAGTGACTAATTTTATTTAATGTATCACAGTAGGTCTGGGCATGAGCTTGAACTTCAACTGAACACCATCACCTATCATCAACCATCATGCATCACTTGACCAAGGTAAAAGGTAAAGTCTGCATACGAGCCAAGTGGCCCATCAGGCCGGAGCTTATCCCGGTTTCTGTAGCATGAAGCGACTAGGAATATTTCTACTCCCCCCTGGATGGGATGCTAGTCCATCGCAGGGTTACCCCCAGCATTAAATTCGCCGGTACCCATTTATACACCTGGGTGGAGAGAGGCACCGTGAGAGTAAAGTGTCTTGCCTAAGAACACAGCACAATGTCCCCGGCCAGGGCACGAACCCGGAGCGCTCGCTCCGGAGTCGAGCGCACTAACCATGAGGCCACCGCGCATCACTTGACCAAGGATAAGGATTAATTAGAGCAAAAAAACAAACAGTTTTACCTTGTAAAAGTTAAACACCAAATCCAATTCACAGACATTGTGAAAAAATTCATTCAAGACCTGGAAAAGGGAGAGAAACATAATTAGTTCTGCTTCTTCAAAAGTCAGTCAATGGTTGGTTGCACTAACCATAATAGATGGATAGGATGCTGAAAAAAATAATTTTCTCACAAGCGTGTACATGCCTCACTAGTTCAACCAGTTTTTATTTGGTATTAAAATCTGTAGTAAACCAGGTAATCTGTACAGTTAAGCTCTGATTGAATATACTTGTAATATATTAAAAAGTTCCTTTTTAATCATGATTGGAAACAATGTACTGCAATACTCTGGTTTAACAATGTGTACCAAAAAATCGAAAGCCACCTGAATTATTATTTTACTGAATTGGTTGACTAGTTGGGGAGCATACAGTATCTAAATAATAAGTCAGAGTCAGAAAGGGGTGTTACACAACTGAGAAAAACTGAATCTAACAATGATGTATCTGACAGCTAAGTATCTGAAATATGATAACTTTCTGTTCAACTTCCTTGTCAGCAGATACCTTGTTTTGACACGTGCCAATAGAACATAACATGGATGCCCAATATCAAAGACGCACCCTGTAAACCTGCCCCTCCTGATCTCCAAGGGAAAAACCTTGGGAACTAGGCTGTTGCAGAGTCACATTTCATATTTATTTAATGAAAGGGGCGAATGTACATACTAAAGTATGGACAATCGCATGACAACGAAAATTGTTTAGCTCGATGGGTTACCAAATTTTCTAAGGTATGGGGGTGAACAATCCATGAGTTAGAACTGATCAACACATACTGAATCAGACAAATCAAAGTTCTTATAAACTTTACAGAATACTTTTTAATGAAGTGCAACATTTAAATGTTTTAAGATAAATCATCTTATAAATCCGACTTATTATTTTGAGTAAATGTACTCTTAAGACTTAATTTGTTAATTATTAACAAATTAAATCTTAAGAGTACATGTACAAGTAGAAAAAGTGACTATTTTTCTTCTAGAGCATTGAAATATTATCTGATGTCTTCAAAAGGTCATTAGCAGTAAAAAATCAATACTTGTTGAGACTCAGAAATTACTAATCTTCTTTGATGAATGGCACAACATTTTGGCAGTCAGATCCAGAACAATACTCTTGAAAACAACCTGCACTGGGGATTGACAGGCAATATGCATGCTTATTTGCATTTCCAGTGACCAGTTTTTCAATATGCATGATTGTGTAATGTTCTCTCCTTGACTCAAACCGAACAGAACTTTCTTTGTTAAAATATGTTCTTCAGAATGAAACTTGCACTTAGTGTAATTTTCCACTGGCAGGGTGAAACAAAATAAGTGGAAAATATTTTGCTCACACACCACTGGGGCCTGGGAATAGGTCATGTGACCTAAAGCAGTCAGCTTGTCACGGCTACTAGTGGTGTCTGAGAGCAATAAACATTGTAAGTACAATACATTATCATTCTGGAATAGGAAATATTCCTGGTTCTCACCTCCACAAAATTATGAATGGCCTCTAGGTAATACAAGTTGTTATCATGCACATCCACACAGAAACAGAAGTACAGTCCAGCATAACGACGATACACAATCTTGAAATTGCGAAACTGAAACCAGAAAATACTTGCTGCTCTAAAAAATGAATATATTCACTAAAAATCTGATTCAGATACGGTATATAGTACACAGAACACAGTACACAATGTATTAACAGAAATCAGAAAAGGCAATTTTTGTTTGAAAATAAGCAATAATTAATAAACTTTGTTCAAGTGTTAATATTAAAATAGCAGCTATGCCACCACTCACTATAAAATGAACACACTACCAGTATTTAGTTCCTGCAGAATGAAGGCCTGGGTGCATCCAAAGAAAGCTGTGACTCAGGGTAGTGGATTCTATCCTTCACTTGGCAAATGAAGTTTTTTGGGAGTACAGTTCAAGAAAATTCAGATCATGGAAGTGCCATAAGTACCACAAAGAGTTTCTAAAATTCACTGGGCTGAACTCAAATGTCACAAA
>OZ026607.1:10965781-10993281 GCA_964020085.1 Micromussa lordhowensis
ACATTAGTGTTAACAGCTCGTTACAAATCAAGCGACCCCACTATCACTGCCATCACATACAAAAGTTTCTGTATTGTGTGAGATCAACACCTTTCCCGGCGGGTGCAAAGCCAATTGAAATGTACGGAAAAGTCGTTTAAAAGTTCTCAGAAATGTCTTTCTAATCTCAGATGTTCACACTCTCGGGTCCTAATTGCATTTAGGGCTAAAAAACATCGTAATTGTGCAGTTTTCCATGAGACGTTTTTTTTTTTTTTAATTCGTCATTTTTTTTTATTAAATCATTTCTTACGTTTACATACAAAATAAAATTAAGAAAGAGAAAAAACACCGCCACACGCACACCCACCCACACACACACAAACACACATATGTAGTACATACAAAAAAATATAAAACTAAACGAAGCTATTACAGCAATACAGTCACTTAGTAAGTAAATTAAAACTGATTTCCCTTAACTAATCGTAACGTCATTTATTCGTAAGACGCTTATTAACTTTTCCCACTTTCTAAAATGATTGTTTACTTTGTCTCTTTTTCTGGCAATATGGAGTTCGATGTTGTAAATACGCCTTGTCCTGGCTATAAAACCTTGAAGAGAAGGTATACCATTCTGGTATTTCCGAGAGTAAATATAAAACTTACCCAGAAGCAAAATATGGTTAAACAAGAGAAAATCTTCTGCAATATCGAACTTACCAAAAATGACATCTTCCTCTCCAAGGTTATCAACAGAGATATTATTATCGCGCAACCAGGACAAGACATGTTTCCAAAAACTAGATGATACTCTACAGGAGAAGAGTAAATGCTCGACGGATTCGACCTCTGTTTGGCAGAAAGCACATGAGACGTGAAAATCAGACAATGGTGGACAAAATTCCTTGGGACACTTGTGTAATTTCCTTAATTTTCGGTGTTTTTAAAAGGGAGTTTCAAGAAAGCACTGTTATGTGTTTCAAAATGCGTTGCTTTCTCCCTCTCCCCTCCCCCTCCCAAATACAATATTGAAACTCTGGAGAAATAGCGTGTACTTGTGTCCAACATTGTAAGGGGGGGGGGGGGAGGGGGGAGGAGGAGGAGGAGGGGTTGAACAAGTGTAGATGAATTCGTGTGAAAAAGCGCCAGAAATGTAAATTTGTCCCAGGACTTTTGTCCATGATTGTAGCTTTCCACAAGACTTACCGTGGCTCAAGTAAAAGGAAATCACTTTCCCGTATGACTTTTGAAGCCAATTACAATTACAAATTACAATTACAATAATTTAATACGAGTAATACAATAATTTAATACGAGTAAGCGAACACTCCACATGTTGTCCCTACGTCAATGATCGACCTGTAGTCACACAATCAAATCTTATTCCCGCTAGCGAATCACAGACAGTTCTCATAGTTAGGTAGGCCGAAAACGCCCCAATTTGAGAAAACAAGCAAAGCTACTCACGATCAGTCTTTGACGAGATTTTCTTCACTCTGTCCGTGGCCATGTTTTGCTCGCAAACAGCAATGTCCCGGGTGTACTTGACTTTCATCGATCGGGAAATTTCAACGTACAGTACAACATACTTTTTTCTCTTTAGCCACATCAAAGTTCAGGCCAAATAAAGCAACCAGCTGCTACAAATGTCTAGTCCATTGCAAGTCTAAGCCCTGAATTGACGTGGCTAAAGCTCTTTGCTGTCTGAAGCAAGCACAACATTATCGCCATGCACAGTGCAAACACGGGTTTACACATCTCAGGGCTGTTTCATGTACGATAATGGACGACGCTTGCTAGCAAGTCGTTAGACTTGCACCTTGATGATGTCCTCGGGCAGACTTCCTTTAGACAGCAGTTACAGAACGCTAATCGGTCGGCTCCTGCTCAGAGTCACCGCTTTACCGGAGTCACCTTGGGTTTAACCAGAATATATATTACCTTGCTATATATTACGAAACTTGTTTTGAATACTGATTCTGCTCGTAAAATTGGCGGCGTATTCTAACGGTGGGAAACACTCAGAAAGAGCTATGGCGTTTTCTGCTCAAAATCTGGCTCAGGCAAGCAAATTCTGCTCCGGAATCCTGCTCGAGATAAGTGAATCCGGAATCCTGCTCCGGAATCCTGCTCCGGAATCCTGCGGGTCTGATCCCAGCTCAGCTACATCTTGCATCGATAAATTGTAAACACTCATTGACTTTCGCAGTGAGTCGACCAACTCTAAGCAAATCTTGCTTTGCACAGTACCGCTTGGTAGCCGTGATAGCGATCTCTTCTGGTTTAATAAACTTGCAATTAAAAGCAACAGTTACGAACGATACTCAGAACTTTCAATTAGTATGTCTGTTTTCAAATTTGCGACCGTTACCTCCTTGGTTTCTCGCTGTTTCAAATCGTTTCCGAAAAATACTCGATTTGGGCTCAAAAAGGCGCAATTCTATTCGGCACAATTCTGGATGACCACAATAATGAATAATGCTTGAGTTTCTAGCGGCACAATTTATCCAAACCTCAGGTCTATAACTAGTAGCCACATAATTTTTTGCTTAAATTGATTGGTTTATTCACAGGCAGGCCACTCTATGTGTTCGTGGTTTAATATAGAGAGTGTATGAGAGTTATGAATAAAGCTCTGAAAATTGCATATTTAAATCACATCTCGGCCTAAATATCCCAATAAAGTTAATGAAACCATGATCGACTCATGTATGGTGTTTTTTCGCCTTCCTGGGCCGTCTAAAGCGTTTTACAATGAAAATACTTTTGGCCGGTTACAGTTAGACATAAGAAGGAGACTTCTTATGTAACCGTAACCGGCCAAAAGTATTTTCATTTCATACTTTTGGCCGGTTACGGTTAGACATAAGAAGGAGACTTCTTATGTAACCGTAACCGTAACCCAGGAAGGCGAAAAAACACCATACATGAGTCGATCATGGTTTCATTAACTTTATTGGGATATTTAGGCCGAGATGTGATTTAAATATGCAACTTTCAGAGCTTTATTCATAACTCTCATATCGACTCATACATTCTCTATATTAAACCACGAACACATAGAGTGGTCTGCCTGTGGTTTATTTACTGAGCTATATGGTGTTTTTTTTCCCCTGCTTTTTAGTTTTTCCTTCTAACTTGAATGATTTTGTTTTAATTAATTGATTGATATTGATTGATTTTTTCCAATGTGTTTCAAGTTTTTTGTTGTTGTTTCGGATCAGCTTTTTCATTATTACTGTCGATCTGAGAGACGTTGTTTCTCCTTTATTGACGGTCGGATTTCTTTGCTTTTTAAACCCTCTTGCTCGGAACCATTACACTTCTAAGACCAAGGAAGCTTGCGTAAGGTGGTTTGTTAGTCAGGAGCAATCCATGCCTTGGTTTCCCTGTGGGCAATATCGCACACAAACAGAATGCCAAACTTTGGTTTACCCAGAATATATATTACCTTGTTTTCATGAAACGTAATCGATCTAGGATCAGTAAATATATAGAAGGCTTCTTTGAAACTCGCTTGAGCCGATGAATGCTTTTAGTGAGCAACAGATCAGTCAGCTCTCGCGGTTTTGAGTGCAAGTTCATTTTTTATAAATGATGACACAGAGAATTAACTCTGAAGTGTAAATTTAAGTGCTAAATAAACCTGTGAATAACCCACTGGGCGTTAGCCCTAGTAAAGGGAATCAGGGAACCACACGAGGTAAAGAAAAAATCTTTTGACCTTGGTGGGAATCGAACCCACGACCTCCGGATTAGATCTACCGTTACTCTGCCGACTGAGCTACGAGGTCGGACAGAGAAACCCCTGTCTTCCTATGTTCACCCATGTATACTCGTAAACCCCTGTATTCCCCCTGTATTCCCATGTTCACCTATGTATACTCCTGTAAACCCCTGTATTCTCATGCACACCCATGTATACTCCTGTAAACCCCTGTATGCTCATGTTCACCCATGTATACTCCTGTAAACCCCTGAATTCATATGGTTACCCATGTATACACCTGTAAGCCCTGTATTCTCATGTACACCCATGTATACTCCGGTAAATCCCTGTATTCGTATGTTCACCCACGTATACTCCTGTAAACCCCTGTATTCCCATGTACACCCATGTATACTCCTGTAAACCCCTGTATGCTCATGTTCACCCATGTATATTCCTGTAAACCCCTGTATTCATATGGTTACCCATGTATACTCCTGTAAACCCTCTGTATTCATATGGTCACCCATGTATACTCCTCTAAACCCCTGTATTCCCATGTTCACCCATGTATACTCTTCTAAACCCCTGTATTTTCATGTACACCCATGTATACTCCTGTAAACCCCTGTATGCTCATGTTCACCCATGTATACTCCTGTAAACCCCTCTATTCATATGGTTACCAATGTATACGCCTGTAAACCCTCTGTATTCATATGCTCACCCATGTATACTCCTGTAAACCCCCGTATTCTCATGTACACCCATGTATACTCCTGTAAACTCCTATATTCCCATGTTTACCCATGTATGCTCCTGTAAACTACTGTATTCCCATGTACACCCATTTATACTCCTGTAAATCCCTGTATTCATATGTTCACCCATGTATACTCCTGTAAACCCCTGTTTTCATATGTTCACCCATGTCTACTCCTGTAAACCCCTGTATTCATATGTTCACCCATGTATACTACTGTAAACCCCTGTTTTCATATGGTCACCCATGTATACTCCTGTAAACCCCTGTATTCATATGTTCACCCATGTATACTCCTGGAAACCCCTGTATTGCCATGTTTACCAATGTATACTCCAGTAAACCCCTGTATTCATATGTTCACCCATGTATACTCCTGGACACCCCTGTATTCTCATGTTTACCCATGTATACTCCTGTAAGCCCCTGTATTCGTAAGAGTTTGGGATATATTTGGAAGACTTTGTGTCGACTTCGGAAACCATTGAAAATTTTCGTATCAACTTCAGAAATCTTCGGATGTTTTGTGGCCGACTTCCGAAGTCTTCTACGTTCTCGTCCAATTAGTATGAATAATTAGTATGAATAATTAGTAGAGTTTAGTATGGTTTGAAAAGACCTACTACGCGCAACAAGTAGGAATCTAGTCTCCAAACCAAATAATCTGATATATATAAATTTTAAGAACATCCCATAGGCTGGGCGGTTTCTTGCTCTGCCTTCGATTTATTTTTTTTTTAAACCGCGCAGTCGTAGCCTGGGCGGTTTCTTGCTCTGCCTTCGGTTTATTTTTTTTTTAGTTTTGTTGGTGAGCAGACCCAAACTCCCACTCACGGCCAATTGTCTTCACCGGATGATGTCATCATCAGCCAATTACAGGCCATTTCTCAGCTCTTTTCGTCATATCCTACGTCAGGAGGGTTTTGTCAAGTTAGCAAATCAACTGTTTACACAAAAAAATGGCGGCCAAATGGAGAAAATGTTTATTTGGTCCAACTTGGGCCAAAATCCTTCGGCGATGGGCGTCAGGACATTTGCAAGGATAAAGCATCTAATTTGTGACCAGCTGCTGGCTAGTAAGGCTGCAATTATCCAGAGTTAAGCTGTATTTTCGTTTTGCGTGCAAAACAAAACATTTTGTAACCTGGAATGTTTGTTTCTGTTCACTTTCAAAGGGAATATTCAATGCGCTAAAAAGGTATTACGTCTGGCCATGGAATACGCACCTATACATAGCCATCCGCAGCTATACATATCCCTGCACAGCTATGCATAGCCCTCCACAGCTATACATAGCCCTACACAGCTATACATAGCCCTCCGCAGCTATACATAGCCCTCCGCGGCTATACATAGCCCTACACGGCTATACATAGCCGTACACGGCTATACATAGTCCTAAACGTCTCTACATAACCCTACACAGCTGTACGTAGTCCTACACGGCCCTACATAACCCCCAACAGCTATATATAGCAATCAACGGGGGTACATAACCCTACACAGCTATACATAGCCCTCCACAGCTATACATAGCCCTACACGGCTATACATAGCGCTCTACAGCCATACATACCCCTCCACAGATATACATAGCCCTACACAGCTATGGATAGCCCTACACAGCTATACATAGCCCTACATTTCTATACGTAGCCCTCCACAGCTATACATAGCCCTACACAGCTATACATAGCCCTACACAGCTACAATTAGCCCTACACAGCTACAATTAGCCCTACACAGCTATACATAGCCGTCCACAGCTATACATAGCCCTGCACAGCTATACATAGCCCTACACAGATATACATACCCCTCCACAGATTTACATGGTGCATAGCCCTACACACCTATACATAGCCCTACACAGCTATACATAGCCCTCCACATGTATACATAGCCCTACACAGCTAGAGATACCCCTACAAAGCAATACATAGCCCTACACAGCTATATATAGCCCTACACAGCTACGAATAGCCCTACACAGCTATACATAGCGCTACACAGCTATACGTAGCCCTCCACAGCTATACATAGCCGTACACAGCTATACATAGCCCTACACAGCTATACGTAGTGCTACAGAGCTATACATGGCCCTCCACAGCTATACGTAGCCCTACACAGCTGTACATAGCTTTACACGGCTATACATAGCCCTACACAGCTATACATAGCCCTACATGGCTATACATAGCCCTCCACAGCTCTACATAGCCCTGAATGGCTGTACATAGCCCTCCACAGCTATACATAGCCCTACACAGCTATGCATGGCCCTGCACAGTTATACATAGCCCTACACAGCTATACATAGCTTTACATGGCTATTATCCCTACACGGTTATACATAGCCCCCCGGTGGGGTACTCCAATAAATTTCGGATAGGTGTGTGCTGCCAAGGGTCTTAAACCCTGACCCTATTTAGGGATAAAGGAATCAAAAATTGATGGCCTTATGAAGGCCCAAACTCGAAAAATGACACCCTAGTCGAGGGAAAAACAAAAACTTAAAATAGCTTGAACGGGTCAACTTTATTTCGTTTCTGTAAGATTGGTGGAAGTTAGCATCAAGAATAGTATAGTAGACTAAGCCTACTCTAAGAATATGCCATCATAAACATGGTTAATCTTTCAGAGTTGTTTTGTTCCCTGCTGCTACTTTGTTATGGAACTGAAACAAATATAATAATGTCATCTTTGTACAACTACAATCGTCAACAACATTTGGTTGTATCGAATAGCTAAACACAACTTGAAAGCAAATGTTTCGGAGAGGAGGTAACAGTACCCCAGGCCAGCAACCAAGAAAGAAATAAGATCCTTTCTAGGCCTGGGTGGTTACTATCGTAAATTTATTTCAAATTTTTCTGAAAGAGCAGCCACCCTAACTGATTTGACAAGAGGGAAAAATCCCACAAAGGTGAAATGGCTTGATGTTCACGAGCAAGCACTCCTTGATTTAAAAGAGGCTATTCAAAAACCTCCGGTCTGACAACCACCCCACTGGGATGAAGAATTTATTTTGCAAGTTGACGCTTCAAATAGAGGTCTAGGAGCTATTCTGTGCCAGAAAGGTATGGACAGAGAAGAGCACCCAATAGCTTATGCTAGTAGGAAGTTGCAACCCAGGGAACAAAAACTTAGCACCACCGAGAAAGAACGTGTAGGCATTGTGTGGGCTGTGGAGTTATTTAGGTATTATCTATATGGCAGGGCCTTAAAATTGAAGACTGACCACAACCCGTTGCTCTGGCTTAACCAATCCATGATAAAAACCGAAAATTGTTGTGGTGGAGCGTCACTCTCCAAGAGTATGACATGCTTATAGAGCACAAGAGTGGCAGAAATCACTGTAATGTCGATGTTAAGTAGAGTTTGAGCTTGCTGTAGTTCAAACCTCATCATCAGTTCTCTCCTTTTCCTTTCTATTTTTGTGTCGTCCCGTCCCAAAAATAGACTTGTTGGGGGGGGGGGGGGGGAGTGGGTGTCACAAAATTTTCTTTTTTGTCATATAGTTGTTTGCGTTTAGTTTAGGTTTTTGTTTCAGTGTGTTTTGTCTGGTAGGAATTTGGCATTACGTAACTTTTGTACCATTACAGTAATTAATATTCAAATATAATCTTTAAGTGGATTGTGTAGTTTAGATGTACGTATTAGAAATGATGTAACGTTGTACAATTAAGTGTGTATTAAGTGTTCTTTGCAGCAACTTTCTTTGCAGCGTTTGTTTTAAGTGTTAATTGTAGGAAAAATTAGCATAAATGTATAAATGTAAGTCCTAGAGATGTAGTGGGTTGTTGGGTGCAGCAATTTTGTTGGAGAAGGGAAGTGAGCAAGAAAAAAGAGAGACGAATTGAAGGGCCTGTGGCCAAAGAGAGAAAGAGAAGAATTCACTGCCAAGAGCCAGCCAACTCATTTGTCAGTGGTGGCGATAGAGCGGAGAAGTACTACTTGCTGTTTATGTGCTGTGTGGCGATTGAGTAGTGTTGAGAGGCCTTGTGCTGAGGAGAAAACGTAGACTGAAAGATAACGACGCGGAGCTAGGTTTGAACTAAAGAGAATGAGGTTTGTGGTATCGGTTTAGGTTTTGTGCTGTTGGTTAAGAAGAGTCAAGGAATGAAAAGGAACTGAACAGTACTGCTCCATATAATTTGTAAATAGTTAATTCGATTTCGTGTGTAATTACTGTCCAGCTTTAAAATTACTCAAGTTAAAGTCAGGAATCGTATTAGTTTAGCAATTAGTTGTAATAATTTTCAAGCCCTAACTGACCTTTTTGACTGTAAAAAGTCATTCAGTAGAGGGGGCCTAAAATCAGGGTGGGGGGTAGGGGGCCTTACTGGGTGTATTATTTTTTTTCTTTCCAGATACATGGGCCTATAACCAGAGGGGCTTATAAGCGTGGGGGGAGGGGACTTATAACCGAGATTTTTAGAGTACCGTAAACCTCTGTGTATAAGCCGCATCCGTAGATTAAAGCCGCACCCCTAATTTGGAAGCGCAGATTTTGGAAAAATATAAAAACAAAGCTTGGAGCTCCAGTAGAGTTGTAGGCTTCAAAACACCGACATAGAAGTTGCTGCCATCTTTCACATTGATCAAGTCTAAATGAGAGGCCCCAACTCTCACCGGCTCCCTTCATTCACTGATGGCTTTGCTTGTGCCACCAACGATGAGAAAAAACACATTGATAACAAAACAAATGAGTGTTTAGCAGCCAAGCTTTAAATGTAGGGAGGAGTCCGGGGCAGGGCGTGGGCGTCGTCTGGGCACCATAACACAGAAAAGCACGCGCAGTGATGCAATCATTTCAGTTTCTATTTCATTAATTAATATTACAACACTAAAGGTAATTTATAAGAGAACAAGCGTTCCTTTTCAAATGTAAAATTTCTTATCTAGTTATTGTTCTTCACGTAAACATTGAGGAAACTCTCAACAGTAATTAAATACTAATACTAAAATCCTTTGTTTTAAAATGTAGCATTGCTTATCAAAAACCTTTTGTTCTTCACGCGAACATTGAGAAAACTCTTAATAATAATTAAATACTAATATTAAAAACTACAAGCGTCCGTTCAGTGAAATGTCAAATTTCTTATCAAAATGCTACTGTTCTTCATGAGATGTATCCGTGGATAAGCCACATCCTTGATTTTTGCCTTCAATTTTGTGAAATAAAGTGCGGCTTATACATGGATGTTTACGATGTTTAATTTTTCGATGCAATATGACAGTAATCTTCATTCCCATCTTGTACTTGGAAAATCAAATTGCAATTATATTTCATTAAAGATGACATTACAATTCATTAAAGATTATTCCTGTCAAACACCTGCAAGGATCTGTTCCTTGTACAAATATTGTTACATTTTGTATTGTTACCGAATTGAATTACTTCAAGATCAAGATTCAGGATTTAGTTTATTTTCCTTTTTACCTAATATACACTGTATTAGATATTTATAAATAATTATTTCAATGTATGGTGAGGTGACCTCTAGAAACCACCAGGCTTATAGTTGAGGCCACCTCAAACATAACAATACAGTTACATAGATAGTGCTACTGTGAGTGTGCAGCTTTGCCAGTTCAGTAATTATTTTACTAAAACTCTAGCAGTTTCTTCTTGAAATTGGGTTAGACGATGGAGGCAACAGATTATGATAACAGTACATAACTTTAGCTATTCGTAACATGTTAATTTGATAAATGTCTTAAATTCTTAATTTGGAGACTAAAGGAGCAGAATGTGCTCTATATTCTGAATTGGTAAAAGCTCGCACAGCCCGTTTTTGCAAACAATAAATTCTATTAAGTTAGTTATGTATGTAGACGACCATGTAGAGTTGCAATAGGTGATATAAGGATAAATTAGTAAGTAGTACAAGGTGAGTTTAGTTTTTGAAGATAGATAGAAGAGGGACCTGAGTAACATTCCAATTGATTTGGAGATTTGTTTACATAAATAGTTGATTTAATCTTTCCAAGTAAGGTGCTCGTCAATATAATATGCCAGGAAATTTAGTAGCACCGGTTTGTGTTAAAAGTTGGCCATCAAGGGAGATAGAAAAGTTATGGTTACATTTCTTCTGCCAAGGTTTGAAAATGAGATAAGTTGTTTTCTTTACATTCGCCGATAATTTGTTACAACGTAGCCAAACTTCACTCAATACTTTTAGTTCCGTTATTTACTTATTGTTCATCAGGTCTTTCAGCAAATCATGTCTGCCCTTGACATGTAACAGTTTACCAATGATCTTTGATGATCTGTGCAGAACGTTTAGTGGCAATGTCTAAGTTCATTTGGATAACCTGACTTGAACTAGCAACAAAATACATCCTCAAACTCAAACAGTATTATGGGGATTATTCTTTGATTGTTGGCATACTTCTGTAGTCCTCTGCATCTACAGGTCCACACATACAGCACAAGAGCAAGGATAGGAATGGCCAGCTCAGGGGAAACAGATGATGCACCACACAACATTGAGCGTTTGAGATGCCTGTATAGGTGTTCATTTAAAGTTGTTCCTACAGAAGGTGGTATCCCTACGCACATGCTCTCTCGCGTTCTCAATTGGTCCTGACAATTTTCCCTTCCATTTAAAAAGTTCCAGTGGGAGTGGGAGTGGGAGGCGTGGTGGCCTCATGGTTAGTGCGCTCGACTCCGGAGCGAGCGGTCCGGGTTTGAGCCCTGGCCGGGGACAGTGTGTTGTGTTCTTGGGCAAGACAATTTACTCTCGCAGTGCCTCTCTCCACCCAGGTGTATAAATGGGTACCTGCTATTTGTTGGGGAAACTAACAAAATTGCGGGGGAATGACCTGCGATGGACTAGCATCCCGTCCAGGGGAAGTAGAAATACTTCTAGCCGCTTCATGCTACAGAAACCGGGATAAGCTCCGCCAGCTATGAGCCAGCCTTGGCTCCAAGGCTTCACTTTTGTCGGCGTCATGAGACGCTACATCACTACTTCACCATTTTCATTAACACCAACGTATAGGTTCTGATTTTGGGGCACAAATACAGAATCAGAACCGCGAATAATTCCAATGTGCTTGCTTTAATACTTTAAACGTATGTCACAAGATAGAATGCGACAGTGTGTGACCAAAAACTGTCAAGCGATACTTTGACCTGCTCATAATACGACAGAAACATCTGCATCAACTTGTCATTGCCTGGACATGAGTATAGTGAGCTTTCATGAAACGAGGCCATTGAGTCAGTTTCCATATATCTGATAAAAAGCGCGATAGTTCATGTCGAGAATGGATTCTGTGAGATCGAGGAAGCTGTGCCTCATGGTCATGGTCAAGCGCTATGTATAGGCACGTAAGGCTATGTATCGCCATTTAGGGCTATGTATAGAAGTGGAGGGCTATGTATAGCCGTGTGGGGTTATGTTGCCCTCATGAAAACTGTTTTTCCATATAAGCGTCTTTTGTTTAGCTCCGAGGGGTTGAGCCATCACTATCGAGTTCAACATGTGGTGACTGAGAAATGAAGCGAGGAAAAAATGTGCTCAGAAAAGGTAATGCAAACTGTAGCGACACAGGAGCCCATTAGTAATGGGCTCCTGCAAAGATATAAAAAATAGATATTGACAAGACGTTTTAAAATGAAGAAAAACTCGAGGCACACCAAACCAACCTCCCCTCTCCCACCCAGGCACGTTTGCCTTTAATACAAATCAGGAAAAACGTCTCGATAAGTGCAACGCTGGTCTTTTTCATACAATGAGTAAATAAATTTTCATCAGTTTTACCGTACAAATTCAAAGTTAGCCACAAGCCACGAAACACCATAAAGAAGTATGTTTATTAGATAATTGTATATCAATAAGCAATAAGTGGTTGATTGCACATGTAGAGAGCCCGTGTACCAAAAAATTTCATTGGTTGCATTTATTGCACATCTAAAGCGGGTAATACCTTCCCCCTGCATTCTCCAAAACCAACTCTATAGCCATTTCCTTGGCAATATCCTGTCATAACAACTTCATCCCCATCTTGAAGGAACTTCCGTGTGATACCCTCTCCAAGCTCCACTGGTTTAGTACCCTTCCAGCAAAGCTCTAACATGGAGCCGTACGAGTCAGGAGTCTAAAAGTAAAAAGACAATATCATTTTTGTGTGGAATATTTGTTTGATATAATCAAGAAATCAGAGCAAGTGAAGTTCTAGAATGATCTACACCTGCGGACCTTGATCATGCTTAACTTAACCTCTTAGTCACTCTATCCCTCCTTAAGCTTGCCCATAATAAAATTGCCTCAAGACGAACAATGTCCGTTTCCAAGCGAACAAACTGCATTGATTACACGCCATGATTGCATTGAATCGTGTTGCATTGCAGTTAGTTCGATTCCTGGAAGATAATATAGCCGCGAACACTGTAAGTATAGATATTTCTCGTACTTCTCATGTCTGAGATGTCAGTTAGCACTGTGAAATTCCTGTTATTTGTCATATGGGCTACATTAGTTCAAGTTCAAGTTTACGGCACACTGTTTACAGAAAACATAACTTAGCATAAGACGGTATAAGAAAGGGGTTCTGTCCTCGTGTACCGGTACACAAGAACCGATACAATAGACCCAACAATATGCAACAGCTAAACAAAGGCTTGTAAACAAAGGAGTACAATAGTTATTCCCTCTGTGTACCGGTACACCAGGACACAACCAAGAAAGGTATCAGTGATGTCACCTATTGTTATTAATATGCAAAGCAGAGAACTATTGGCTGGTGAAACAAAGAAATCTTTTGTTTAACGTTTTGAACATTTAAATAACAAAAACAATGTTTGTAAACAAATATCGTCCCTGTACAATGATACAAAAAAAATAAAGAATGATATAAAATTAGCTAGAAGAGACAGTATTTAGTTGTGTACAGTGACCAAAGAAGCCAATGAGCTTTTGAGAGATGAGAGTTGTTCACTGTCATGTAGATATAAGTTTGCGTTGGCCGCATGTTAAGTACATGTATAATTTAAATTATTATTCAGTCAAAATATTTCCCCGTTTCTGATTGGTTAAAACCACACGCATAATTCACCATAACCAGCCACTGTTGACCAAATTTGCAAAGAATCTTGTCATAGTTCGTATAGTATGATCGTCCGGGTGAGTTTAGTTCTGAGAAGAACTGTTTGTTGGTGACTGACGTTTCGACTACCTGAGCGGAAGTCATCTTCAGAGTCAAGTGAATAGTCTTTGTCAGTCGATGATGTTGTAAATTTGGTCTGTTGAAAGTGATTGATCACTTTAGCCATGATGGTATTGGCTGAAAGACTCGTGTAAAGTTTGTCATCAGTCATTGGTCAGTTTCGAACCGTCTTTTGTTAGTCAAATTGCTAGCGTTAAGGTCCGTGTATAGTTAGTCAAATTAAGTCAGTCTGTTAGAAGTCCGTTTGTCGGTTTCGTTTGCGTCGTGAATAAGTCGTTTCTAAGGCGCCGGTAGCTGTTGACATCTGTTAAGAAGCGTTTGTTCTAAGAACAGCATTTGTTCTAAGAACGCCTCTTAACAGATGTCAACAGATGTCAACAGCTACCGGCGCCTTACAAAAAAGTTTGACGAAACAACATCGCTTAAAAATTTTGAGTCTCTCCTCGAGGAGAAAAACATCAGAAATCCTACAACTGCAGTGGAATTAGCGGCTGTTTTAATTTACCAAAGTTTTACGCAGAGGAGTGAAAAAAAGATGGACAGATGTACTCAAAAAACGCCCGTGTTCCATCAGTTTTGCTTTGAATAATAAAGCAATTATTGAATTCGGCTTTCGTAGGATATGAAGAATTCTGCAGATCTCGGAGGGTGTTATCCAACTTGGCCTTCAGTCTCGGTGGATAACACCCTCCTCGACCTGCAGAATTCTTCATATCCTATGAAAGCCGAATTCAATAATTGCTAATTTAAAATATCTATATTAAGGACGATCATTATTAGGGCAAATTTGACCGTTGGAAATGATGACTTCTGACTACTCCCTTTCAAATTCTATTGAGATTTTTTCGCAATCTGATCGCTCCATTTTAAATTTGGGAAATCAAGATCAAGTGACAACATTTTGATCGACAGGTGAACATTGTGTCAACAAGAGTGTTATGCCAGAAAAGCCATGACAAAGGTGTCATGAAAACAATGTTTAGAGGCACAGACATATTTTACAGGGCGGAACGTGCCCAAACTTCCCGAAAAATATTTACAAATCAATTAGCAGTTCTGTACAGGCCCGCATATGATCCCAGCCCGCAAATGATCTTCAAATTGGGCGGCAAATGATCCCAGGACCGGAACTGATTCCACCGCAAAAAGATAGGAATGGCGTGTACTTCATGAAAAGTCTATGGATGGGTATATTTCTTTTTTTATTTTCCTAGGTGAAGAACAGACAAGTGCTTCCTGCATAAAAGCAGTAATAACAAATCTTAAACATACTACGCAAAATACGTAATGTGTCGGCAACAATAAACATGAATCTTCGAATATGTCTCTGCTATCTAATTAACCGCTATGAACCTTTTCCCTTTACACTTCTTATACCTGCGTCCTGCTTGATAGCCACAGGCTTCCACGATAGTGCACAAGATCAGATTTCCTCGTGCGTTACCACAGTGTTCTTTAGATCGATTTATTTGCATGCCATACGAGTAGAGCTGTCGCTTTTGCTCGAGCAAACAGCAGCGGGTAATTAGTTGTGGCTTTGAGGTTTTTCTCGCGTGTCCTAAAATTTGTGATTGGTTCAGTACATAATTAACCGTCCAGAACCAAATCAAAGTGTTCACGGTTTTGGACTTATCAGAAGCCATCACTTTCAACAGAAACTAAGTCCTGATCTAGCCTTTATTTTTACTATTATTTTGTATTTCACCTCTCCACTGATGGTTCCAGAACCCATGAGGTCTCCAGGCCGAACATTACATCCTGTCACAGTGTGATGAACCAACTGTTGTTTGGGTGTCCAATACATATGCTAAGATGAACCAAGTGAAATTTTTGGTTACATACTATTGAAACAAAAGTTGGGTATGTTGAATGTAAGAAAGTAAAGAGAGAATTTAAATAAGAAAAACATTATTTGAAATAAGTCAATATGTGCAGTTAACACCACTTTTTGGCGGGAAGGATGAAACCGATTTCTTCGATGTTTGGCACCCTAAATATAGAATGTATGAATTTTGAGAATATCGAATTAATTTGTCTGTTTTAAGAGTAAAACCACCAGTAAAATCAACAAACTTTATTCACTGTTAAAAACGTCTTTTCTAAGGCCTTTGCGTTTAATGTAAATATCACTCTACAAAGTAATATTTCATGTGATTTTTACACATACCTTAAAATTGGTCGAACAGATGGTCACAGGAGTTTTTGCTCCTTCATCTGAGAAAACAAACAAGGTGTTTGCATAAGTCACAGTAATTCTAACTAAGAACTGCTGCTGTCAGTTTATATAGCAGAGACACCTTAAATATCCAGTAGCTACATTTGAACTATACCAGGTACTGGGGACGAGATCCAAAAAATAGAAAAAGATTGGTTTAATTGATTTGTTTTTGCTATTCCCGATTACATTTTGCACAAGTCATTCAAAGATCAGGAAAAACACTTAGACGTCAATCGATTCTATACAACTGAGGTAATAGCTTTTACAACTTAATTAAAATTACGTTTTACATACAATCTAAGCCAACTTCAAGCCTGACATCAAACGTATAAGGATCAGAGTGTTGAAGATAAGGCATTGGGGCAGGATCCTAAGAATGGAATGGAAAGCAGCACAAGACAAAGTTATCACAGTCATTACTAATTCATCAAGTTTAAACAAAGGAAATCATAACTATGATGGTTTGCACTTCAAAGAAACATTCTGGTTTGAATTTCCGGAAAATATTTTCCGGAATTTACGGAAAGGCGAACAACCTCGCAACGTATCTCCAAATTTTTGAAAATTTGTCACCTATTATTTCCGGAAAGCCGACCAGGTCCTTGGAAGTACGATCTTATTTAGCAAAGATTTTCATGATTCATTTCTCCGTTTTCTCCTTAGTTTTAGTTTCAATAGAGAAATACTCGCGATAGTGGTTTACCACATTTCCAAACAGCTCGGAATTTATTAAGACTCTTCTAGGTGTATGAAGATTTAGTAAAACACGATCTCTCGTCTTTAACATTATTACTTCTCAATTTCATTCATTTTAAGACAAAAAAGTCATAACAGCTGCATGACAGTGTTTGGAAATGACAAATTGTGGTCTTACATGTAATTAGGATAGAAGTTGTTATCATTTTTATCTATCATTTTATCTATTTTTTATCCATCATTTTAGCTAACATGAGAAATATTCTCAAAATTCTTCAAATACTGCGCTGTGTATCTCAGCATATGTGGTGAAAGACTGATTGTGGGGTTTGAAACATGCTATGTGCATGAAATACAATTTTGCTGTATAGAAGTCATGCCATTTCAGATACCAGGCGCGGATCCAGGATTTTGAAATGGGGGGTGAATTTTTGTGGTAATGTAATAGAACCCAAGCCTGGATGAGGTGTTTAAGGTCTGTGCATCAGCATGATTGATTTCCTATGAATAATTAGAAGGGGACTCAAAAAAAGGGGGATGAAAATTCACCCATTTCACCTCCCCTGGATCCGCGCCTGGATACCTGACTAACCCTAACATTGCTAGGACACACATTTACCAAAAGAAGTACTATTATTTGTTAAGAGAAAAAAAATGGATCTTTGATTGACACATTAAAGTCATCAGATGTCCTTGTTTTTCACTCGCATATCAGAAACTTATAATAATACTTATGCTAATAATTATTGGGCTGTGTGGAGTACAATTCAGTAATCTACACAACATTGACTGTCAAAAAAACTATACAGTATAAAAGAAGCCTCTGACCTGCACTGGATTAGCGAGAGCAAAATCTTGAAGAGCATCCATGGTTACCACCCAAGGGGAGATGGTAGTTGAAAAATTCTTGGCTAGAAATGGACCCAGTGGTACATACTCCCATTTTTGAATATCACGAGCTAGGAAAGATTAACAACAACAACAGAGTGGGATTTTCAATGTAAAGGACAAGTAAACTATTGTTGTAATAATTCAATGTAGCACTCACATTCTTATTTACCTTTTGTAGCTCAAGGGAGGAAAGTGGGCACTCTTACGAATAAACGTCAGAATACGATACAGCACAATTACTGCGATGTAAGAACTAACGAACTGTATCAATACACCCCCTCTCTTGTTTATTCCACATCACTGTGTTGAATATTGCGTTCATCTTTATTGGAAGGGGCTCACATTGGGACAGGAGCGAATATTAGAAATTGTCTGGACATCATGTCTGACCACAGTTGGGATTTCATCAGACACAGGCATGGTCGGCCAATGTCCGATGACCGACTATTATTTGCAGCCCTGCATGGTAACTCAGATCTTGGTAAAATGTTTTTGTCATTTGAAACTTTTATTTTTCTTTCTCAAACTCATTAATAATTCATCAAGTTAAAACAAAGAAAATCACAACCGTGAAGGAGGTTTGGATACCCTGTCTTAATAGATTTTGACTAGTTTACTTCTCTCTTTACTCCTTAGTTTTTGTTTCAATTGAGAATCAAACACTCAAGTCATTGTTTCATTGGCTATCCAAACACCTTGAATTTCGTCAAAAATACTCCGCTGCGCGTCATATTTTCAACTTCTTCTCGGTGTTTGGATATCCCGATGAAACACTGTCGCTTGTGTTTGATATATTACCTAACACAGTAGTACTAGTAACGTTCAAGTTTCCGTTGGATTGATAATGGTGGTGCTCTAGTCGCTCAAAGTTGAACAGTAACGTTAATATAACATCCGATAGAGCCACCTTAACCATGCATACTTAATCTCTTTTACTATCATCTGAATTTCAAAAGCGTGGTACGATGCCCCTCGTACAGGCTTTGTGTGGGAGGCGTGGTGGCCTCATGGTTAGTGTGCTTGACCCCAGAGTTCGAGTCCTGGCTGGGGACATTGTGTTGTGTTCTTGGGCAAGACTCGCGCTTTACTCTCATGGTGCCTCTCTCCACCCAGGTGTATAAATAGGTACCGGGAAATTTAATGCTGGGGGGTTACCATGTGATGGACTAGCATCCCATCCAGGGGGGAGTAGAATACTCCTAGTCGCTTCATGCTTCTGAAACTGGGTTAAGCTCCTGCCTGATGAGCCACTTGGCTTGTATGTAGACTTTACCTTTACCTTACCATACGGGCTCATAAAGAATAGTACACGTACATAGGGTCAGTAATGTATTGACTTGATTATAACAAATAATATTATCTTCAGTGAGCCTGAATTTGCTATATAAAATTAATATATTCAAAACACACTTAATATTTGAATTTCACCTCACATCCCAAGGATGAAAATGATTGCAATAACATGTACATTCTTCTTCCTGTGTTTATTATGCAGAATACTCATTTGAAAGCTATCACTACAGTAAAAAGAAACCTAATACAACACCTACCACTCCAGTCATTCATGACAACCATTCCGAAAATGTGGTCCTGTGCCTGTATAGTAAACAATGACAGACTGTCTATTCTTTCTGACGTATCAGTCACAGCTCCTGACAACACAGACTCGCTGCTTGGTCAAATACTTAGCAGGCATAATAGCGTTGAAGTTTGTCAAGTATTTACAAAAGTAAATTTAGGCCCCAATTATCTCAGGTTTTAGGTATAATTATGAGACAACCCTTCCGGAGTTACCCCGCGTAAAATAACTTTTTTAACAACTTTTTCTCACATAAACACTTTGCCTGCCTACCCTGGTAACCCGAGGCATGCCAAGTGTCACATCATTCTCAGATGTTAGGTTATAAGCAGACAATTTATATCGGGTTGGTAAAAATAAACTCTACAAACTTTCCCAATTGAAATGGATTTGTGTAACCATGGTTAATTTTCTCAGTTACAAACAGTATTGAAGCAGTGTGTGATCTCCCTATGAAGTTTTTGTCAGGTGGAGTGTATGCATAGAATAAAATGATGTTTCCCATCCAAACTAATGAATGCGTCTTCATTTGAAAACACAAACTTCTTTAATGTGTTTTTGCCTACCGTCCACACTACAACAGTCGAGACTGCTCATCGTTTTTATTGACAATGCATACATTTCAAACGACTGATGATGCCAAAATGGCAGATGCGTTGCAGACATCCAATTATCTTCCCTCTTTGATTGTAAGTGAGGGTTTTGTTTACAGAAAATCGAGCACAGAATAAGTTGGAACATCATGAAGTATGGTATTTGCACCCATTAGAAAATTAAGCAATCAAAGTAACGAGGAAACGTAAGTGTGGTTTTCCGCTGACTGAGTAACGAAAGAAGCGGAAAACGTTTTTCTCACACACGGCTGGGAGTCTGGGTACAGGTTTGCGGGGGGTTTTCAGGTCACATGGCTTGTAAGGTGTCAGTTTGTGTTTTGCCATCCGCCATTGCCTGACATGCCCCGCCCACCCACCCGTGAAGTACTTGTAGAATGTGTTAAGTGAGGAAAATTATTCTCTAGCCACTTTTTGTGTCATTGTAAGACAATTATATTGTTATGTTAATAAAGGTCAGGCTGTGTGGTTCGGCTTGGCATGGCTCCTGTGGTTCGGCTTGGAATGGCTCCCAGCGGTGTGTGAGAAGTGAACACACTTGTGAATGACCGTAGGCGACACACCCGTGATAAGTAACACCAACTAGAAGTTCAAGTGATTTTTGCATGGTACTTCCAGGTCTCTCTCTCCAAGTCTTGCCAAGCCAGTTTCTGAATTAAAAGTGGTTTTGTAGAACTCTCTTTTGGTGCATGTAGTTGTCAAAATGAAAGGAGATCAGAAGAGAGTCAGAAATCAGCAACGAGTCCAGCTGCCATCTTTGAAATTTCTTGTAAGCTTAAATTTATTTATGTCCTTGAATTGGTTCCATATCATTGATAACTCTGATTTTTTTTATAAGTTCCCTTTCCCACTGTTTTTAGTACGGGTCAGGGGATCAGTAGGAGATCAGCTGACCGGTGGTCAGTGTTGTGGCCAAACCCCACTAAAATGCAACATTATTTTCAGCCCTTTAATCCTTGTACTGTGATTAACTCTGCCTTCAGATGTTCTTTTCTAGCCTTAAGTCAGTAAAAATTAAAATTGCACTGCATCATGCTTAATTATATATTTATTATTGTAAACGCTGCCCCAGTTAGTTTGAGCCCCACTGGTTCAAGCTATTTTCATTTTTCCCACGAAAGTTCAACTGTATAATTCATAAAATGCTTTTCAATATCCAAAGGTGCTTTTAAGGTGGTTCAAAACAGTTTCCAGCACTTAGATTTTGATGGGTCACTATAACCACTCTTTATCACCATGGCAGCGCCTACACTATGAAATGCTCTACCATTTGGAATAAGAAATAGTTCATCTGTGTCCGTTTTTTAAAATAGATTCAAAACATTTTTTAAAAAAAGCGATTTTTGAATTACAAGCTGTAATTAAGGGCATTTTTAGCAGGTCATACTGTTGCTATGGTAACATTATTATTGTGTCACGAAAAGCATAACAACATGTTCACCAATGACTGGGCAGTTTTTTTGATACCATGATTGTAGCATCAAGTGATAAAGAGTGGTTACAATGACCTATCAAAATGTAACTGCTGGAAACTGTTTTGAGCCACCGTAAGTTACATGTAATTTTTGTAAATAAACTGAACAAACAAGACAAATAAATAGCCAATGTATATATAATATAGTTTACCTTATCTATAGCAATAGGTTCACCAAGATTGTTTCCAGGTCCACAGAAGAATGCCTGTTAGAATAACATTAGAGGATTGACAGATCAAAAGCAACACCTACAAGTAATATATGATTACGAACTAGCATTAATTGATGCCTTTAATTGGCTTTCATTTGATTTTATTTGTGGAAATTCAACACTTGCAGCAGACAAAGGAGGCTGAGGGTTGTTTATGTTTTGCTTGTGGTTTCCTCTTTAAATTTTGTTTTGTTTTGTCAGTGAAGAAACAACTCCCACTGGTAACAGGGCCCTTCGGATTACAACACCAGTGCCCTAAACCACTCAGACACGCTGCCTCCTACACTCAGTTCATATTCATCAGAAAACTCAAAATACAGAAGAAATAATTGTTATATTTGAATTGACTTGACCTTCATGTAAAACGTTGTCACATTGACCTGGAGATAATGTTATAGACAAGGCCCATTTGTAAAAAAAATACACCATATCTTAATATACAGTGCATGTCTGAAACTTATGCTGTATGTTCTAAATGTAAACAAACTCCATGCAGATCAAGTTTGACTTGCTGATGATTTGTTTAATTACATGCTACTCAGCTAACATGTTTTTCCTTGAAAAGAACAAACAACAGTTATGGAACATTATATTTTTGTTTCTGGTACTTAGGGTTTAGAGCTCTGTTTTCCGCTGATTCCAAATAAGTTCGATCTGGGCTGTTTCTAAAGCTCACAAAAATAATCATATTAAATTGAGCAAATATCCTTTTGGGAGGGGGGGAGGTAAAGGGTGTCATCTCCAGACACCTGTAGGAGGTTCAAGATGAGATTAAATTAACGATGTTCGCACTAATTGTTTCCGCGCATCCTTACTGTGCACGCAAATTCACATGCCATGTCATGCATCGAACACACGCGCTAAGTAATAAAATGAACAGTGATAGGGCAGATGGCCATTGCCATAGCTTTGTCTGGATTTAAGGGTTTGGACGCTAGGTGACCCCAATTTTTCTTTTGATGGATCATTTTCTACGTTAAGCCAAAAAATTAAGAAAATCTATCAATCACCACCAAATGTACCACTGAATTCCGTTTTTTTTTTTCCAGTTCTTCGTTAATCTGTGTGGCGGTTTCAAATGCCTCTTGAAGGGTTATGTGAAAATGTCGGCAACATTTGGAATTATTAACGCAATGGATTCACTTACACAAAACATTGCCAGGATAGTTTGTCTCCGTTGATTCATCTTGGATATTTTAAGCTAAAAACCTTGGAGACCATGCTGATTTACGTACGCCAATGTTTCAAAATCAGACTAGTTTTCCACATGCTTTATTTCCTAAACAAAGTCTGTGATCCCCATCTGTTTTTCAAGCATTGGCGAACTATTTTTGATTTTTGTGGACATTTGCTCTTGATTAATTGCATTCTTGTAACCTCAAAAATTATGCAGATAACATGTTCTCTTGCGATTGGTTATTGAAACATTAGGGTTTGTCCAGAATTAATTTTAAAAAAATTAACCCCATCGCCAGCTGAGCCTTCATATCCAGGGTTATGTGACTGGGTATGGAGATGTCACTTGCTCAACCAGAAGTAATGCTGTCAACTGACGGTGGCTGTCAGCTGAGATGGTTAATTAGTAAATAAATTCCTTCAGGTGGCTGGTATGTTAGCTGATAATGTGCGCGGCGGAGAAAAAAAAAATTTTGGTCGAGAAGGGAAGCTTCAAGGGCAAATGTGAAATTTTTAGGACAATCACTCAGCCAAGGGCATTATCAGCCAACATTATCAAGCCAGAAAGGGCTTTATTTATTTTATGACCCTCCCATTAATTTTCATATTGCGTGTAAACTGCTTGTAAAAAGCCACTGTTGATTTGTGGGGGAATGCGTGTTTATTTCCACTGTGGTTGGACCAAAATCTCGATAAACTAGATCATAGACTTAGATCAAACCTCGAAAACTTGGCGCTATTCAGTTTATAGTCGTTCGTTCGTATTTTGTTTACTTTTTTTGCACTTTCCAGAACAGCATTTGTAGCCAGCTTTTTAATGTCAATATCACCAGACTCTACGAAACAAGTTTGTTTTTTCCCTGTAAAATAATAACGCTGGCTTTGTTTCTTTTCCACAGAAGTACATGTAATCGGGGGACAAATATCGATGCAGGCAGGGTTATTGCGTGATAATTGTCCAGTGATTTACACCACGTGACGTAAAGTAGCCAGTAAAATCACACAATTAATTAAGGTGTGGGTTATAATAGATAGTAACATTGTGATCACACCGGAAAATAAGACCGGGTTTGTCCATCTATCATGCATGATGTTCATCATGCTCTGTTTCAGCACTGGCTACATATTAATTAGGACCTACCATTTCAAGCTCGAAATCCAGCAATTTACATGGTCCAAAAACTGGAGGTTTAGCTGTGTGCAGGCAAATGACAGTAAGTATTGTTAGAATTTATTATTATCAAAAACCACCCATGTGAGTGATTGTTTCACTAAATCATTACGATGATGATATTAAAGCACTGTCCTGCCCACTATCAATTTACTTTTCTCTGGGCAGATTTTCTGATCCATTCAAAGTTCCCATTCCAACAATTTTTTTACTGTGTCTTTCTAATAACACACAAACTGATCAGTGCATCAATCAGACCTCTTAGTAAACAGAAGTTTACTTCAATGGGTTTAACAGATCATGTCTGTGGGTTGAGATTGGTAGATTTCCATCCATTTCTTTTTTACTTTTGTTCTAGGTTCATTGGTTGTCTGTGAATTATGACTGATGGAGCCAAAAAATGCAATCAATTGTTAGGTTTTGAACTTCAGAATTTGTGTGTTACTGAAAGGGGACATAATTCAAAAACAATTACAACACAATTTACAGTACATACTGTAATAAGTACTTTCTGATAAGATTCTTAATACTACTGTTTAGCAAATTATTCTACTTGGCTATTTTCAAGCAGCCAAATACATCATCACAACTTCACTTGTACAAATACAAACAGTTCAAAGAAGACCAAGCTAACTAAACTACACTAAGGTCTTTGTTGTTTATATGTTAAACCTAGCTACTGTCCAAAGGCAAATGAATAAATTCCCTTTGATTTGTAGCTTTCAAAAGGTGATTTGGACACTACATGAACCATAGAGAGGTGAAAACTTTGACAATTCAGTTTATTTTAATATTCTTGGTATACTTTGGTAGCAGGCTCTATAAGTTTAATTTGATATAGTGGTTTAGGTATCTACAGTATAAACTGGACACACTACATCACTTGGATGCGAGACACCTCTAAAGGTATACATAAAAAATCTTACAAGAGCTCATTTAAAGTGCAACTACATGTACAGGTGTATGATCAAATTTTGGAACCTTACAATTTTAAGGGTATCATTGAAAGTTCCATGACAGATTAAATATGCCATTTTCCTTTTTCAAATGTCTATATTAGTTCCAGTGGTAGTTAAGGCGGCGAAATACGAGATACAAAAACCTTCAACTTGTCGCGCAACATTGTTTCGTTGCAAGTTTTTGTCGATGTTTCGCGTTTTTCACCTTGCGTGATCAACTTGACCCGCAACAAAAACATTTGTTGCAGGTTGAAGAAATGTGGCGCGCTGATTGGTTGATTTGCTAGGGCACGAGCAAATTTGTTGCGCGACAAGTTGTGAATTTGATGAAAAACGAGCAACAAAGCCAAAATTTGTTGCTCAAAGTAGACCCGCGCTCTACTTTTCGCAACAACTTTCTTCAACCTGCAACAAATGTTTTTGTTGCGCGACAAGTTGATCACGCAAGGTGAAAAACGCGAAACATCGACGAAAACTTGCAACGAAACAATGTTGCGCAACAAGTTGAAGGTTTTTGTATCTCGTATTTCGCTGTCTTTAAGTTTGAACAAATTGTAAAATATGTACATTAGAGACTAATGACATCATAAACTGGTGAAATATACGGAAAAATGTTTTTAAAAAATTAAAACCAGTGACTTCAAAGCAAAGTTATTTTGTATGAGAGCATGTCACTTAATTGGGTCACAGAAAATGTTCTTTTGCTAAACATAAGAGAGAACATAAGAGCTTTCTGGAAGGACAATGATAAGTGGGTGTGTTCATATTAAGTGAGCGTCGGTAGAGCAAGGCATTTTTGATCCTCGCTGCAAAGATTATAGTGAATGTTTGATAAAACACCATGCAGTATAATATGGGCTCTGTTTTCTCTAAATGCAGTATGTCTCTCCAACTTATTGAAACTGGTTTTGAGAGATCTCTAGGGACTGCTATCAGCCATTATGGTTTAGTTTGCTTGGGAAGTATACATGCAATAGTAGATGCTCTTGGCATCTCCTCAAGAGCTTGCTGGGTTTGAATAAACTGCAGGAGTAAAAAAAATAGACAGAGAACAATATTACACTATTGACACGTACTCATGCAGTTTTAAGTTCGCATACACTTCAACAAGTGAAAAAACTCCTTCAAGACACCTTCCATGATGTACTTTCATTTATTAGTACTTACTTGCATTCCCACCATATGATTATGACAAGCAAACCAAAACTTAAAACCACCTAAAATGTTCATTTGTTCTAAAGCACAATGTTGAAAAGATCAACATTAATTTAAGATAATGTATTTTCTCTAGCTCTGTTGTCAAAATAATAATAATTTTATGATCAGAAAGTCCTGCAAACTTTGAAATTGTTCTGATTCTGATGAAGGGAATTTATTCTGCGTTGTAGCTTGTAAATAATATTTCTGAAGACACAATAATAATTGCCGTGTATATTTTCCAGATAGAAAAAAAATTAGATCAAACATTTTGACTTTTGTGAACAAAATGAGAAAGAAAAATGAAAATTTAACTTTCAGGGTCATATGAGATCTGACCCTTGAACAGGAACCCATGACCTCTTGCATGCTGGTGAGATGCCCCCATCCCTGAGCCACTGGGAGAAATGCAGTGATGAGTTACACCATATAATTTGTTATTTTACTATATTAGTAGAGGTTCATGTGACACAAACCTAGCATGGACACTGTACAGTGCCAGCAGTGTCAGATGCATTCTGTGTGCAGATAGATATTGTAGGTACTCAGTACTGGAACTTACTTGCTCAGTGGTCACAAGCCATTAACACAAACAAAAAATCCTGATCTCCAATGGGAGTCAAATCAATATTTTGTTTTCACATACTAATGGAAATTAAAATAGGACACCCATGTCTGACCCTGGTGAAAATCTTTGTAGGATCTTTGAAGATCCTTGAAGATCTGCATGAAGATCCTAGTGCAGATCTTTGAAGATCTTTATGAAAAATCCTCAAAGATTTTCAAGGATCTTCGAAATTCTTGCCAAGATCCTCAAGGACCTCGCCCAGATCCTTGAGGATCCTTGAAGGTCCTTGTATGTATCTTGAAGATCTTTGCAGGAATCTTGTAAAATCCTCAAAGCTCTTGGCAAGATCCTTACACTTCTTTTCAACATCCTTACAGATCTTTGCAAGATCCTTACAGTTCTTTACAAGATCCTTAGAGATGTTTGTAAAGAACTGTACGATCCTTGCCAGATCCTCACAGATCTTTGCCAGGTCTTCACAGATCTTTGCAAGATTCTCACAAATTGTTGCCGAAATTCTGAACATCTTTGAAAGATCCTTGCATATCTTTGCCGAAATCTTGAAGATCTTTGTCAGGTCCTTGCAGGGTCTCTCGTATATCTTTGCATGAATCTTTAAGATTTTGGTAAAATCCTTGAAGATCTTTACTTGATATTGCAGCAATTGTCAAGATATTTTTAGATCTCAGAGGAAGTTCAGTTACAAGGGGAAAATTTGTGCAAAAGATATTTGAAAATGTGTGAGAACCTTAAGTTACTGAATCTTACAAAGACCTAACATAAATTTGCATTTAAAAGAAAACTGAATTGACAAAAATTGATTAAAGAGCAATACATTTTATTGCAGGAATAATTCTTCTAAATAATATACAATTTTGTAATTGTATTATTCTTATGATTGTCTTGATAAGTTGTAGAATTCAGTAGAACCGTATTTGTATTTCACTCAAGTTATTACTTTTGATAAATGTAAATGCTTCAAACAACATACAGGTACATGTCTCTTTTTACATAGAATTTTGCTGAAAGCGTAAAAATGGAGACAGTTATAATTTTTCAAATGTTTCCCGAACATTAAACTAACAATGATAATCTACAATGACATGCTCCA
>OZ026607.1:10998281-11023281 GCA_964020085.1 Micromussa lordhowensis
ACGATTACACCCTGAAATGTAATCCACTCGGTCCAATTACTAATTAATCGTATCTATAACAAATTTCAAAATTAAAAATTTCTTTTGAGAACTTCTTTTGAGCGAAAACGTCTGTAGCGCTTTTGCTAAGTTTTGAAAACTGTAGAAAACTTTGCTAAGGAAACCATTAAAGGGCGAGTAATTGACGTGAAAATCACATGGGTATCCAATAACAGGTGTCCGATTACAAAAAGTTCAAATTGGACACCTGTAATTGGACACCCATGTGATCACGTGGTGATTACGTGACAAATAGGCGCGCGGAGAACCAATCACGATCAAGAATTTTGTTATAGATACGATTAATATTATTATTATCGCTCAGTTAGTACACGCACCGTGATTGGTTGAAATTTAGCGGGTTAAGTTAAGTTACTTTATTAAGTTAAACTTAATAAAGTTAAGCTTTCTCAGTTAGTACATGCGCTGTGATTGGTCAATTTAGCGGGCCATATTCTGCTGTACAGCCCACTAAAACGTAAAGCTGTTTTTGTTGCCAAAGTGTTTCAAATTTGTGATTTGTCCCCAAGTGTTCTTAACTTTTTTAGTAAGAAAAAGTTTAAAGCTTTCTTTTACTTTATTAAAACCTGCTAACTACTAACTTGTTTGGCTTTCAAGGTGCATCAGAGATTTGAAGCCCTTCCGCGTGAATAGAAATTGTTTCTGAGCCCGTCAGACACATAGTAGAGATTTTAATAAATGTCTTACTAACTGGGCCGTACTGTAAGTTACAGATCCTCGTTTGTCCCCCTTCGATTTATGGCCCGCGTGCTTCTCGCATTGGGCCATAAATTGATGGGGAAAAAAAATTGGTCTGTATAAACTTACAGTACGGCCCTCAAACTCAGTTAGTATCAGGCATTTATTTGTATTATTATGAAAGCAATGCAAAAGTTATTAGAGCGGAGTTTTCAATCAAGTGCTATAAAACCAAAACCAGAGTCATCACCTTGGCCAATTGCAAAGGGCACAGGCAATGCAGTAACCCAATGAAAACTTGAAGTAAATACTGTAGCTGGCACAAAACACAAGAAAATGTGCCACAAAAAGTCACAAATACAAGGGCTCCAGAAGGGGGACATCCGGGTTCAGATGGGGGGGGTACATGTTTTGTACCAACCAACAAACTTAATAATGTTCTATGAATCTTTGGCTTTTTATGACACATTGATCATTACCAGTTTGGCATGAGAGCATTGTCCTTCCCTCTAAACATTGTGCCAACATTTGTTGCATGGTTTTTGGATGAATAAAAGTCTGTGTAATCACCTAAAAATTAAGAAACAATACAAAAACAAAATTTAAAATGAGAGAAATTCTAGAACAAAGGCATTCTTAATTCACACAAACACAATCAAATATAAAGAACAAGGTTATTTTTCCTGATGCAGCAAGTTAAACTACATGGTTAATGGCTTGAACCCAGTAGTATCAGTAGATCATCTAGTGTGATTGTCCGGTTGTGATTGAGAAGTGATTGCAATGGTCGGTTTAGCCATGTAGTGAGGCGGCTTAGATTTAGATTTTAAGCTTATAAATTAGTGTCACATGTGTCACGGGTGTCACATGTCTCAGTCATGTACTTAGGATGGACGATGGTCATATCCCCGAATTGGCAAAAGGGAAGCGATGAATAAAGCTGATTCAATTAACTAACTAGCCTCTAAATAATTTTTATACTAAAAGTATGAGAATTTTTGAAACCAAAAGACGTATAGCAACAAACAAAATTGGAGTCAGAGATAACCCAAGCTGCCCCTTTTGTAATGGAGAATGGCAGAAACTACTTCATCACGTTTGGTCTTGTCCTAAAGTGGTCTCTTTCTAGCATGGTTTAATCTCAACACTACCTTTGATCCATACATGTACATTACTCCTGAACATTACACAATAAATATACTTGCTGTGCCAGATTCCTCCAAGACAGGGCTCTTCCCAAAAAGGGGAAGCACTACTTTTGGAATCAAATTATGTACATTTTGTGCATATCTGACCTTGTGTATATTTGCTATGCAATCACTGCCTTTCAAAGAAATTATAAACACAAAGTGTGTTGTAAGTAGAATATTAGCGTATCAACATTACCCAAATCCATTTGAAATAAAACAACAGCGATCTATCCCCCAAATCATTTTTGTATGTCAAAACAACTTATATAACTCGATGTTTGCCCCCTGATCATACCAGAGTTCTTTGCGCAAACACGGGTATCCGATTGCTGGCAACTCATTCATTGTGAGTTATTATTGTTTGTAGGTTATTGAAATAGAGATATTTAATATTAAACATTGTATTTATAAGTAATAATTTTAAAACAATAAGTAAATACATGTATGTAAGAGCTGATAGTAGTACTTTACTTAAAAACGCTGGTAAACGTAGAAAAGGGGTTTCTCTATGTACAGTACATGTATATGTTTGTCTCCAAATGTGAAATCAGAACAAAACTATAAAGAAAAATGTATGTTTTCAGCTTTGCTTCTTTGTAAATTTGCCCTGATTACTCATAATGCCCCTTATAGGGTGAAGGGGTCTATTGAGTTTTTTTATTCTGAATATTACAAACATGTAACATATGTAAACCATCGCATGTAATTTGAGGCCGTTTATGTTCTTATCGGTCCCAAACTTGAAATACGTGCATGTAGCTACTTGTGGATGTTCTTCACTTAAAAAGGTTTGAACAAGAAAAGAAAACCACCAGTGTGGCTCAAAAAAAAAAAAAAACGGGGGAAAAAACGTTGACAAATCCATGAATCAAACCCAAGTCCACTGGATTGGGACACAGGTGCTAACCATAGTAGCACATAAGAAACCTTGCTTCGTATTCGATCATCACAGTAATATAACGTTGTTTCCTCTGATGGTTGGCTGAGCGGTGAAAGTATTGAAATTAAAGCTCTTTTAGGTGGGCTAAAAAGCCAAAGAGAAGAATAAACTATTTTCAACAGAAAGATTTGTGGTATGGTTTACGATTTTAAAAAACCTTTATCTTTTTGATGGATTCAATCCTGAATTATTTTTGGCATCATTTTCATCATTTTATTGACGCACGCCGTCTCTGATATAGCAGGATAGTAAATTATTTAGTTTTGATCTGGCAAAACCGTTTAAACATACAAGAAAAACTGTATCCAGGAACATCGATGTTCAATTAGGAATCTATATGTACCTGGGACAGATTTCTTAATTTGGTTTTTGTCAGATTCCCTTGCCATGACAGGCTTCAATAAATTGCCATCTTCAGCTGTTTATACTGTTAGACACTATTCAGGTTACATTGTATGGAAAAAAATGTGAACTAATTTCCATATAAATATGTCAATTGTAAGAAATTCTGACTTTTTGTAAGTTTAAACAGGAAGCAAAAGATATTTCTGATAATTTTAATTTTCGTTTAATTTTGTCTGTGAAAATTCCTGCAGACTTTGACAGGGTTCGCCGGAAAGAATGGCACTGCTATTTTTAGCACTTTCACACCTAGAATGCAGTTTCTTTTGCAGGGCAAAACAGGGAGCAAAAATTGCACAATTCAAAACCTATGCTGCCAGACTACGAATACTAATAGGTATTGTTCCATTTCCCTTTTTACATTGATAGCTTCTAGTTCCTTCACTCTGCAAAAATGTGAGGTTGTCAGGGGGCCTCTACTGATACAACCAATGCTGGCCTTGTTTTGGTTTTGAACCAAAAGCAAAATGTTAAAACAATCAATTTCACAGTCAGCCTGAAAATCCGACCCATGGCAGCAAACCCCACCCTAGCATGTAAGTACACATACAGGTAGGTACATGTAACAAACTTACCAATGTTTGCAGGAAGGTGCATTGACACACGTTTTTGTGGAATAAGACACCTAGGAATAATAAATGTCAAAAAAAGTATATGCATCAATGTTGACCTATGGAGGACCTAGAGACCCATTCAAATATTTGTTAATACATGTATACATTAAAAATGAAATTCTAATCAGAGTGCTATTATATTACTGTTTGATAAAATAATTTACTACACATAAACATGTAAAACAATTTTTACTGTCTAGAATTTGCAAAAAGTAAACAGATAATTATATACATGTATAACATTAAGTTACAGATGTGTTCCATCTTTAACTTGAGTACAGCAGGCTATTTTTTATTTTAATTGACAAGTGCCGTAAACACAGCAGGTCAGTGGTGGCCTTATGATTAGTGTGGTTATCTCCAGTCTGGATTCATGCCCTGGCTGGAGACATTGTATTGTGTTCTTGGGCAAGATACTTTACCCACACAGTGCCTATCTCAACTCAAGTGTATAAATGGGTACCAGCCATATTTATGAAGCAACATATTTGAGTGCAAAATTTTTAAAGTAAATTTGCAAAACAGAAGGTTGTGTTTACAAAATTTCTTGGTGAAATAAAATAGAGATAAAAAATAACCTGCTGTACTCAACTACAGTAAAACACCAGACACAGGTACAGTTACCTTCTATTCATTAATATCTAAGTCATAAATCAAAATAAAGGTCTTTATAAGTCATGTTATATAAGTCTCAAGGGGTTGTGGTAGTTTTTGACTGACCCCAAGAAGAATGGGAAGCAAACATGGCAACCATGAAGGTGTTGCCTTTTCCAGAGAAAGAAAATTGTTGTGATGTTGAAATCGTCATAGTTTGTACTTTGTACCGAGTCACGTGACTTTGAGTAAGGGCACTTGAAGTTCTTGAATGAATGGCGTCGTTTTGATCTTTTACGCTCGCCGATAAATAACTCAACAAAAATGATCAAGACAAGCGTGATCAGGTACAATACAGTACTACATTAAATCTGTAGACACCATACCACAGCTGCTTTAGTAATGTATACAACTGCAGTGATCAATCTTGTCTTCATATCTTTCTCCACAGGCAGTTCAAATATATGATCTTTCAATGATGTATTATTCACTTGTATCTTTACCATTTACAAGCATATTACAGACTCACAACATGACCAGCTCCCAGTTGGGTTGATAGCTCAGTTGGTGGAGCACTGCACTGGTATTGCAGAGGTCATGAGTTCAAATCCCATCAAGACTTTAATTTCACAGCTGGTTAAGTTGTGTATATAAGAACTGCAATTATCAATCATGTCTTCATACATGTATCTTTCTCCGCAGTTCAAATTATATGATCTTTCATATACTCACTTGTAATATCAGATAAAGTAGTAAGAATCTTTTGAATACAACTTTGTGGAAGGAATCAGCCTTTGCCTTACATGTTTATTTACACATCTTATATTACACAATAGTGTACTTAATAAATGTTATATATATTCGCCTTTAGACTAAGGCTCACCTCTAATAAACAATAGACTTGTTTAGTACTAAGCTTGTTGTATTTCAGTTCTGTCATTATCACACTGCTTTAATTTCTTAGCATTGTTACATTTGGGGGTCACTTGTGGGCCATTCCATAGATCTAAATTACCTGTTCATGTAAGATCCCTTCAGATGAAAAAGTCAATACCTCATTGAGATTTCAGCAGGATGGCACATAAATTATGCTATACCCCCTTGAGATTTTTCTGTTAGTTGATGACCCTCTAAAATTCTGCTTACTTTCAAGAGGGAGTTAGGGTGTTGGCTCTGGGTGTATGTTCTAGATTTGCCAACAAGTGCAAAATTTTATCACAAACAATAATTTCAAAAGGTCACTACTTTCAGGGACCTTTACTTTTGAAAGTTTATACCAATTACTATTATCAGGGTTAAATAATACATAATTTCTGACCAACCTGGCCTGGAGATCTAAATTGTCCCTGAGAACTCCCTAAAGAAAAACAAATAAAGAGTAGGAAGAAGAACATTGAAAAAGAATCAGAATTTAAAGTGCCACTATGACGAAAATCGCATTCTTCAAATCTGAGCCATTTTAAGACATAAACAAGTAGTCTGTACAAGAGTGAAAATGCTATTCAAGTTTTTAAAATATACAAATTAGCCAAGGGATGACGTCATACACTCAACCGCATTTTGATCAAATATGATAAACAAGGATATCTCAGTCAATTTGTATAATAAATGTTTGAATTTTTACAATAAGATTCTACTAGAGGTGCTCTGCAATATGAGCTTAACAATTTTTGTTAGCATGGCAACATACTAGGTTCCACACTTCCACAATATTAAAGGCTTTTCTGACCACTTTTAAGGTTCTATATTGATATTTGCCAATGGTGCCTCATCTGCATAATCCAGCAAGCATATAAATACATTAGGCTCAGTTCATAGCCTTGTTTAATGTTTTCCAAGCTTAAAATCACTAAAATATTGATATCAGGCTAGAGGGGACTGGAAATTAGAGTGGGTTGCCATGGGAACGGAAATTGTTATAGCGCTATAGATGTGTTACATTTAGAACTATTAGCCTACAAGTTTCAATGGTTTCTGCTGCAAATTGACTGAGATAGCACTATTTATATACTTCATGTAATATTTGGTTGAGTGTATGACATCATCAGTAATCTCATTTGCATATTTTACTCATTTCTCATGAACCAATGCAGATAATTATTTGTAAACGGTAAACAGCATTTTTAATCTTTCGTAGAATTCTATGTGATTAACCTCAAAAATAAAGGGGTAAAAATTTGATCATAGTAGCACTTTAATGTGAACTGTAAATTAAACTACTTCTTTTTATATAAACTGGTAAACATGTAATTCTCCCAAATGAGAAAACTTGAATTGCCCATTTAACCAGGCTAAAAGAAGACTGAAAAATTGTGTCTATATATGTTTGTACCTCCTTGAGATCTAAGATTTGTATAGATGTAACTGTAAAGACACTGCATGACTGATCACGAGTTCTGTGAAGGGTAACTTATATGTGTTCTGTTAAGAAGGCGACTCACATCAAAAATTTATCCAGTGCTTTTTTGTAGCAGTTCAACATGCACAGTACAAATTTCATTCAGTGCTTTACAATGATTGACACAATAGGCCTGTGTAGTGAGCAGCTCCATATGACTTGTATACATTTTTCTATTTCATGTTCATCTATATGGAATGTTTGATCAAAGTCTCCCTTCATCAAACAACAGTTAGTCCATCATTAAAAAGCAATTACCTTCCTACTAAGAAATAATTAAGGTGGAATGTATATTTCCCCTTTTATCCAGTCTCTCTATTGAATACATCTGATGTTATCTCAGATGCACACACACACTATATTATAATGACTGCCTTACATACCTCATCTCTTGATAAAATCCGCTGTAATGTGCACCTTGTCTCTTTCCATGCTTCTTTCCCAAGACCCATGAAGGTATTTAGTGTTTGCTAATTAAAAGACATTATGATAAGGGCTCATTTTGATGACCAGTACAACTTTTCCACATGGGACTTAAGCTTACATTAAGCATACGACACAAACTGCTTCATGTGAATCAAGCCATGTTTGATTTAATTTACGCAAAAACACTCATGCTGTACAATTGCTGTAAGTTTGCAGTGCAATACAAGGTGACGACAACACCTTTGCCCATAAAAAGGTCACATACAGTGTAGATATAATACAGCTAGCATTTATATTTCTGGTTAATTATGATTTATAATGTAATTTCCAGTTCCTGATTGTCAAATAAAAGTACAAAATTTCAATTATATGCAATAGTTCAGTTAACATCTCTGCAAGCATCCATTACAACCACAGAGAGAGCAGAGAATACATGTAAAATATGATCTGAGAAAGAGGCATGATTCCGTTTTTCTTATAATACTTGCATGTTGTTTCATGTTTGCTCTGATTGTGGTGTTATCATCAATAAAGCTTTTTGTATCTTTTAGTATATTTTTAAGCGTTTTTTCAGCGTACAAGATACATCCCCTATTATGTGTTATTTTATTGTGCAAAGTGTGTTATTTTATTGAGAAGTGTCTTGCCCAAGAACACAAAACAATGTCCCCGGCCAGGGCTCGAATCCGCAGCGCTCGCTCCAGAGTCGAGCGCACTAACCATGAGGCCACCGTGCCCCCACAATATATAGATTTAGCCAAGCTTAAAAGTGGAGCTCTGGGGCCTGGTTGTTCAAAGCCCAATTAAGCTAACCCAGGATAAGTGAGAATTTTGATTTGAGTTTTGTAACTTTATGGTGAGGTTTTCTGTTTATGTCTGTTTATGTTGTTTGGCCTTAATTATCTGTATGTTGATGACACACAGATGTATTTGTTTTTTGAATCTACTTCATCGAAACATAGAGATTGTTTAAAAATATTTGAAAATACAAATTAGGTTACACTGGTGGTTAAAAGCCTTTCTAAAATTGTTTGCAATTAAAATGTTCCCTGTGGATGGGGAACATTTTAATTGTAAACAATTTCAGAAACGTTTTTAACCACCAGTGGAACCTAATTTGTATTTTCAAATATTTTTAAATGTACCCACCTGGTGACACACCCAGTTTTAATACATAGAGACTTATTATTAATAAGTATTCATACGGTTTTTCTCATTCAATTTGAAATTAATTTGCACTTGGCTAGGGGAATGATAAAACTGAGCGCTCAAAATATATATACAAACTTGTTCGCACTGAATTAAAATAATACAATTCACTACTTGCACATTCCCATAATACACCTCTTTTGCCCCCCAAAAAATTTGCATAGGCATTGTTTTTGATTACTCTTCGGACACCTTCATCTCCCATGAGAAATTGCAAACAATGAGTATGCAAAATTTTGGGGAGTTAAAGAGGTGTATTATGGGATTTGTGCAAGTAGTGAATGCTCAGTTTTATCATTCCCCTAGCCATCGAAAAGCTTTATTGTGCTATTAATTCTCACATCACGCAAGTCTCTTTAAGGTATAGATGCAGACCTCTGCTTGCGTGCTCTGCTATTTATACAATGGCACACTTTTTGGTAATTAAAAATTAAAAGAGTTTTTCCTAGTATAAACCCATAGATGCCGTTGATTATAGAATACTGAATATAAATTTCTGTGATACTGTCTTAGAATGTAAACAGTAAAGCACTATGAAAACTGATTCATCTGTTGATCAATGGCATCAAAATATGATTTAGTCAACCACACAGTGATCGCCTGTAGGCAATTAAATGGTACTGATTTTGTGCTCCAAATTGCAGGAAAACGCATCTTTGCAAGTCTAAGATTTCAGAATTTTTGTGAGAGCATGGCCCTGGACCTCCCTAGCTTAGCAAGGCCCTCTGAGTGTTGTATTTTTCTGCCCAGTTGTCAAGCCCTGATGCCCGCCAGCTCAAAAACTTATTGAATCCCCTGAACAAACTTGACAACAACTTGTTGAGTGAAAGGATATTTTTCTGCAGTAACGCTCTCAATCAACCAAAAATAGAATGGTACAGTCACCTCAGTCAGTTACCCCCTTTATCACAGCACTGAGTGGTATACAAGAGAGCTAAGTGCCTGGCTGAATGACTAGTATTTTTTTCACTTGTGCAAGACAAAATGTTGGTTGCCTGAGGGGACCAGACACTGCTAGAGCAAGGTAGGTAAAGTCTGCATACAAGCCGAGTGGCCCATCAGGCCGGAGTTTATCCCGGTTTCTGTAACATGAAGCGACTAGGAATATTTCTACTCCCCTCCCGGATGGGATGCCAGTCCATCACAGCGTTACCCCCAGCATTAAATTTGCCGGTACCCATTTATACACCTGGGCGGAGAGAGGCACCGTGAAAGTAAAGTGTCTTGCCTAAGAACACAACACAATGTCCCCGGCCAGAGCTTGAACCCGGAGCTGATTAGCTGAGCAAAATCTGATCCACCACTACAACCTGTAACTTATGCTATCATAATTCATGAGTCAGAAATGAAGGGGCCTGGAACTGACAGAGCTTAAACCTAAGTGTCACACATGAATAATGTGGCATTAAATGCAGGAATGGTGCTCTAAACAAGGAAAAAGGAAACAGACAATTTTCAAAGCAAGAATCAAACCTGGGTCATTAGCGTCATGAGCAAGTTTCATGACCACTACACCACCAGGGAGCTGGCTGCCGGAAGGCTCGTTCCCAGTGCATTCGTAGGTCGGAGGCATTCCTGTAATTAATTGCTATTCATGATAAGTGCCTGGGTGAAGTCTTTAAAGCAGAGTTGTCTTTTGGGTGGAGCCTCCCTGTATATTCCAAAACAGGAAGAGCCCCCTCCCCATCCCCCTCCCGCCTCCAACAACTGGGAACTCAGGCTAGTGATCAGAACGGGAGCTTTGAATAAAACACTTCTACCTTCTATCTACTATGAACTGAACTTGAGCCTTTGAACAGATGTTAACTTAATACATCTTACCTCTTGAAGAACTGATTTTCTTTGCGACATCAGTGGACCAGTGAATAGATCAGAAATCTCAGCCAGATCCAACACATGCTCGCCAATAGCAACACCTATGCGATGTCGTGGCTGAGGATCACAAAATAATCTTCAGCTCCAGTTATAAGAAATAAATGAAAACGTCTGCAATTTTTACTAACATTATCAGACGTGGAAAATACTCCATACGGAAGATTTTTAATAGGAAAGTGATTCTCGGGAGAAACTGGGATGAACGACATCTTGCAGTAACTTAGAAAGAGCGGGCCCTGGGTACAAGCACCTTTTCATCCCTCTCCTCTCCTCCCCTGGAACAATTTTGTACAGACAACACGAAATTCTACTTCTTTACTGTGATCTTAAATAAGGAAGCAACTTATCCGTAAACACAGGATTTTCTTCCTTCTACTCCTGTTTGTATTATGGGGTAAAAGCGATTTGTTTGTGTATTTTTGTGTGCGTTCACATAATTTACTTTCGCTCTTTGTCTTCGCGCTGGTCACGTGGTCACGTGGTCACTCTGTCTGGAGTCGCCGTCTGGCTGTTAGCAATTTTTTTGCCCTGCAGTTTTTGGGTGTCTGAATAATCGCCCGAATAATGGACAGAATAACTGTAGTGTTCATATTTCTTACTCTTGTGGCTGTCTTGGGTATTGGTAAGTTTATAACAAACTCATTGACTTGTTTCTTTGCTTTTTATTTTACTTTAAACGATTTAACTGCAATAGGGAAACACTCAAAACAGACGAGACACAATGGCCGTCTGAAGGTGTTCAGTCGGTCCAAGTTAACAACAAATGCAAAGTTATCGGTTAACTTCTCAAGCCAAACGTTGAACAAAATTGTCAGATAGATGACGGAGTAAATAGGAGACAAACAAGTGGCCGGGTATTCTGAAGTTCAGCTTAGATTACTAATGTACGTAAGGAGTATTTGTTTGTTGGCATTTCTGTCTGACTATAAAATACAAGCTTTATTAGCGTGTTGTTGCGTATGCCCAGGCATCGATAAAGCTAAGCTTTAGCTCTTAATGTGTAATAAGCTAAATGTTTTGGATTTTTTTCTGATTTTGCCTGTCGTTTTTAGTTTTGTATGTTCCTCGGACGTGAAGAACACTGGTAGTCGATCAGTGCTTCAAATTTGATTACGCACAAAATTCCACGCTAAATCTTCGCCATAAGGTTGAAAACGGTTTTTAATGACAGTTTGCTTGAAGGTAGCTGATCAGTGAACATGTCGTCCTTCAATTTACATTCATTTGTACTATTCGACATCTTATTGTACCACAAGTGAGAAACGTTTTCCAAACGCAGTCGCACACAACCTGGAAATAACAAATACTGTCTACAGGTTGCTGAGTACGCTTTCCAACCTGCTGACGAAGGGGATGTTTATATATATGATACTGCCGTGACTTTCAGGGGTAAAGCGACCATATACTGTACATATACATATAAAGATTGAAAATAGAAAAATTTAAATTATAATAAATTGTAATGAATAAAAAAACTACACTTTCATCCCGACAAGCCTGTTTCGTGATCTCTCACTCTTCAGGGGATTTTAATGTAAGAATATTCATAGCCATCGTTAAATACTCTAAAATTTACATAATTACTGTTGTAGAAAATTTTGGCTGTTTAAATGTTTAGTTGTTATGTTTTAACGCTTTGTTTTTGTGGCGGTTAGAAGAGACAAGTTCGTTACGTTTGTTAAGGGATGACAATTCGGGTCGACAGATGATTAAAAATTTCTCTTTAATACGGAGATTACATCTTTTACTTGAGCTGTTGTAGGATGAGCCAGATGAAATGATATGCCATGAAATAGAGGGGTAAATGTTGCTGTCTTTAAGAGTCCAGATATGTTTGCTGAGTTTGGTAGGGTTCCTGTGTTTTGCGTGGCGGAATGATGCAGTGTGGTTTCTGTATCTTGTCTTGAAGTCCTTTTCTGTGAGTCCGATGTATGTTTCAGAAGTGTTATTGTCGTTATGTTTGATGGTTGCTTGGTAGATAACTGTTGATTGGAGGCAGTTTCGGTTATGTGGACACGTGTTCTTTTGTCAGCAGTTGCATGATTTGTTGTCAATGGTGCTATCTGCGGCTTCTTCCCTGTGTTTGGATGAATTCAAAATACATTTGTTGTGGTTGTTGATAATTTGTTTAGTCTTATTCATGCAACTGTAGCTGATATTGATAGTATTGCGATTGAAGATTTTTCTGAGCTTGTGCTCTTTTTGGAAGTGTTTGTCTACAAGGGTAAGGAATCTGTGACCGATATTGACGATTTTGTTGAATGGGGGGTCGTACCAGAGGATGTTTTCATTTATTTTTTATTTGCCATATATTCAATATTTTACAGTAATTTTATATGATTAACAGAAAAGAAAATTGAAATGGCGAGGAGACCTGAAGGAAACCACTGGGCTTATACTAGGTCAGGTCTCCTCACTTAAGAAAAAACATGTCTTAATATAAATAATTACAATATGGACTTACGACAGCTAACTGAAACCTTACACACACACACACACACATATACTTAACAAATAATCTAATTTTTACGGTGGCCCAGAAGGGTCAAACACAAACAAAAAAAGAAATCGCAAACAAAAAAAGGAAACGCAAATTAAAAAGCAAAACGCAAACAAAAAAGCGAAACGCAAACAAAAAAGCAAAACACAAACAAAAAAAGTTTTGCTTTTTTGTTTGCGTTTTCATTTTTTTGTTTGCGTTTTGCTTTTTTGTTTGCGTTTTGCTTTTTTGTTTGCGTTTTGCTTTTTTGTTTGCGTTTTGCTTTTTTGTTTGCGTTTTCATTTTTTTGTTTGGGTTTTGCTTTTTTGTTTGCGTTTTGCATTTTTGTTTGCCTTTTGCTTTTTTGTTTGCGTTTTCATTTTTTTGTTTGCGTTTTCTTTTTTTAATTTGCGTTTTCTTTTTGTCATTTTGCGTTTCCTTTTTTTTTGTTTGCGTTTTCCTTTTTTTGTTTGCGTTTTCCTTTTTTAATTTGCGTTTTCTTTTTTTAATTTGCATTTCCTTTTTTTTGTTTGCGATTTCTTTTTTGTTTGTGTTTGACCCTTCTGGGCCACCGTAAATTTTAGCCATAAAAAAACGCTAATACATATGTAGTTCAGTTGTCTGTTTCTCCGTTTAGTAGTCGTTGGTTCGTAGTGTAATGATATCCACTTTTGTCGAGTGCTTTTTGGTATGGGGGGGGGGGGGATGGCTTTGTCGAATGATACTTTGTCCGATAAAAGGGATGACAGCCGTTTGTTGATGCCGGCTGGTATGTTCTTTGTGGTGATCGGTGGGTGGTTGCTCTCAAATTAAATCTTAATATAAAAAAATCAAATTTCGTTATATTCCACCCATATCAAAAGAGATTATCCTTTCAACCTAAAATAAGGATATTTGACAATGAGAAGAATATGAACATTCCCCTAGACTGCAAAAATTACGTTAAGTACCTTGGAATATTAATTGACTCTAATCTTTCTTGGAAGATTCATATCGAGTATATCGCTTTAAAAATTAGTAAAATCGTAGGTCTTATTGCAAAATTAAGACACTTTGTACCTCTCCATACCCTATTAAGTATTTATCAGTCTTTAATCTCTGCTTATATGACTTATGGATTATCCGTTTGGGGACAGGCTTGCAAGTCTTACTTAAATAAAATCTTAATATTGCAAAAACGTGCATTACGTTTTATGTACTTTGCAAAAAAGAATGAGCATACCATACCGCTTTTTATTAATGCTTAGCTTTTGCCTTTGAACTTTTTATACTACAAAACTTTATCTGAATTGATGCATGACGTTAACACTGCCTCTGCCCTTATTAACATAATTATGTAATCTATTTTCAAAAACGTCCAGAGTCCATTCTTATAACACACGTTCTTCTGCTTCAGATAATTTTTACATAAAAGCTTCAAGACTTGAAATTCAAAAAAACGCCTTTTCAAGAGTTGGTGCTAAATTATGGAATGAGATACCAAGCTCTCTGAGAGAACTACCAAAGAAATTATTCAAACTCGGAATTAAAAACAAACTCTTAAGTGTTCTTGAAGATGAAGATTCCTTCATTGAGGTTGGTACGATCATCTCTAAAGTAAATTAAAATGTCAGTAGTAGTCAAAATTCAATTGAATTAAATTACATTCTTTTCCAATCTTCTTTTTCTTTATTATTATTTTTTTTTTCTTCCCATTTCTCTTAATTTTAGTAATAATAGTAATAAAGTAATAATAAATAACTTGTAACTATTGATAGACTGGCCCGCCTTGACTAGCATAGCTATCCGCGGGCCAGCCCGACTGTAATATGTATTTTTAATTAGTAATAAAATGATGTTGTATGATGTGATGGACGTACTACAGCGTGGTGTTAGGCTTTGTGAAGGGCTGGAAGGTGCTGTTGTTTAGGTTAAAAGTGACGTCAAGGAAGTTAATGATCTGTTTGTTGGCTTCAATTGTGATACCTACCCCGTTTTTGCTCATGGATGTTACGTAACATCCATGAGCTTAGGAGGCAGTCGGATGGCACTCGATCACTCACTCACTCACTCACTCACTCACTCACTCGATTCTGATTAATTTATTCATTAAACCGGATTAAATCGTTTCTCCCAACCCTCCCCTGCTTAGTATGGTTCTTTTCCTAGGCACTTCGTGGTGTAGGTTCAGCAGGTTTTAGCGGGGTACTAGAAAGACGAATTTTTTGTCCGACAACATGGAGTTCATACATATGGCGGCTACGCGGCACGAAGATGGTTTTTGGTTCAACTCGTGGAGTTGTAAAATTGAAATTTGTCAAGCTAAGCAGCAGTAGCTGTAACAAATGGACATGGAAAGACAAGAAGCATAGCGCTCGTCAAAAACCCATGTGTAAATTTATATATTGAAAGGTCAAGGTGTTTTTTCATTAGACGTAAACAAAATTCTCCGATTACAAGTCACGCTAAACTCACGCTATGCAAAGAATGTAATCAGATACTCTTTTTTTCGTATATTTGCTGAAGGGCAAGAGAGTCACGTTTCGCAGACAGTGTAAGTAACCGCGTTTCTTTAAAGCGCGGTTTTCAACCGCATACTGCGGTTCTTGTTCTTCCTGATTCGTGACCTGAAGGTTTTGAATGATCCGTGAAGAACCTGAAATATTAACCGATATTCGTGATTTTACCACACAACTCTACGTGATTTTGAGACACAAGTTCTCCGAATAGTTACAGTGGTCTATCGAGAGTGCCGTAGCCATGCAATATGCAATATTGTACGGAGCCTTGATTTAGCCATTCGCGATTTTGCTTCCTACAAACACTGTTTTTAATGTAAGAACAGGTCCTTACTTTCTTATTTTCGTAATTCGGGAAATGGAAATTTTTTTATCCGTGAACCGTGATCCTCTGTATTTTAGGTTCGTGAACCGTGCCAGAGACTTCCCTGTACGACCCTCTTGATATCTAAAGCTTTTAATCGGACATTGTAAACAGACCACGAGAAGATGGTAAATTCTTTTTTTGTTAGATTATTTTTTATCAGTGCTGGCCTGATGGGCCGCTTGGCACAAATGTAGACTTTGACTTCCACCGTCTGAGTTTCTATTTGCAGAACGAGTGCTTGTGCCAAACGTTTCCCATGAAAATCACTTGATTTTCATGCAAATGACCGTGCAGGTGACATATATTTTCATACCAATAGTTTCGCTCAAAGACTCGTTTTGCCACAGTGGCAAAAGTAAACTTGGCATTGGGCTATTCATCCATGAGCTGCTCAGAGAGCCTTTGATTATTAAAGACGCAGCATATTTCTTTCTTGATGTTCTCTGTGTCTCGTGGAGTGCCATTAGAAATAGCTAGACCGTCATCTTGGTAGAGTCCTATGTTGACCTAAAGGTTTTGTAATTGTGAAAGCAGGAAATTTCCTACTAGGTCAGGTGTCTCGGTGCTGTCATAGCTACCCATAGTAACGTCAAATGTTATGTCGCCTTTCTTTTGCTATGTTTGTCGCTTGTGTATTAGGATCGCATTTTTAGCATGTACAGTATGATGATGTTTTGTTCAGCATTTGTAATGTTGTCGTAGGCTGAGGCAAAGTCAAGTGCTGAATAGTGAAGAGATTACGAAACAGGCTTATCGGGATGAAAGTGTATTTTTTTTTCTATTTTCAATCTTGGTATTATGCTCTACTTTAATGTATCAAGCACTACACCATGGAAAAATCGAAACACAGACTTCCTATACATACATGTATACATCTATATACAATTTTTTAAAAAAAGTAGATATGTTACCTTACTTCTGCAATGTTTTAACAATCTATTTTCTTTCCTAAAATAACGACATGAAAAATTTTAAAAACATTCTTGTCACACAGCTAGATATTCAATAGAAACATGTTGGTAAAAAGAAATCTCTGGTAAACTGCAACATTTTCCAAACAATGGCAGCAAAACATTGTTCTGGACATTGTGTTGTGGACGTTACACTTCTCGAACGTAAGTAAAAACATTTTGAAATGTTTTTAAAGCCAAAACATTACACCACAAGACCATAAGTCCTTCTAGATCTGCTCTAGTTTCATCTAACAAACATTTTGACAAAGACAGCAGCTTTCCATTGGGTTGTAAGCTATTTTGAGAATTCAACAATAGAGGTTCTGCCATTCTGATGAACATAGTCATTTCTGACAGCACTGTGAGTTTTATTTGGCTTAGTATTACTATAGTGGTATCTTGGAAGGCATAGGGTATGATCCATGGTCCACAGTCAATTTCCCTGGTACTGTGCTTGATCTACGTACATGGTGTTACAGTCTGTAGTTGATAAATTTCAAATAATATACAGGGTTAACTGAACTTCTGCCATAATGATTTGCTTCTTCCTTTAAAGATTTGTGCTGTGTACCATGCACCATAAATAACACTTTAAATTTAGGAAGTTTTCTAAGTGTTCTTAATGTGTTTGTCTCATTTAGCTGAAAGCAAGCGGAAATTGGTGTGTAGATGTGACAGGTCACGGTGTAAGAGTATGAACTACACCTGCATCACTGAAGGAGCTTGTGTGGTATATATTGATCGTTATGGCACTGAAGAGGTTCAAGTCAGGAGTTGCACCACTGAGGACCCTGGGCCTAGAATGATTTGTGATAGCCATGATGAAAAGCCTGATATCAGTCTTGACTACGGTGACTACCATGCACACTGTTGTTACAAGAACATGTGCAATGATGTAAACAAAATAAATCTCACTTTACCAACTGCAAGTCCATCCACATCTCATACAGGCAAAGGTAACTTCACTGAAAATACAATGTATGTTGTTGGTTTAATTAATTTCCCATGCTGGGCTCAAATTTAATTTTGGCTTTGGGAGCACTTGTAGTACCAGGTGTAAATTGTTTTGGTGCACTATAAAAATTTTAGGGGCACCAAAAAAGATACTGGGAGCACAGCATAAAATACTGGAACAGAGCTCAAAGATAATGACCAACTGGTCACTTAAACAACAGGTTCCAACAAATATTAGGCCCAGACACCCACTGGGTCATAGCATTTGGCTGACAAGTTATAATAAATTGATCTCTATTCAACATTTACCTTTACTAAATCATATTTGAAGCATATTTGAAGTGAATTTAATCTCTTTTTGTGGACATGTATCTGCCTTTCTCTATTTCAATCACCATTTTTACACTGCTTTGTGACTTCTATATCCAATACTTTTCCTGGTAGACCTTTTTGTGCTAACATCATTCCATTTTTCTATTCTTTGTGGTTGTTGTTTTTTTTTTGCACTTTTAGAGTCAAATGATCAAGGTGGTGGTGAACTGAGCACAATAGGTGTAGCAGCAGCTATTGCTGGTCCAATGTGTTTTATTTGTGGCCTGATCATGTTGTTCATTTGCTGGCACCAAAAGAGACAACTAAAAAAACAAGAGCATTTTAATGAAGCTGAAGCAGCACTGAAACCATCGGATGTGGACGAGGCAGTGATCCCATCTGGGCAAACCCTGAAGGAGTTAATGGATATGTCAACAGGTAATGTAATACTGCCGGATTTGAAAGTTCCAAACATACCTGTTCCCCTGGCACCCTGCTAATATGGCTCATTCATTTTTACAACAACGTTTTGCCGCAACAAATGCCCATTTTTTGTTTTACTACAGTACTGTTCATATGTTACACAGTACCTACACACATTGTATTTAAAGTACATTTTAGTTTTCTGGGTTTTCAAAAGTAGCCTTAGTGATTTTGGCTGGCTATAATTATTCTGCCTGGACTATTCATCTTAATGTGTAGACGAAGATGGCGAAATCAGCTGCCTTCTCTAAGAATAGAAATAGAAACACCCCAAGAAAGTATGCACTTAACCATATTTGTATGTTAGATGTATAGTGGCTCATATACTATGATGGCTAAGCCATTGAAAACTCTTGAATTGTATTATCCAATGATCCAGTTTTTAATAATCAACAATTATTCGCCGAAGGCGAAGTGAATATTGGTGAATATTCCCCGAGACAAAGTCGAGGGGAATATTTACCAACATTTACAAGTCTGAGGTGAATAATTGTTGTAGTATAATTATTACTCAGGTGATTATAGAAATACCTAAACAAAGGATCGACCGAAAAACGTTATTTGTCATTGTCACGTGCCAATGAACAACTATGCGCACAGATCACTTGGTTTAATACAGCACATGGTCAAAACGGCAAGTATTTTCTGCACATTTTAAAGTGTCCTGCCTCTAAGAAAAAGCCAAAAAGGAGGCTAAAGTTGTCTCAAAGTCAGTGGTAAATTTGGTTTGTGTCGAAAACATTCTATTAGATAAATAAAGTGTTGTAAAAATTTAATAGTTGTTTTGATTTACCCATGCATATTGACAGAAGCGACATTTTCATGTGAATTTAAAACGTTTCTTTTGTTATATTTAGCACAATTTTCACAGCTAACCAAACTTTTTGGCATGTTTGGTGTTTCTCGGAATAGCATTTTCTTTAATTATATCAATTTCTTCTTCAGAGACATCTGCAAAGCGTGAGGCAGCCATTTTGAAAATTAGTCAGAGGTGAATATAGTGGAATAGGACGCCATTCTCAACCAATGAGAGTGCGCAAATTTCTATAATCAACTAATTATTATACTAAAAGAATATACATGTAGTCCCTGGGAGATACATGTACATGGCTGCTTAAAAATTACCACTGACTGATTTATGGATTCCACTCTGTAGCATAGAGTCAGGGATCATGAGCAGACATGGACATGCAAGACATGTACTTTACCACCTGCATGTATTTGGTTGATTTTTGTAGGAAGTGGCTCTGGATTACCTTTGTTGGTTCAGCGTACCATTGCAAGACAAATTCATTTGGTAGGGCTAATTGGTAAAGGCCGTTTTGGGGAAGTGTACAAAGGGGTATGGAGAGGACAGAGCGTTGCAGTTAAGATCTTTTCATCCCGGGACGAGTGTTCATGGTTTCGTGAAGCAGAGATTTATCAGACAACCATGTTACGTCATGAAAATCTTTTAGGTAACTATTTGTGTGTTTTTTTTTTCTGTTTGGTTTTGCTAACAAAAGTTCTTATATGCTAGATCTTCTGATTGTGCAGGAATGTATTTTATTGCTGTTAAGAGCTCTTGACGGATGAAGGTCTTCTGGCCCAGGTTGTTCAAAAATTGGATATTGCTATCCACCAGATAAAGTGCTATCCAGCAGTTAGTGTTTTTTTTGTTAACACCTATCCACTGGATAGTGATTTATCTGGGGATAGCCTTAGCGTATTGTACAAATAATCCTACTATTCAGTTCAAACACCGATGTAATATGAGAGAGAGTGGGACTCAGTTAACCTTTCCAATTTGGCTGCAAAAATGGCATTGCTGTGTTACTGTGGTCGTTTTCTGCAGCGCTGGCACTAGTCGTAAGCAGTGATTACCAAAACTCAGAAGGGTACATGTATACCTTTCTATGCAATTTATTATACATCTCCAGTGCAGTATGGAGAAACATCAAGGTAAGTGTTACATATTAAGCCCCGGCCAAAAGGTCGCAACATTTGAATGCAACATATCGCAACATTGTTGGCCCAGTATTTGCAAGCTCCGGCCAAACGATTGCAACATTTGAATGCAACATATTGCAACATTGTTGGGCACAACATGTTGCACATGTTTGGCCACCCTATTGCGACGTGCTGCGACAGGTTGGGTAATGAAAATCGAACCAGTGCGCATGCCTGGGTGCAGCATTGTTGCACGAACCTGGCCAAAAGAGTACATCATGCAACATCCACAAATGTTTTATGAAAAATTGGACCATTTTCAAATTTGAGCCAACAACGCCCAACATGTCGCTACATGTTAAATTTATGGTGACACTGCTGGACACACATGCTCTAAATCATCATTGCTAACAAAAATTGTACAAATTGAGATCTGGTGTCAAGAATAGTTGCTCACCAGGGAGCTTGAAGGGAAAATAAAGTTAAAATGAAATCTTGTGGTGGTTGCATGCTCTTGATTAGCACTTAAAAGTGTAGTGAATTGTTCTAAAACTGGAGTTTTTGTTTCCTTTTAACTTGCTTTGTATTTATTTTTTGCCAGGGTTTGTTGCAGCAGACAATAAAGATAATGGTGCTTGGACACAGTTGTGGCTGGTTACAGATTACTTGGAAAAGGGATCTTTGTATGATTACCTTCAGCTTGTTACCCTGGATGTTCAGTCCATGCTTAAGTTGGCTGTGTCAATTGCTAGTGGACTTGCTCACCTCCACATTGAGATTGTTGGCACACAAGGCAAACCTGCTATTGCACATCGTGACTTAAAAAGCAAAAACATTCTGGTTAAAAGAAATGGTGAGGGGAAATTTCTTTATTTCAACCTGTTAGATGTATCCTTAAGTCAGGTGGTCTATTGTTATTGTTGTTCATGTTGCCTTTTCACTGCTACATTATTTTGCAATGCTGTTGCCAGATAAGGTTCATGGAAAAAAGCACCATGTACTTGTAGCATGCCATGCAGTGGGGAAAATCGTTGAGAAAATTCGCTCTAATGGTTTTAAGATTCTACATGTATGTACCACTCCACTGCACAAAATAGATTTATCATCATTTTGAACTGGTACATTGTGTCTGCGAAAAAGAGCAAGGTGTAGTGAAGATGGGAAAAATGGCACTTGCTCACTTGATTGATTCCTGTAAACTTTGTTGGGTTTGAGGCTTGTGTTTGTATTTGATAGTTTTTTTGTGAGTAACAAACAAATGAAATGGCAGCACTTGATACTGAGAATAGTTGACTGCTGAACAAAAGCCAATGATACAATCCTTAAAGTGTTAAAAAGTAGATGAACATTTTTCACCTGTCAACTATTATTCTTTCATTGATGAATTATTTCAAAACGCTGTACTTATTATATTCACATTACTTTTATTCCTTAAACATTTCTATTTTCCAATGGATATATAAAATTAATGTGGGAAACACAAGCCATCCATCGCTAGCCTGGCAGAAGAAGAAAAAAGTTCTGTGAAGCAATTATGTAAAAATAAGCCTGAACCAAGAAACAGCATACCAATAACAAGGAAGAGTTAATATCTTGGCCGAGTAATAAAAGGTCATAGCTGACTCAAACTTTGATTAGCATGGAATTTGAGCATAAATATAACAATTTTTTTTAAGCTGTAAATTTATTCCCGGAAACTGGAGCTGTGTCATACAGCATGCATTTACAAACTTTTGCTATATAATTGTTTCAGACATGATCTGCATGATCAGAAACATAATGTGGTGCAAATGAGAGATGAGAACAAGGCACCAAAACACTGGAACAGGTCAACACCTGCCTTACTGACTCGTGCTGTCACACCATGTTCACAAGAATTATGTATTAGGGAAAGAAAAACATTGCTTGCTGCCTACCAGCTTTTGTGCTTTCTCCTTTGTATGTAATTATTTTGAAGCAAACTTCAAAACCTTAATAATAGTTAACGTTTTGCAACTTTGCAAACAATATCTCCTCTTTGTAGATACTGTACACAAAATTTTGGACTATAATGGTGCATTAGACGACATTGACTAGCACACCCATATTTAAACACGGAGCGAGCCTATAAAAGGTCAGCGGTTTCGACTTTGTTGGCTAAAACATGGCATTTACGTTGAGTAAACAACTCAAAAACAACCGATATGCTTTCACAAGTGAAACAACAAAAATAAGAAGTTAAAATGCATGTATATAAAGTAAGATACCTGTCTAAATTCTTCTTCTGTAGATGCCATTCTTGTTGTTTTTGCTGACCGTTTTAGAAAGAAAGCAAACAAACGAAAAACCTTTCCTTGTGCGGTCGCCTGAAATATTACTTCGTGCGAATTTCGCGGGAGTACAACACGCCTGGGTGAATAAGCCAATCACAGCAGAGTATTCCAATTTGTGATGGACAGGCTTAGCCGCTCAGCCTCCATTTATAGGCTCGCTCAGTGTTTAAAGGACTAGCTTCTGAGCTTTATAGTGCAAATAGGGGATACACACTAACGAGGGAGGGCTCCATCCTTGGTGCAGTTTATGAAAATTGATTTTTGGCAGTGACCTACCTGCTCTAGAATGAGCATAGATTATAAAATTATTATTATTACTTTTTGTAGGTACATGTTGCATAGGTGATTTGGGTCTTGCTGTTCGGCATAATTCGGTAAGTGACACGGTTGATGTTCCCCATGGCAACAGAGTTGGTACCAAACGTTACATGCCCCCTGAGTTTCTTGAAGACAATGTGCATGTGCGGCATTTTGATGCATACAAGCGGGGTGATGTCTATGCTTTTGGACTTGTGCTGTGGGAGGTAGCAAGAAAATGTGTGTCGGGAGGAATATTCGAGGAGTATCAGCTGCCCTACTATGATAGAGTGCCCTGTGATCCTAGCATTGAAGAGATGAGAAAAGTGGTCTGTGTCGAAAAGTACCGACCTTCCATTCCCAACAGATGGGTACAAGTCGAGGTAAGTATTTTAGTAGTTAATCACCCTTGAAAAACTTATTTCGAAGCACGTGGTGCCCAGTTCTTCTGCAGAAAGTAATTTTGTGGAGGATGAAAATGGTGTTAAGCTGGTTGGGTTGTCCACTGGAGCAAAATCCGCATCACAAGATTGGTAATTTCTAGTCTGGGATTTCTGATACCAGGAGTGATCAAAAATAACTTAAGAGGGATTACCTTGAGAGTAAGGTGCATATTGAGGATTGGGTCTCATACAATCCATCTCCTTTTGATTTTAAGTACATTTTGCAACATCTGTGGCCATTTCATTGTCCTTAGAAAACTCAAACTGAAAGTACAGTGTAGTTCCTGTAGTTTAGGAATGTGAAAATGTTTGAGGAGAATACAGATCAAGCTGAATGATGTTGTCTTGGGCAGGAGAAAGTTGTAAGCATTTTTTAGTTTTAATGAGGAAGGAAATGCTAAGGCAGTTACCCTGCTAAAGCGCAGTTGTTGGCCAAGTGTTTATGCAACCAGGATATTTCCTAGTATTCATATTGTGAAGTGACTGACTTGCATGTAAACTTAGTTACATGTATATGAAGCAAGTCACAGAAGAAAATGCCAACCACAACCCATTCACAATATTTTTATCATTAGGATAAATGCAAAGCAGTATGCATTCATTGAGTTATGGATGTACATGAAGTTTACTATAAATGTACAGATCTCTAGTTATTTGAGTGTTAAGTAAGCAAAATGAGTGCATCCAAAACTCAGTGGATGTCAACAGTAGTTGATGTAAAAATAGTACCGTAAACAGCGGCGTATAAGCCGCACTCGCAGATAAGCTGCACCCCGAGTTTGGCATCTTAGATTTTGGATAAAAAAATTTGAAAGAAATTGAAATAAATCAAAAGTGGAGTCTTGACAAAGATGTCTTACATGTAGATGCATTGTTTCAAGTTTCTTGCACATGTCAACCCGCATATTAACTCACCAACATTTAAACAGAGAATACTAAAACTCTTACCTATAATTTTGGCTCTCAAGTAGTATGAAAATCCGACTCGGACGTAAATTTGATCTTTCTCTGGCATTAGTAATCCAGTATTTTTCATTCCTGTCCATTTCTCAATAGAATTTACCTACAACAACACCTGACAAACGTTTCGGTTCGTTCGTAGCTTATTATTTATCAGAAACTGTCGGCTATTTACCACACAAATTTCTTGCTCATGGTGGATCGATTTCTGTCAAAGTGAACGACCATTGTCCACATTGTAAACAACTTTGTGGTGGAATGGAGATTCCCTGTCGAGTGAAGTTCACCTGCTCAAGAAAGGCAATGTTAAACCGGTTAAAAGCTCTTTTAACGAAGAAGGTTTAATCACACAGAAACGGCTCTTTTAGGAGCCACCAAACTCGCAAAGGAATGATCAATGCGTAATGTGGTATAGTTTAATGAAGTTCTTATTAATTTGCTGCACAGGTCTATACAGACTGTGGAATATTCGCTAAAACTTGCTAATTTATGCAATAATTTACGGCATGGTGTCTAGATGTTCTCACAGATAAGCTGCATCCCCAATTTCACACAAATTTTGAGCAAAAAGGTTTGACTTATACGCCGGTGTTTATGGTAGTTACTCAGTGTCCTAAAAGTATACCT
>OZ026607.1:11033281-11038281 GCA_964020085.1 Micromussa lordhowensis
TTTTAGGCTGTTTTGTTGTCAATTTGTTGAATAATATAACAATTATCCTGCTCAATCTTGCGGAATATCGGCTGATTTTAGCCGACTCGGCCTACGGCCTCGTCGGCTAAGTATCAGACGATATTCCGCTCGATTTCGCAGGATAATTGTTAAATATTTTCGCGCCAACTTGGAGACTATTGCTTGTATATATTAAAATCAATTCTAGCTGTAACTGACGTTGACAGAACTTTAACTGTCGAAATATGTATTTAAATCTGAAAAGCGTTGTCCTTTCTTAAAAGTTTATCTTTATACTCATGAACTCCATCTATTTAGTACATCTGGACGGAATTAACGGAAATGAACATTAGCAATTTTCTCTGTAAACTACAATTCAAAATGGTACTGATAAATTTAGCCGCTGAAGAGCTAGTGTGATACTTTGAAACTTGGACCCACTCACTCGGATTTTGTACATGAATTAGGAATTACAGAAGAAGAGTTATATCTGGACACAAATTTACAGAAAAATATATATCTTGGAACTAGGGTATTAAACAAGTGAGCTGTTCTCACAATCTGTATACCAGCTGTGGAAGCCAATATCCTCAGTATAAAACACCCTACCGTTGAGTAAATTTGACCAACTTTGCTTATCGCTATATATTTCATTGTTGTCAAGCTCTTTAACTTCACTGTGCCTCGTCCATGGGACTGGATAAGAAACAATCCTGAAAGAAAAATAAAAATTCTTCATCAGCAATCGATGTCACCTTTATATAAGGGACACGAATCTGCCGAATCCGATGAAGCTGCAGATATGACGATTTGTTCTAGACATTCTGAGGCATGATTCTGCATTCTGCTCATACAGAATTTCCATTCCGAACTAAGTGTCCTTTATCTCACAAAAATAAAATAAATTTATCTGTGTAGTGAAATGTTCTCCAACAGCAAACTTGAGAATTCGAAATCATCAAGTATCCGATGGAGCAGGGATGACGCAGGGTGACCCAGGTTCGACTGATTCCAGCCCGGTGCTGGCACCAGACCCGAGAGATCGTCGACAGTTGAAACTTCCTCGCCCATTGCATTCAATAACGACTTAATGAAGAACTGATGTAACAGGGAAAAAGTCGGCACGTACCGTATAACATTGTTAGAGAGCTGTTCCAGGTTCCGGCTACTGTGCCATTTGGGAACATGATCAAGTGAATCCCTTTTCTAGTCACCAAACGAATTTCAAGCCATGTTGAAGCTGGCCCATTCAACCAGGGCTTTTTAATGTTCGGAAGTAAGCTATTCGATACTGTAACTGCTGTTTGAGTCTTGTTTACTGATGGCGGTTTCATTGTGCTGTTGACAGGGACTTTTGTTGTCGTAAGCAGCGTACGAAGAACTAACGATGTGATGAGAAACTAAAAAGGAACATCAAGATACCAGAATTGGATTCATCCAGCCATTCAAACTGATGTGTACTACAGTACCTTAAAGCAGTCAATCAGGCACCCAGCGGGTCGTTTCAGTAATCTGTTGTGAGGTGTCCGCAAGGCCTTTAATCCCCTTCGATTTTCTTTTAGAGAATTGTTATCTCGGACATTCGTGATATGAGAAATTGCCGGGGATTAGTTGATCAGGATTCAGTAAAAATGCCATTTTGGGTAACGACAAAAAGGTAAGCTTCTAGTTTTGGAAAGGACATTTCGGCGGGAAATTGTCAAAAAAGTCCTACGACAAGACTCAATTACCCTAGCATGACCGAGCAGAGACAAATTTTATAGCACAGCCTAAACTTTTAATTTAAAGCACTCCAGATAGCCGTTTTAAAGCATTTAATACAAAACCATCGTTGGGTTCACCTGAGTCAATGTGCACGCGGGCTTCCTCGGTGGGAATATTAGATATTGCATATAGCCAGCTATTTCTTTTTCAGCCGAGAGATAGAGATACGTTTCAGAAAAAGTCATTTTTCCGGCCTATAGATTTAACTAAATATAGCGATCGTGCGTGAACCTTCGCGATCCTACCCACAGATCAATGTGGCCGCTTGGTTTTGGCAGATGTTGTCAGTATGTGGTCAGAATTGGTTAGGAAGTAGCCACTGTTTCTTTCAGAGTTTTGTGGATGGCTCTTTTCTTTTTCAAGCACGTGAAGTAACACACCCCATCACCAATCACCCTCCACATCAGAATATTAGATGAAGAAGGCTTGACGATGATCTTTAGTTGAGACTTTCTCGGTACCGGGAGATCTTGCTTATTTTATCAAGAGGAAGCTGGAACTATTTGCATTCTAGGGAATGTTTATTTGTAGGGGGTAACGCCAATTGCAAATCGTTCCGGCTCGTAGAAAACAACGAATATTGAAAGCATTCTTTCAACCGGTTGTTTTGAAATCTTAAATTAGCTCACCATCTTAATTTTAGATATCGTTATATTTAGACAGAAGCGAATGAACAATAGTCGGCTAGAAAGTTAAACAGGCACTATCATTTCAGTACAATTACGATTCATATCAAAACAAACATAGAATCAACCCGTAATTTATAATATCTCTCGATCATAATTCCGTGATGTGCTTTTGTATCTTATTTATCAGTCACACACGAGTATTAAATTGTAAAAAAAAAACCGATTCCTTGGAAAATATACCTAAAAGCAAAGTTTTAACCGGAAAAACCAACGTTTGCCAGTATTATTTTGATCAACTTGATATATGATATATCACAGTTTCTCTGGTAGTCAATTACGTAAGGTATCTTCCGTGTACATGCATGTACTTACCGGAGACGTCATTTGGTACTGAGCTGAAAATCCCAGTCAGTCTGATTGAACTGATACGTGTTTCCTGACTTCAGATATCAACCGAGCAGTTGCGAAGCTGGCTACAACAGCAGGATGCTCTGATTTATATACCCTTCCTTCAAGCAAAACAATACAGGCTTCTAGAACTCTCCCACAGTTGAACTGCATCTTCAATCCAGCTTAATTACCACTTGTTTTTGGTTGTTTGTCGTTTTGCAGCTAATTTGAAAAGTGAGTATTGCTTGTCAGTGTCTGATCCAATAGTTATGTTATCGATGAGGATCCACAAAACTCCTCGACTCTGCATACTGAATTCTATATAACTATACACTGACTTTCGGTTTGCTGAAGATGTAGAAAATAATGATTAACAAGATTCTCGTAACTTGAAAAAAAAAAAAAAACGATAGACTTCCCACTCCGGCGGGAAGTGGAAAGGAAGGAAGCCGAATTTAGTACAAGTCCTGTTCCAGTCGGTTGCACGAAGACCTATTCACGGACAAGGCAAAAAAGTTGATTTAACCATGCTTCAGAAATTGTAACTCATGCAGTGAAACAGAATTGCTTAATTTCACTGATTAAGCACAAGAGTTTCTTTTGAAAATTTTTGTGTGAGTCAGAAGAACTTGGTAAGTAATCATAACGCATTGAACCGTTGGAATACTTAATAAAATATTTTGATTTTTACTTAATCTCATTTCTCATAGGTGCACGCACGTAAAAAACATTTGCAAAGTGGAATCTGTAACGTGATATTTTCTGACTGAAATGCAAACCGTACAGCGAACATCAGGAAAAGAACTGTAGATGAAACAAAGCTATAGTGTTTAATGTGAACCTGTTGTGATGAAAAGCACCGCTTGAAACTGCTATTTTAGTATCTACCAGCAGGGAGGTTACTCGAGTGGACAAAAAATGTATCTAGTTACACATGCTGGCAGAATTCAATTCATGGCAGGCAGCACTAAGGTTGCATTTATTTCATTTAGGGACCTTATTTGTTTATACATAAGGAATTAATGTTTAAAGCAGGGATTCGTTGTTCTTGTTCATTAGGCAATATCTAATTGTTTATTCCACTGGCTGTTGAGCTTCCTTCATTCCTTTAGCTTTAAAGTTTCTCTCGAGTTCGCGATTAAGAGATTAGCTAACTTGGGAGAGTTTTTTTGCAACGAGTTGACGAACTTTAATTGTATAATGCAAACGACCAGAGTTTGCATGTGTTCAATACAGGCCTTTGAAACTTGCGGTTATAATTTTGATCAGGAATCGGAGAAATTATTTAAATGAACGTCCCTCATTTGTGAAAAACAATTAAATACAGAAACTATATCACATTTTTACCTTGTCATAAGTGCACCCTCAGGTCTTGACAGGCACTCATTTATAATATCAGTGGGCATTACGTTGCTACTTGAACCAAATTAACTCAATATTGCCAGCTTTTGGAGGAAAGCGCTGATGGTTGATGGGATTCAGCGCAGGTTTTGATCAAGATCTGCCATCCACGTGGGTCATCTAACAGGATAACAGTATCAGAAACAAAAGCCTTATATTAGACTGCTCAAAGACGTCATATTAACATTGAATAATCCTAAACAATGGCAGCCTTGCGACTCTGCTAACTTAGATATGTTTACCACGTCACGAATATGAGTTGACAGTCACGTCACATTGTTTGTAGCAAATGATTTTCTTCTGATACCAAAACAAAAGCAGAACAAGCTCTTGAAGGTTCGGAAAAACTTATGTCGCCATCATATTAACTGTTATAAAATAGCTGAGCCACTACGCGCGCTCTCATTGGTCGATAGGTGTGTTTAGATGAGAGTATGAAAACACGGTTGTGACGTTTTAGATTCGCGCGTATTTTTGAGAATTATTTTATAAAAGCAATAGAGCACTTTTCCCGTGTTTATATAGCTTCATCTGAACACTCGGAGGGTTGGGAGAATTCTCGAAAGTTATGCAAACCCGAGAGTTATGCATAAGTGTCTCGAATTCTCCCAACCTTCCTCGTGTTAGGTGAGGCTATATAAACACGGAAAAAGTGCTCTACTGCTTAAATATCTTCTGTTCAAGGACTGGGAACTACCGAATTTACGAATTTGATTGGGTGAAATGACATCGACCGCGGTCTAGATTTTTCCACTAGACCAGTTACATTTTCAGTGAAAAAGTTGCAAACAACATACAAAAATATTGACTATTTTC
>OZ026607.1:11043281-11045781 GCA_964020085.1 Micromussa lordhowensis
TAAGTAATTTGAGATTTTGTCAACAGCCCCTTAATTCTTAAAGTTTCTCAACTGTAAGAGGACCTGCCTTTCCTTTTTAGCAGATCAACACCACCATATCTACTTAGTGCAGAGAATTACATCACTGCATGACACCTAACAACTTCTCTCGACTGATTACAAAATAAGTTCTTATGAAAATATGGTTTTACGGTATATAAGCAGGCAAAAATTACATTTATGCTATGATAAAAATCCTTAACTAAAACTGACTAAAAACAAGCTGCTTTTAAAAGAGCATGAACAAAATCAAGAAGAGGTGAAATTCTTGGATTTACAGACGAACTACTGCGAAAGCACTTACCAAGAATGGTATCAAGAATGAAAGTGAGAGGATCGAAGACGATCAGATACCGTCCTAGTTCTAACCACAAAAGAAGGCAACAAGGGATCAGAGGGTGATTGGATGACCCCTTTGGCACCTTATGGGAAACCAAAGTTTTTGGGTTCCGGGGGAAGTATGGTTGCAAAGTTGAAACTTAAAGGAATTGACGGAAGGGCACCACCAGGAGTGGAGCGTGCGGCTGAATTTGACTCAACACAGGGAAACTCACCAGGTCCTGACATAGTAAGGGTCGACAGATTGAGAGCTCTTTCTTGATTCTATGGGTGGTGGTGCATGGCTGTTCTTAGTTGGTGGAGTGATTTGTCTGGTTAATTCCGTTAACGAACGAGACCTTAACCTGCTAAATAGTTATGCCAATCCCGATTGGCGGTTAACTTCTTAGAGGGACTGTTGGTATCCAACCAAAGTCACGAAGGCAATAACAGCCGGATTAACAGGTATGTGATGCCCTTAGATGTTCTGAGCCGCATGCATGCTACACTGAAGACATCAGAGAGTCTCTCCTTCACCGAGAAGGGTGGGTAATCTTGCAAACATCGTTGTGCCAGGAATGGATCATTGCAATTTTTGATCTTGAACAAGGAATTCCTAGTAAGCACGAAACATCACCGCGCGTTGATTACATCCCTGCCCTTTGTACACACCGCCCGTCGCTACTACCGATTGAATGGTTTAGTGAGGCCTCCTGATTGGTGCCGATACTCTGGTGTTACGAACGTGTAACAAGATTTGGTAACGAGTGGGACCAGCGACATTCACATAACAGCAATACGTTTATTATAAACGAATTTAATCTACATACACGATAAGAGTGAACACAACTAGCTCTAAGCATACGAGTAAATACAGAGTTCAAAGCTTACAGTATCTGCTGGCACAGCCTCCAGTGGGTGTGGACAAAACCTGGGCCCGGGCCCATGGGCTAGCCCATAGGCTACCCTATGGGCTACCCTATGGGCTACCCTATGGGCTACCCTATGGGCTACCCTATGGGCTACCTTATTTTGATGATTTTACAATCTCACAATAATTTTTGGAGGGATTTTTAGGGAAAAATTGAGAATTTCCGGATAGATTTTTAGAGCATTTTTCGGGATATTTGTGTCTAGGCCTAGAACAAAACAGTTTTGACACCACGTTATTCCTATGGCTTGAATTGACGAGACAAGCAACGCTGTGCAGTTAAAATGGCTTTTTTGGGGAAAGTTTTTTTATTTTTTTTTTAATTTGTTTTCTCAAAGTGCAACTTTACCTGTGTATTTATTTGTTTCTTTATTTGTCATTCTACATTTTTTATCTTACTATTTTTCAGCGCTGAATATTTTTCAAGGTGTTTCAGTGTTTGAACTTTGCAAGAACGTTAGGACGCGCTGTTGTTGTTGAATGGTTCAAGGGTAATTCCGACGTCACACAAGCAGTTTATTTTTGGAAAGCAAAGCTTGAGTCAGTTGTGTTTCGAGGCAGCAAGTCTTTCCAACAAAATCAAAGGCGTAGTTTCTCACGGTCAAAACTGGACTTGAGGAAGAAAGCACTAAAAGTTGAAGAAACCTCTGCCAAGATAAGAAACGCAGCTTACGCGCTTGGAAATCAGTACCGGTCAATGCTGTAGTAACTGCCATGAAAGAAATCACACAGTTCGATCGCACTTGCCGAACTGGCAAAATGTGAGTCAGTGTTTTTCTGTGGTGAGTTGAGTAGACAACCACATGAAAAAACAGAACTTTCAGGAGTATAAAAGGGAAATAGCAGCATTGAAAACGGTCGCCTCGAAAATAGTACTGGTTTTGAACTGGCTTTCTCCCGAGTAAATAGTTCTTCGAACAAACAAGTATAGAAAATTTTGCTTGAAGAGTTTCCCCATAAATGTGTTCAATATGTTTAAAATTCTTCTATTGATTTCCTATCATTTATTCAGATTGTAAAAACTTCGAAAAACAAAATTCCCGTACGCGCTACCAACTATGCTTCCCTTCAAGTTTTTGTAGAGTGGCGCCAAAACGTTCTCAAGTGGGCGGGTAAACTTTGAAGTTTGATTTGCCTCGAAACACAACTGACTCAAGCTTTGCTTTCCAAAAATAAACTGCTCGTGTTACGTCGGAATTACCCTTGAACCAT